>JANZLC010000008.1:28294524-28316546 GCA_026413385.1 Erythroxylum gracilipes | reverse complement strand
GGCCTTCCTTTGTAATCTGACCGATCTTCTCATTGTGGCAGAGAGCTTCCATTCGGGGTCCACGTTTCTGTTGTTACTGAGCAGTCATTTTTAATGTGCAATTTTTTCATACTTCTCATTTTTCTATTGTATGATTTGAGTATCAATGTGCTCTTGGAAGGTAATTGAATCAATGAGTTCTTTGGCTCTGACTTGACATTGTTACTCCAAAGAAAACATTCATAGTTCCTTCCATGATGATATCTAGACAGTAATCTCCTCGATGTCCTCCTGAAATTTGGTTTCCTCAATCCAGTTTTGACAGTTGTAAAGCTTTATAATGTGCTTATGTTTCCTCCATGTACATGAGCCTGGGTCTACTGGGTCAGGTGTTCCCGATCCAGTTGATTAATTCTTAGCAATCACCTGTTCTGTTGTTTTGCTTAGCTATCATATTCGTGCAGGTTATGTCGTTTTGTATTTTTAATTTTAAAAAATTTTATGTAAACAAATTACGGCTACAACTTAAAGTATTTTGCACATAATGATTGGGGTTGATATCCACATGATACGGTTGACAATAGGCTATGTTTGAATGGGAACGAGGATTCCTAGGCCTAATCTGAAGCCCTCAGGCTTGGCCACGTCATCGGACTTTAGACCTGCCAAGAATCTGGGAGGATGGAGCATTTTAGATTTTAGGTACAAGTTGGCATTTATAGGATAATTTTAGTATAGAGTTAAAACTCACCTTAAATTTGTAAAAGAAAAAAAAAAGAAAAAAAGAGGAAAGATGAAAGACGAAAGACAGAAAGAACAACAAGTACAATAAGAAACTTAGGGTTGATTGATATATAAATGGGGCTTCAGGTTGTGGCAGATTGTGAAACTTAAACCTTATCGAAGTTTACTTAAATCAGACCTAACTCGTTAACCTCGAGTCATTATCAAAGGTATGATGATTTATGCTACATTTTACATCATCGTTGCTATCAATTCAATAATGTGTGTTATTTTGGGAGCTGCAGGAGTATAAAATAGTGCCCTCTGCATGGTATCAGTGTTTGAAGTACAAGAATCCCGAAGGAGAAGAGGATCTTCTCTTTGCAAATACCAAGCTTTTTACCACGACAGAAACATTCTATACAGATCATAGTGTATCTAAACATCTACAAGGTGTATGCAAATAATGAGCAAAATAAAGGGATGTATTTTCTAAAGAAATTAGGGCAAACACTCCAAATAAATATCCACAAATCCAAAAATAATGACAAATTTATGACACAAAAATAATGACAAAACAATATAATCACTAAAGTAGTCACATAAGAAACATTGGATCTCTGACAATCTGTTGTGTTGTCCTTAAAACATTCACTTAAGTTCTTCAATATAGTTGCATATTCTTCTTTTTCGGTCTCGAATTTAAGGTCAAACTCTAAAGCAATCAAGTTGCTTATGTTTAAGGATGGTAACGAGTTGTGTTGGATTTGGTTTGTCTTCGACAGAGTGCATTCCAAAAATTAATTCTTCAAATTCAAGTGAAAATTCAGTTAAATCAAATTTAGTTCAGTAATTTTAAACTAGATCAAGTTTAAACTCACACTCAAATTATTGATCCCTAGATTTAAGTATTTGGATTTGGCCAACTTACTTATAGTTTGATATATTTCTCAAATATGAAAACTTGTTTAAAATTCGCGATATACGTCTATCTGTTGAGAATTATCTTTGTAATTATTAGAATTATATTTGTAATTGATATATATTTTCCTTATAGGCTTTAGTCAACTTTTTATTGATTGTGGATTGCAATATTTCAGCATTAGAATTAGGAATAATTTATTTTACTCTTTGTATATAAGAAACACGCTCTATACATAAAATATATTAGAAAGCATACCTTTGGCACATTCTTCGAAAGGTCTATCACTTTTTATCTCCTTTTTTGAGTTGGTATCAGAGCCAAATCAATTTGCCACTTAATCTCTTCAACGATGGTGACAGAGCCTGTTGGACCCCGAATCCGGAGCCCAACGTCCTGAGACATGAGCCTTGCTGAAAACCCTAACACAGCTTCATAACTCTCTCATCCGACCTCCAAATGGGGTGATTCTTGAGCCAATGGATCTATGAGACATGTAGGTATCTGTTCATAAAATTATGTATCATTTGGAGTTAAATTGTGATGGTTTGATGAAAAGAAAATTAGGGGGTAGTTATGAGGTTATGTTAGGGTTTTCAGTAAGGCTCATGTCTCTGGACGTTGGGCTCTAGAAACGGGGTCCAACAACTCAAGAGTTAAATTAAGCATAAAATCCAAAAATAAAAGCCAAGAAGTATAATAAAAACCATGAAATTGTCACCAATTGATATAGAAAACTTGGGTTCAATCAAATTCTCCCACAATTAGACCTTTGCACTCCTGGACAAAGCTTATAAAAGTCAAAGAGATACAAGTGTAAAAGAAAAATACCAACCATGTTTTAAAAATTAGAGTCAAAAATTGGTAAAACCACTTTCCCAGAAATCAACCAAAGCAGACTAAAAGAGCGCTAAGAAAATAAACACTATAAGAATTTAATCCAAGGGATTGAGTAAAAGAGATTTCTCTCAAGGGATGGTGTTTAACTCTCAAATCACTTGTTGTTGGGATAATCTCACTCTAAAATCTGCTTAGTCCATTCTCAACCATAAGCTTATGATAGTTCTACCTCTCCACTACAAGAACTATAATTTTGACAATCAAGAGGATTTTTCAAGGTTGTAGTGTGCGGAAGGCTAAATGAATGGATTAAAAGGAAGAAAGAAAAATGAGTACATGCACCTCGATTATTTTCCTTATGAAACAAACGTCAACCGAACAAACATAATCTAACACATTTTTTATAACTTTTCTCATAAGAGGTTTTCTTTTGTTTTTTTTAGAAAGCTTTCTGAACTTTGCTTTTTTTCTTTTTGAGAAAGCCTTTTGATTTGATTTTTTTTGTTTTTGTTTTTCTTGTCTTTTCTCAATAACCATTCTCCTGTAAGAAAGCTTTTTGATTTTTTTAATCTATAAAGGTTAACTTTAAAGTAAGAAACTAGAGATAAAATATTTACATCAGTATGAAGACGTGTGCATGCACTCAAAAGAAGGCTCAAAGGGGCTAGTGATCGGGCGTTGTTACGCTAGTCAAAATAAAATAACTAGACTACTACTATAGCAGTGGTGAGTCTAGTCGATCCTACAGAGAGTGTGTGCAAAGTTTATTAAATAAAATTAACTGATGTTTTGATTTAACAGGGAGGATTTTGATTTTGAAAGAAGAAAATAAAATAAAACTAACTAATAAAAACAAATTAATGAAAACATGCTTAATTAGGTATAGGCCGAGATTGAACCAAAGAACTGGGTTCCTACCGAATTTCCCACTTTTATCAATTTTTTCATGTTTTCTTTAATTTGTTTTTATTAGTTAGTTTTATTTTATTTTCTTCTTTCAAAATCCAAACCCCCTCCCCTTTTCCTAAACACCGGTTAATTTCATTCCATAAACTTTACACACACTCTCTGTGGGATTGACCTAGACTCACCATTGTTGTATTAGTAGTCCAGTTATTTTATTTTGATTAGCGTAACGACGTGTGGTTAAATTTTGAAGCCTTTACCGGGGAGTGCGGTGTTTTAGTATTTGTTTGTGATTTAATTGGAGTTTTGTATATATTTGTTCCTGATTAACTTCTTTAATGTTATTTGGTGATCTTTTCAATTTTTATTTTTTTATTTTGTGTTTGAAAAAAAATCGATATGGACGGAAGTAATTTCTTTTATAGCTCATATTTTTAATCCTATAACAATGTTCGGACTGATCAACCTAACTTTTGTTATGGATGGGATAATCATCAGAATTACTTCCATGATAGTTTGCAGGATGCACAACAATTCTCGTATAAACCAGAAGCTTCCTATCACGACTGCGGTCCATCTCTAGAAGAGTTAAGTAATATTGTGAAAAAATTGCAGGAGAATACTCTACAATTCCAGGAGGATGGAGGGCAATTTCCATGAAACATATGGTCTAACGCCTAAGATTCAGAGAGCCAACACGATTCAGGTGCATCTTTAGAAGAACTTGTTAAGAATCTAGCTGCTAACACTTTGCAATTTCAACAGGATACGCAGCAGCAGTTGCAAGAATTCCGACAAGAGGCAAAAGCAAGGCAACAGAGGATGGAACACCTAATGGGTTAGATGGCAATAAGGCTTAATTGCCTAGAATCGCAAAGCGAAGAGGAGTAGCCGTATCAACCCGAGGTGTATCCAATAAACGTCTATGTGGAAAATTTGCAAAGTGATGAGGAGCTTAAAAATTTTGAGGTCAACCCTCAACGAATTGTTTGTGCTAAAGAAGTTGAGAAGGAGCTCGAAGCCGCAAAAGACATATCTTTTAGGTCAGAGGTAAGTACTGAGTCCATGATTATTTTTTAAACTAACTCTTTACCTTTACTTAATAGATTGGAGGAATTAAATGATGAAGAAAAAGGTGAAGAGACGTTCGACATATTTCCAAAGTGTATGGACTCAGTCGAGATTGAGCATCTGAGGGTAGGGAAGACGCTGAATGAGGATGATAATCAACTAAGGCCCTATTCGGAACTACCTCGCGTGGAGGAGCGACATGTGACACCTGAAGATCACAATTTTGTCACGTGAGGAGAAGAGGAGTCGAGCTAGCAACCCTAAACAAAGGCACTTCTTGGGAGGAAACCTAAGGGAAGTAAATTTCTTTTCCTTTACATTTGCGCATTATTTTTTATATGCATGTGTGTTTGTTTTTGAATTTGTTTGTTTTATTTGTTTTTAAGTTTTCAATCAAAATAAGAGGAAGAAAAAAACAAATGAAACAAACATTTTCTCATTTTCTATTGCTTATGGGATTATATAATCATGATTAGAGTGTGAATTGACTAGAAAATTTCATAGCAACTTTAACATATACTTTTGCTCTTGTGATTGGTCGATATGCATTATCTTTAGAAGAGTAGTGACTAATAGGAGACAAAGCTGGTGAGATTTTGAGCCTTATTTGGCTGACACATCTATATCAGTCTCATTGCCTTTTGATAATGTGTGACCTTCATGACATGCACATCCCGATTTTGCGTTGAATTTCTATTCGAGATCACATTTTTATCATATGCATTAACATGGATATGATTAGGCATTCTTTGTTTTTTATAAGCTATATTAGCCAAACAACCTACCCTATTGACATGATTTTTCCCTTGTTAATCCCCTTTGAGCTTTATCCTTTTCTTTTTGTATAAACCACATTTTATGCTTTTAAACTTAACCACAATGCCAACCCAAGTCATAAAGCTAATGGAACATTTATGATTTGTTAGTTTATGGATATACAAAATTCTAAGTGTGGGGGGTGTACATATGTGAGAGTTGGTTAATATTGGGATATTTTGTTATGCCTTATCATTGAATTTCCCATGATGTTGTAGTTTATTTAAACCTTTATAAGGAAAACAAAGAAAGAAAAGAGAAAAGGAAAAAAAAAGAAGAAAAAAAAGAAAGAAAAGAAAAGAAAAGAAAAGGAAAAAGAATGAAAAAAATTGTTTAAAATAAATTTTATCAAGGAGGAATTACATATGTGTTAAAAAGTTGTTTATGATTAATGCCACTTCTTAGAGTTATAAAGAATGTGTTATTTGAATATGTTGAATATGAGGTAGATGTTGGCTTGGAAGGTTCACTCTTGTGATTTCATTGGCATAAATTGTATGAGTGATTCCTTCGGATTGGTTTGTGTATGGGAGCTGAATGAGATTGCGAAATATGAATGTTGCATTCATCATAGCTGACGGTACCCAGTTTTTGATGAATGTTGCTTTGTTTCACTAGCTTTGATGACTTTCATGCTACTTAACCCAAATACATCTCACCTTACCTTTTCCTACATTACAACCTTAAAAAGTCCTTTAATTCATGATTTTGCATGTGAACATTAGTGGTGGAGAAATTAAATGGTATGCAAAATTATGGATTGTCATGATCATGAATGGTATTGAGTATACCTATGGATATATTTTAGTTAAACACATTTTTCGAGTCTACCATTAGATTACTCAGTTTTTGAAGATAATGAATGTTGATTGATCATGAGTAAAAGCTTGAAATGTTGATTTCTTACTATGATTTTTGAAAAGTTACTCATCTTTGGTTAAGATTATATTGTCTTGGAAAATATGGGAATTGAGTCAATGTTTTGGGGTCAATGAGCTTAAATTTGATGTTTTGCCCAAGGATGGTCAAAAGTTAAGTGTGAGGAAAATTGATATGTGTTTAATTGTTAATATATTTAATTATTTATACTTAGTGATTAATGATACAAAAATGCTTAAGATACTCACTTTAATTTATATATGATTTTAGGTACAATTTGGAAGAAAAGGAATTAAAGTGAGTCGAAAGCACCACATATGGGTCGTTATCTGAGTATTTATTTTTGCTTGTTTTTATGGAGGAAGAAGAAAAAATAAAAATAAATAAAAGACAAGCAAAATGGATCACAAAGAAAGAAACAAGCACAGTAAAGCACTACAAGTGGGAGATACTACAGAGGAGCAAGCGTGAAGCTGCGTCTGCCTTGCGGTTTGCGGCTTACTGGACGTGGGCGGCTTGGGGCCACGGACAGGTGGTAGCTGCGGCTTCAACTTGGTAGGCTGGAGCTTGAGGCTTGGAGAAGCTGGTGCGGCATTGGAGAGGCGTGAGCAGTGAATAATGTATAAACTCCAACATTAAATTGTCTTGTCGATGAACAGTAAGAGGAGAAGAGTTGCGTTGGAGAGTGGGCACTGAAGGAGAAGCTAAGAGGTTTTTGGCTAGGGGTTGGAATGGGGGCTGAAGCATTTTTTGGGAAAGATCCATGAAGGGCTAGGCATCATGGGGCCGGTTCGAAGGCGATATTGACATCGATGACCCGGGCTAAGTAATTTTATTATTATTTTGTTATTTCTTTCTCTCATTAGGAATTAATTGTGTTATCCTATGTTAATTGAATTGGGTATTGTGTATGGATAATTAGATTTTTGTTATTATTCGGTTATTTGTGTATGAACCCATTGGTTATTGTGAGTTGATGATTTTAATGCGTTGATTGAATCATTAATTGCAAAATTATTGCTAGAATTTCGATATAATCCGTAATTGTTATGTTGAAATTCATGTGTAGTGACTAATAATTCATAATCATTAGGGATAACATGACCTATGTTAAATGACACATCGTATGTGGTTGTTGCCTTAATTAATCGATTTTCCTAATTCGTAATACTACTGCCTAATTAAATCTAGAGATTGTATCCTAGGTTGTTCGGTGGTTAGGTTTAATTAACGATTGTATCTTGATTAAACAAAACCTAAGGAAAAACTCAGGTTAATTATTAACCCACGATTAATAGTTGCTAGGAGAGGTTTGAGAACAACAAATTAATAAAATATGCTTAGTCAGGGTGTAGGCCAAGATTGAACCAAAGAACCGGATCCCTACCAAGTTTCCCACTTTTATCATTTTTTGCATGTTTTCTTTAATTTGTTTTTATTAGTCAGTTTTATTTTATTTTCTTCTTTCAAAATCCAAAACCCCCCTTTTTAATAAATACCGGTTAATTTCATTCCATAAACTTTACATGCACTCTCTGTGGGATCGACCTAGACTCACCACTGCTATAGTAGTAGTCTAGTTATTTTATTTTGACTAGCGTAACGACGCGCGGTCGGTCATGCACACCCTCTCTTCAAATCTCCATAACTTTCAATCCAGAACTTCAAAATTTTCAAATTTTATATCAATAAAAGCTAAAAGAAAGATCTACAACTTTCATGAAGACGATCTTGTCAAATCTTCCTAGATCAATACACTTTAATCATAGAAGTTTCAGACACATTTTTACCATTTTTCGCTTTTCTCTCTTTTATTCTAAACCAACTTCTCTAACTTATCTTCTTTCACTAAACCCGACACATCAATTTCACTTTCTACATTCTCTTAAATTTCTTCCTCTATCTATCATTTAAACAATCTTTCTCATCTCAGACCATCTTAAACCCTCGATGTTCATGAAAAACACGCATTTTTCTTTATGTTCATGCAATGACAAATAAATCACCCTTTTGGTTTCATAAACCAACAACTCTAAAGGATTTACACAATACTTACTTGTTAAAACTCCAAAATCTTCTAATATCAAGAAGCCCTAATTTTCATGCAACCACTTACTTCATCTTACAGATGGTTTGGGTCAGGTTTTCTTGAGGCAAAAGAAATAGATAACAAAGTGGGAGTGGTAGAAGATAAGGGAAAGCAAAGTTTAATTTTGGCGGATATTTGATTAAAAAAAACTCTGTGTATTAGAAAGAAACTTGAAGAAGATAGCTATAAAGAAGATAACTAGGACAAGGATACTGTGCTTGGTCTTTCAAACTTAATCTTATAGTATAATACTAACACCATCGTAAAGTAACTTAAAGTAAGTGACACTTATCACTTATCTAGCTTCTAAAGCATTAACTATTTTCTCAATTAACTAATTTATTCTTCTCCCTATTTTTCTCCAATTTTTCTCTGAATTTTCAAAAAATCATTATCTCTAAAGTTCTGAAGTAAACTCCCAAATTTCTTCATCATCATTTATTCGTATTTTATTTTCATTCACCAATTTACTTGCCAATTGGCATTTTTCCTAATCCAGTAATATTCAACAAATTCTAAAATTCTCCTAAATTTCTAAATCAATTCACATATTCTCCACATCAATTTTCAATTCAATTAATTCTTAATTCTCAAATAATCACATTTACAATCAATTATACCCGGAATATGTCAATGGATGCATGTACAATTATTTTCATGTGCAAAAATTTAAAATTCAAATGCTTGTTTGCTAACCTTATACATGAGCATAAGATGCATTTTTCTAAATCTCTCATTGATCTTTCATGTACCATATTTTAGGATTCTAACCCTTAGTATGGGAACGGGATGTTACACACATGGTCATTACATCATAACCATACGTTTATACCAAAAATGCCCTTAAGGCTAAACTTAATATATTTTATGTTAAACTTTTCCAATTCAATTCCATTTGATTTCTGACACTTAAAACAATCCCAATTCACTTCCATGACATTTTAATACACATATTTAAGCTATAAAATCTCATTAATACAAATTTACATAATCATGCACCCTTGGTCGAATTTCATCCAAAACCAATTATAAATCAATTCTTTTTCTTTTCTTTACTTCATTAGCATCAAAATCATGCTATAAACATCATACAACATCAAAATAAAATAAAATTTTGGATCATATCACATTAAAAACCCTAGCCACAACCGAAATTTCCTCTAATCATTTCCATCGTTTTTCTTTCATTCTTTCATCATTAAACTAGCTTCTTAATGCCATTCATTAATCTTAAATCATCATATGGCAAAATAAAACACTTTAGGCAATGACCAAATTTGACCAAGGTTCCACCCACTAGTATTTTTTATTTTCTTCTCCTAATCACTTCCAATGCAATAAAGCCTTCATATCATATCATAAGGGTGCATTTCACACCGTCAAAACCAAATCTAAACTATAGCCCTACAAATCCAAATTTTCAACAAAACTAATAAGCTTACCAACTCATTTTCTTCCTCCTCTTCACTTGGATGGCTATGGGATCTTGTTGGATGCTTGATTGGAGTAAAAGAGCATGAAAAACTCTTTAGATCACTTCTCCAAGGCATAGCCGAAGCCCTCTTCTCCTTTTTATTTTCTTTTCTTTTTATCTCTCTCTTCCTTCCTTCTTCCAACAATAGTCAACCACTTCTTTAAAGAGATAATGTTTTGCTTATTTGAACTTTTTGCACACCATTTTCATTAATAACTTCTCATATTTACACCTTTACCCAAAACTTCACAAATTTACACTTTAACCCCCGTCACTTGTCACCTTTTGATTAGTTACTTTCCAAACCCATTAATGCATGCTTATCTCATGGAAATATTCCCATGTAATGCACATATGGATTTTGGATGCATTTGGTTTGCAAAAATACCATTTTGCCCCTTTAATGAATTTAAATGGGTTTAAAATCACTAATACCTCTTATTTTCCAAAAAGGGCATTTTAGTCCAATAATTTTGGATTACCCAAATTCTATTCAAACAACGTTTGTTTTGACACGCTTCAGTCCTTGGGCACTCCAATCCTAATTTTGGAGCTTTTCATCATATTTCGAAATTATTCGATAACTTTTTTGGTTACCTGAAAAAAATTCGAATTAAATTCGAAAATTATTGATTGTGTTCGAAATCATCCATATTTCATTCAAAAGTGTAGCTTAAATCTCCAAAGCACATTTTGGGGCTTTTAAAGGTCATTTGGACTCATTTCGTAGCTTTTTCACAGTTTTCGAAAAAAATTTGAAAAACTTGCGATCAAGTTCAAAACTATCTCTGATCTATCGGTGATCTCTATTATAACCTCAATAATACATTTAAATACTTAAATTACTCTAGTATACCATAATTAGAGCATACTCTATAAAATAAGTATACAACACATTACACAATAAATAGCATATTACATGGGCTATGTCATGTAAGAAAGTTTATGACAGTAATAATGCCGCCACCATTTACTTTTAAAAGTAATTTAAGAGGCACTGTAAGGTACCAATTCTAGTAGTTGGCTTATTTTTAGTATAAAAGTTTTCAGAAAACTTATTGACACCACTGTTAATTGTTTAAGGAAAATAGAAAATGAAAACTTTTATATTATGAGCTTAATTTCGAAAAATCTTTCGAAATAGTATTTCAGAAAAATTGAAATAGTGCTCTATGAAAGGTTATTTATTATTAGATTTTATGATGCATGAATGAATTTTTATGGAGATTATTTTACCATGAGCTTTCTTATTATAAGGGAATATTTTAGTTATGTTATTATGAAAAGTTCAATTTTCAGTAAAATGATAACACTCACTGAGCTCATTTAGCTCATTTATATTTTTATGTTTTTAAATAAAACACCCTAGGTTTGCATACAGGTGCTACAACAGCTGGGGTCCCACCGCAGAATTAGTTGTATCATCAGGTGCTGATGTGCTTGTGTCATTTTACTATGTATTTGTTTTCATGAATTTGGCTTGGTTATTTGTATATATGATTTAAATTATTTGGAAAGGGTTTAAAAGTGTGATATTGTAATTTTTTTGGGATTGTAAAATGTTGAGAATTATTTAATTGTAGTTGCTTGTGACGTGGACCTAAGGTCCCATTCTAGAAGTGAAGATGATATATGAAATATTAGAAGTGTTTTAAAATGTTTAGTGCAAGTTTTTGAAAATTGGGAATCTTAGAAAAGCATTCGTTATGCTGCTGAAATTTTAATAAAATGATTTTAAACATTTCCTACTATTTTTTGCACTTTTAACTTTTAAAGTATAAAAGATTTTTAACAACTGAACGACTTAGCTTTACATGAACCTTTGGTTGATTTAAATATAGATTAAAGGGTTACCGTGGGATCGTCAAGAGGGTTCCACATAAGTTTCGGAAGGGGAACTCTAGGATGGGTCCTTTCATACTTAATTTAAACTATTTTGAGATTGCACTAATGTATGCATCTATGAAATGGATAAATGTTAACTTTGATTTAACCTTGTCAACATCAATTGTCAACTTGACTTCACTTCACTATTTAGCCCCTTTAGACCTTAATAACTCCTTTCTTTTATTCAAAACATGTCATATAAGCCTAACCATAAATATCAATATATTGACCTATCCTTAAGGGTTAATAAGGCATCTTAGTCAAATTAATAAAAGGGTTTTATGAATGAGAAACTAGATTTGATGTGTGGGATGTGCTAGTAAGTAAGTGGCATTTTTGTTGAATGTAAAATGGAAATTATGTTTGGACAATAGACTTGGATATTTACATTTGAATTTGTGACACATGAAAAAAAGAGAAAATAAAAGAGTTATTTGGGTGATATGATAGCACTATGAGTTGATAGAGTATACAAAAACATTAGAGAGTATTTAAGGTTGTAATATGGATTATAGGTTCCCAATTACAATATATAACTAATATATGTTTTGAATGCTCCACTAACTTCCTTAATTTTGACCTTCGTTATCTAGAAAATTCTTTACCTTTAACTCGAGCCCCATTTTAACTAAGAAAAAAGGATCTTTTGATTCATATGTGTATATAATCTAAGAACTAGAGATTTAGTGTATTAGTAAGCCTATGATAGAGCATCTTTATAACAATATGAGCAAAAGACCTAACCCATAAAGCACTTGAATGACTAGAGGAAATATGAGAAAAGTTTATAAAATTTTTGCACTCACTTTTGAACGAAATTATTGTGTTAATGTCTCTTTATATTTTTCTTTCGAACTTCAACGATGAGATATTGTGTTTACTCAAGTCTTAAATGGATTTATATCTTATAGTATGTATGCTTTTTTATATCATAAGGAAGAAATTGGAGGGTTTTTTATTATTATTGTTTACTTTAGGGAGTATGTTTATCAAAAGACGAGCAAAAGCTAAGTGGGAAACTTTTGCAAAATGACTTATTTTTCCCCCTTAATATTTAGTCCTTTACACATATTTATGCCAAAATATACTCATTGTGCTTATATTTTCATTTGGGATGCAAATTGTCGGTGCTGAAGAATGTTATCCAACTTTGGCCGGATGACCACGCATGTCCCTTAGAATGAACAGTGCGTAGCCTTCCTCGTGCTTGCCACGTCAATTATGGTATTTAGTGCCGTTTTTTTGGTAATGAGGCTTCACTTCGTTATTATCTATGTAGAGCGAATTTGACATGGCATGGTGTGAATTGATCTAAAATTGACGTGAAACAAAATTCTGACATAAGACTAAGTTTTAAATGAGTGTGAAGTTCAAAAAGTAATGGGGTATTATTATACACCTTTAAATTTGTTTGAAAAGGAGCTTAAAGAGTAGAAGAAATGCATGGCATGGCAGCATGCAGGACCTTTATGGTCTCACTTGCAAGTCGCAGTGTTTGAAATGGGGCTATAGCTATAGTTTTTCACATTTTTAGATTTCGAGAACACCAAATCTAATCTTCTTGTTAATCCTCTTGTCGGTGCTACGGATTGACACATAATTCACAAACGGAGTGCCGTGTCCTTTATGATTATATACCATCTTCTGGGTATCTGCTTGATTACCAGCAAGAAATGAAAAAACTGTCTGAGATCATCATTGGGCTAATGATCGAGTCCTTGGGCTTGACAAAACAAGATGTGAAATGGTTCAAGCCCAAAAGTGAAGGTAATGAACCACCACCACATATCTTGCAATTGAATTTCCTATCCAGTGTCCAGACCCAGGTCATGCAATGGGCTTAGCTCCTCACACAGACTCTCAATTGCTCACTTTGCTTCTCCAAATCTGCAGCACCAATGGCCTCCAAGTTCATAAAGAAAATTGTGGGTGGGGTCCCGTACATCCACTCACAAACGCAGTTGTAGTCAACACCGGGGACATGGTGCATATTATCTCCAGTGGAAGTTTTTAAGAATCCACTGCATCAGGCGGTAGTCAACAGGAAACACCACCGCATATCCATTGCATACTTCTATACCCCACCTAAGGACATTAAGGTATCACCACCAACAAAGTTGATCGACTCTAATCACCCTCTACTGTACCGGCCTGTTACATGGAAAGAATACCTTGATGTAGAGGCAGCAGAATTGACCAATGCCTTGGAGCATATAAAGATATGATACCTTTTCCCTGTTGCTGTTGTCTCCGTGTTGAAGTGAATTAATTTCTTGGCTGTTCCATAATTTAGCCTCCATAGAACGAGTTATACAGTACCAATACGTAGGACGATTTACTTTATTTTGAATCCTTAAAACATCAACTGCAGGAGCAGGATATCGCTCTAAAGCCTCACATCCTTCACTTGCCAAACTGGGGTTGCAAAGGGCTATATAACACTTGAATAATGAGCGTACATCTCACAACATATTACTAAACATTTAAAGTTTAGTATTTACAATTTCTGGAACTTTCAAGGGTCTTCCTGTGCTCTTATTTTATATTTTCTACACTGTTTTTCCCTGCTAGACAAGTTAGGTTTGGCACAAAACTTCAAGTTTTGCGGTTAACCCTCAACCGGGGATGCGGTTAGTTACAGTGTGCGGAAATGAAATGAACAAAACCTAAGAAACCCTGTACTACTAGATAGACATAGGCTGTAGCAGTTGGTCAATATGAACATCAAACAATCGTGCAAGACCTCTAAACCAATTCATATTCAGTAAGGCAATGGTCAGCAATCATTCACTTCCAGAGCTTAACGCACTTGTCATGACTAGCAGAAGCTACCACACCAGTAACGCTTGATGCTGCCAAGGATGACACTAGTTTTTCATGAGCAGTCAGTGTCATTGTTTTGTTTTCAGCCATGCTCCATAGTTCCAGAGTCTGAAAACAGCATTTCAGAATGTGTCAAGTCCAATGAGTATGACAACACTAAACCAATTCCATGCACATAACAACTCCCACTTTCTCTGTCACACACAAAGGAAATAAAGATTATCCCTAAATTATTCTCACAAGCCAAGTTGCAAGCTGCTGAGAATTTCAGTTCATTAAGAAAAGATATGGACTGGATATTTGAATTTAATGTTATGTTGCAAAATCAGTTGCAAAGCTATATGGTGTAAAGCAAAGTAGTGATAACTTGCCTCATAACAGCCAACAACCAACAAAGAAGGATAAGTTGGATGGAAGACACAAGTGTTAAACTTGTTTCCGGAACAGTTTAACTCATGAATGCAATCCCCTTTGCTGCCAGAGCCAATCTTCCACAATCTGACAGAGTCATCACTCACAGATGCTAAATACTCACCAGAAGGTTCCCAGCATACAGAATGGACAGGGTTTTTATGGCCCTATAATTAGCAAGATGGAAAAACCAAATACTGGGTCAGCCACTTCACGTGAACGATATGGAAGTAGTATACAACTACAAGATATGAATCTTATGGAGAACTTCCATGTATACTCAAAAGGATAAAAAAACATGATAGAAATCCTCTAATTTTCACAAATACATCTCAATCTCATATGCAAACTCATTTGGAATACTAACATAGGTTTTTTAATGCTCTAAGGCTTTTACCCTAAAATTCAGAACATGTTAGGAAATAAGAAGTGGATTATAGCTGCTTTTTGAGCAGTGATCAAGCCAGGTTAGATCCAGAAGAAAGATGCTTTGGGAGAAGGGAGTGGATTTAGATTAATCATGCAGACCAAATGAAGGATCATGGGCAGCAACAAATAAAGAAGTTTTGGAAAATTACTATTTTGCGCCGATAGTACCCTTTGATGTAACGAAATACAAAAGCCATAAAAAAACGAGGAATACAAGACCTAAAAACATAATAGCGGCAGAAAGCACATTAAATAACTCCAAACTCGGAATATAAACCGTACAATACTAATTTTCTCTCCCGTTAGGCCAAATTGAACTGCGAAATCTTCATAACCCTCCCTTCTTAAACTCCATCTCACCCTCACTAGCAATTAAAAATGCCCATAAGCGACTTACTAATGTGAGATCCAATCCCAAGACTTTAACCTGAAAAGGCACTGACAGTAGGGTGGACTCTTAGACCAAACACCTAGTTCATAGTAATTTCTATTTGCAAAAGAAAGACCTGGCAAAAATTTCAACTCAAGTATTAGCAAGAGCCAAAATTGAAACCTAAAAACTCTAAGCTCCAATAACAAATGCAATGCACACAAACTACAATAATGTGAGACCTTTACAATCACTAAAACATGCATAACAATCTTATCATTTGATTGCTTTTCGCCAATTTAAAGTGGGCTTTAACATGCAAATCCAATAAAAGTCTTCCGAGTTTAAATGAAAAAACCTAAAAGGGAACAATAACCAGAAGTTACAAACCTGCAATTTAATCCTGGTACTTGAGGTTTCAACATCAACAATAGTTACCAAATTTTCAGAAGTAGCTGCCAGGATACGCCCAAATCGAGGTTGAAATCTCATCAGGGTAGCCCCAGACTGTAATATTTAAAAAGTCAAGAAAAAACGTAACTGTGATATACTATGGGTTCAAATTTATATATTATTCCTGCCAAGATAGGAGTACACTACATTCTATACCTTGAACACCCCTGCGCAGCTGCCATTTTTTATATTCCAGAAGCGTGCCTCACTATTGTTATCACAGGAACAGATGAGATCCTCTTTAGTAGGGTGGAAGTCTACAGACGTAACAGTTGTGGAATGTCCCACAAAATTACGGAGTGAAAAGCCAGGCTGCAAATTAGAATGAAGTTTTATAACTAGAAAAGAAGGGGCATCGGAAGAACTGGCTCATGGTTCCACAACAGTTGTACAATTTATGTACCATTTGAAGATAAACAGTTATCATATTACGATATCCTTCAATCATACAGTAGATTAACTTCAAAATTCTACTGTTTGCAGGCAAAAACAAATGTTTGTTAAAATCTACTATAAGTACACCAATATTACTAACATTTTCAGATTCCCAAACCCTAACAGTTTTATCAGCTGAAGATGTAGCAATCCTTGACATGTTTGGGCTGAAACGAACATCAGTAATCCATTGAGAATGTTCCTCAAGGGTAGACTTCGCTGTAAAAGACTCTGCACACCACAATGTAACCTGTAGTACATGACCATGGCAATGACAATTAAAAAAAAAAGATTTGTTTGAAGAAGGATTTAACATCTCCTGCACCAGTTTTTTTTAAATGCATTTATGACGTTCCAGCAGACTTGCATATATACAATAGTTACCTTCTTATCATGCCCACCAGTAGCAAGCAATTTTCCATCTGATGAGAAGTCACAGCATTCAACTTTACTTGTACTTGCAGGAATATGCCGGATCTCCGAAAATGTAATACCTGTCTTGGAAATAATGTCAAGCTCTAATGGCCAAATACAGAATATATAAAAAAGATTGGAAATTTGTGCAAAAGGGGCATGAACCAAAAACTATATTTTAAAGAGAGAAATACTGTTACTAATTAAAGATGAGCAAAATGAAAATTGATTTATGAGTGACCACCATTAATGTTCATACTCTGGCAATATTAGTTGCACAAACCATACCAGATAATCATCAAGGATATTGCCAATATATGCAAACATACAAAATCTATTAATAGTTTGCATCCATTGGTAAATTTTCTTCATCTGTAGACTACTTGACATTGTTAAGTCATAAATGTCAACTAATTGTATCTTATTGGTAAAAACACTCAATTATCATCTGTAAAAATTAGTGACCTGTGTCCATCTCTAATGAATAGTTTTGCCTGTGTCCCTTCTTGACAATTTAGCTAAAGAAAAAATCATCTCTCCATCCCAATTTCCTAGGTGTGGCTGCTTGCCTTATTCCATACCAATGCTTAGTGGGATGTAACAGATCAGTCAATCCAACTGGCACGATCATTGATAAGAGTCAGTTATACAGTGAAAACCAGTAGGTAGAACAAGTTTTGGGTAATTTTTTAACTCCAAACAATTTGTTCTGATTTCATCAAAACTGGGTTAATTAGTTAAACCTTCACCTTCTAAGTGTTCTCACGATACCCTGGTCAGACTAATAAGGAAGTTATACCTTTGGTGACATCTCCAGATTGACCAACTCGATCTCTAGGATCAGCTGCATCATGTGAAAAGAAGGATTCTACATTCTCATCTAGAATCTTATCATCCACAAACCGATCAATATCAGCCTGCATTTGATAGTCTCAATCATCCAACTTTTACATGTAAATGACAACCACAATTCATTACCAACCAATCACATAATGAGATATCAGAGAAACTATCACAAAATTGTAAAATGACACAAGTATGTGAGTGTTCTGCCAGTATTAGTAAAGAAGTAAATTAGAAGCCAATAATCAATTTCCCTCGACATCTACTTGAGGACAAATCAATTTAAATTCTCTTTGACAACTTTTTGAGTTTAAAAGCAACAAATTCCAGAGTTCATTAAAAATATATTATCATTGACAAACATATACTAGTATGAAGAAAACAACTTGCTTTGGAAATTATAGATTTCAGAATTGCAACTTGTTTTGCCTTTTCAAACTCTAAAATCATCAGGTTTCATAGTTGAAGTATCCCAAAAATGAAACATCGAACGATTAAAGCCCTTTGTAAGCACAAGGTATTCAGAAAACAGTATATTTGCTTGTCCCATCTTACATCAATTAACAAAACAACACATTTAAAGGTTAAAAAATTAGTAGCAAGCTTAATAAACGGAAATTTAGAAGGTCAAAAATGCCGTAGAAGAAAAATTATTTTGCTAACCAACTCATTTGCAGCTGATCCAAGGGAACCCAAGCCATCAGAGCCAAACATAAGCAAAGGTTTCGAGGATCCACCACTGTGTGACAAAGGCATAGACATAGCATCTCCTGGTGTGTGTGTAGAAGGTGTTGATGGAGAACTTGGAGATGGTCCAGCAGTGTTACCAGTCCCCGAGCTATTGGCAGGGCCTGAAGATGATCCCGGTTGCTTTCTCTTGCGCCCAATCTGACTTTTTGAGGCCTTTAATGAACAGAACATAATGAAAAGAGAACCAAAGAAAAATAATTTCAATAATGTAACTAGGACAGAACATTCATGGTTGAAGCATCCACAGATTTGAAATTAAATCCATCAAGTATGCAGATAGGAATTCCAATTTCAGGAAAAGGAACTTTTCTAAACAAAGAACAAAAGACAATAAAAAACAATTATCTAAGTATACAAGAGGAGGATAGTTTTCTTAGTGTTCAAACATTTTACTCAAGTACCAAATATTTTGATGAATGGATGGTCATAGAAATCTGACCTACATGACATTCCAACCCTCAGGCCATTTATTTTTTCCTTTTGAAAGCTGACATCAGAAAATCAATAGCTTAAATATAGCATACCTGTTCATTTCCTTGGAAGGTGCTTGACATGCTGCCATCAACAGTCATGCCACCAGAACCAATAATTTTTTCTTGCTGTGCGAGGTGTTGATTTGAGCTCTGAGATTGTTGACTTGAAAGAGGATGCTGTGGGTACTGTTGCTGCTGTTGACTGTTCTGCATATGTTGTTGCTGCAACTGGAAACCTCAACCATATAAGCAAATCCATGATGAAAATTAGCTGAAGAAAGCACACAGTAGAAAAAAAAATCCTCAGTCTAACATCAGAGAAATAAGTACCTTAGCCAGCACATCTGTTTCAGCACGGGACATTACAGGAGAACCAACATGCATTGGTGATCCAATGTTACTGAGCGCATCAGCAGAATTAAATGAGCCATCCTTCCCAACAGCCATAGTCTGGCTATTCACAAGCATTTTTAGCTTTCTACGCTCCAAATCATTAACAGATGGAGATGGCAAGTTTTGCTGTGCTTGAAGCATCAATTGCTGCTGAAGTTGAAGTTTGTTAAGAGACTGTGGAGACTGCATCAACCTTTGATGTTGAAGGAGCCCAAGCTGCTCCAGCCCCTAAAAAAGGAACCAAGGTCAGAACTGTAATGCAGGAAAAACAAAAAGGATGAAATAAAATAAGTTTAGCATAAGACATTTTAAATAAATTTGCTAAAATTTCCCTATGCATCACTCAAGGAGGTTAAATGACCCAATCAGTTATCGTTTCAGAAACTTACAGTCAAAGGCCATCCTTTCAAAGTCAATTTGTCTCCCCCTTGTGTTGATCCTATACAAATACCAGAACCAGTTAGTTGCAAACTCAAATGATAAGTACTTCACACAGTTTGGTAATCAAATTAACAATTCAAGCATTGATAACCAAATCTAGAAAGAAAAAGGAAAACAGAAAAGATTAATGAATTGAACATCCTAAGGTATACGAATGCAATAAATTTGGATTCCTTTCTTTTCTCTATGACACAGCATTTCAATTCCAAAACAGAAAAGGTAAAAAAATAAAGCGGAATGAAGAGAAAATGACAAGACAGTTAAGAGTTATGAAAAAAGTATGGAGGAAAAGGGTCTCAATTCCACTGCTAAACCTGAAAATACAAGTCCACCAAATATTTACAGTAATGTAAAAGCAAAACCAAAACATAAGCCCATAGATAAAAAAAAATCTCACTCCCTAAATTGGCACCAATAAAAATGCCATATGAACCACTGCATTAATCTACAATAAATTTTCAACATCTTATGGTTATTTTCCAGTTCATGATAGTTCTCTCCAGAAATTTGATCAATAGCAGAGTCCAGATGAAATTTTAACAAAGACAATTTTTCATTGACAAATAAAATTTATCCTACCAAAGTAGCATGTGAGGAATGCCATCAGCTAGCAATCACAAATCAGATCAAACTTTCATAAGCAATAGGTAATACCAAATTTTTACAAATAAATCTAACAGATAAGGCCCTAATGGGAAAGTAAATTTTAGTTCCAGAAAAGTTTCTAGACAGAAAGTACCATGAATTCCCATTAAAGATCCTTCAGAACCAGCATTCCTGGAATTCATAATTGCAGCCATCTCAGTCTTCATCTCCTGTTTCACAAGATTATATTAGAAAAATGGAGCATGTTAAATTTTAAACTCAAAAACAACTTTACCTGGGTAGACACAGGCAGCTGTTGACTACGGTTTTGAATACTTGAGCATCCAGGTGCACCATGTAGTGTATGTCTGGGAAAAAGAAGAAGAAAAAAGTGCATAAAGGTTTCACTAATTTGATTGATAAAAAAATGTAATATCCCATAAGCATAGCAATAAAAACTACGGAGAAGAAGAGTACCCAGGAGGCTGACCACCCAATGCTGTTTTCAACAACGATGCATTATTAGGATCTAGAAGCTGACCCACATTGTCACTTAGCCGTTGCTGCAA
This sequence comes from Erythroxylum gracilipes, assembly GCA_026413385.1. Classification (NCBI taxonomy): domain Eukaryota; kingdom Viridiplantae; phylum Streptophyta; class Magnoliopsida; order Malpighiales; family Erythroxylaceae; genus Erythroxylum; species Erythroxylum gracilipes. The sequence goes on along the minus strand of JANZLC010000008.1, from coordinate 28,295,571 downwards.
ATAGAAATGTTAGAATGGAAACCATAGTGATACAAGAATGAAGTCTATTGTTCACCAAAAAAATGAAAAAATCTTCCAATCTTCCTTGCTTCATAAAAACTTAGCACCTTCATTGCCACATCATCAGAGGAATTCCTCTGAAGTGGAAGCTTTAATCTATCCTCGTAAATTTGTGTTGCCATAGCACTTGCAGTTGCAGTGGTATGTCTTGATGCATCATTAGTGGCAAGTCCAATGGAACCACCATTCAGATGTTGGTTCCCATCTCTTCTTTGGTGTTGCTGCTGCTGCTGCTGCTGTTGAGCATGCCTCTGTAGCAAAAGCTGTGGCATCTGCATCTGCTGATGTTGCTGAGGCTTTGGATGTGGATGATGTTGTTGCTGTTGTAATTCCCGAGCCTTAGCCAATTGACTCTACCATTTACCATAATTTTTATTTAGCAAGATTACAAGTTATACTTCTACACAACGAATATATGACGTACAATTGAATATATGTCCTCATAAAAATGACTAGTTCATTTCTATTAAAGATACCTATACTCATGCAGAAGTAGAGAAGTGAATTGAAAAACTTGGTAACCTCCAAACTGGAACCAAAAAAAAAAACACTAGGACAACCATATGCATCTTTTCTTTCTACAAATAACACTAGATATTGCCAAGCTAATGACGTCAAACAGAAGTTGTTCCAGCCAATTTAGACAAAGAATTGATGGCTGCAAATCAAACTTAGACAAGTTGAATTGATTGAAAAATCTATAACCCAACCTCAATATAAGATGCAGCAGCTTCTGAGTGCTTCTCATTTGTCCTAGCAATGCATATGTCCCAGAAAATAGACCACCACTCAAAGAGAAAACCACCTGGTTCATCAATAGCTATACCAAAAAAGAATCAAGTGATTATTATAATAACGTTAAGGAAATGAAAGAGCAAAAGGTAAGGAATTTCTTTTGGCTATTTCTTCTGTTTGACAGTTGTCTTACCCACAGGATCTGTGGAGACATTCCCTTCAGCTTGAAATGCCTTCGCAGAGGCATGCAGT
>JANZLC010000008.1:28236171-28252456 GCA_026413385.1 Erythroxylum gracilipes | reverse complement strand
TTCGTTTGTTCCGACGGGCTACCCCGGGTTCAACCTTGGGGGTCGGAACTCGGGCCCAACGGTCTTCGTTTTGATTCCGTTTATGGATAGTTAGGCTCCGAGCACGGGGTCAGGCACCGATGGCCAGGCTCCGAGAGCGGGATCCAGCAAAAGTTCTATTATGATATTATGGCATTCTATTATGATACTTGTAAGTTTTTCTCTAAAGCTAATATATCTTGTTTTGATATGTTATATTATGTTATGAGATACATATTGTTTGGATTGCGCTTTAATATGAACAATTAAAGATTGTTTGAGATATTATTTGACTTTGTATATGTGAATGTTAGACGAATGTTAGAAATAGTCACCTAATTATATCTTGTTTAGTTATTTCCCCACTAAGGCTTATTCTTAGCATGGTGGTTTTGCCTCCATGTAGGTTTTGATAAGAAGGTTTAAAGACTGAGAAAAGACAACTGTAGTGGCCAAAGAGATTGTGTTTTGTTTTGGAAATGTTCAGTTTATTTTTGAGTTATATTTAATGTAGTGGGACATATTGTAATTTGTATTTTGTTTAATGGTTTGTAATAACTTTAATACTGGTTGGATTTGGATTTTAAGTCTTGTATGTGATAAGTACCATGTGTATGTTATAATTTGAATATGACCCAAACTATGAAATGAAATGTATGTTAATTGAGTTTCTGGAAATGCTTTAGCATGTTTTAGATTGTTTCAGTACTATTTTGTGTGGCAACTGCATATCCTTCCAGGGGGTATGTGAGTGCTACATTGTTTGGTATTATAGAATGGTTTAGGCGATTCTGGTTTGACCAGCACTTAAATATTGCTATACTTAGATATAAGACTTGTGTTTAGCCTAATGTGGGTTGTCCTATGTTTTAGCTTAGATTTAAGTATGGAAAATCTTATGAAAACATTGACAAGATTGTAGAGAGTAATAATCTTGCACAATCTCGTCCATCTATATCGGGACCCTCTGGGCTCAATCGAGGTGAAGCTGAAGTGCCACCTCCTCCACCTCCAACATAGGGGGAGGCTTTGGTTAAGGTGTCACAAGACATGATGACGTTATTACATCGTACGACCGCACCCAAAGCTTCGATTGATCAGTTGTGAAAGTATGGAGCTCAGGAATTTACTGGAACATCTCTAGAGGAGCCTAAAAGGGCGAACTTCTAGTTGGAAAAGGTGAAAGAGTGCTAGATGAAATTGGTTGTCCACCAGATTAGATGATGCACTGTGCTATCTCTCTTCTTCAAGGAGCAACCTATGAATAGTGGAAGTTTCTTTTGAGGAATCCTTAGTTACTGGAGCTTCTGACTTGGGATTTCTTTTCCCAAGAGTTTAAAGCCAAGTATGTGACAGAAGCCTATAGAAAAGAGAAACGGAAGCAATTCTTGAACCTGAAGCAAATAAAACTTTCTGTTGTTGAGTACGACAAAGAGTTTAATCGACTAAGCAACTATGAATCTGAACCCGTATTTACTGAGGAGTTCTAGTGTCATCAGTTTGAAGATGGTTTAAATGATTCAATCAAAGAGCATATGGCGACATTTACTCTTTTGTAGCAAGTGAAGTATCATCAGTTGGTACAAGCTGCTATTAAAATAGAGAAGCATGAGATGGTTAGAAGAGAAAGGGTGAAACAAAGGGGCTTTGCTAGAGGAGGTCAGTCCTAGTGTTAAGTGAATTCGTAAAGGTGCCTCCACTACCTCCACTGCATCAGAATTTCCTTAATCGACTACTTCTAGTAGGGGTTCCTCTGTAGGCCAAGGTTCTGGTATTTCGAAGGCTATGGGTGCATGTTTTTAATATGGTGGCATTGATCATTTAATAGCAAGTTGCCCTATAAGACAGTCCCAGACATCACAAGCTAGTAGGGAGGTCCTCATCCACCTATTGGAAATAGAGGACGTGGTAGAGATCGTGGAAGATATAATCAGTTCAGGCCTAATCTGAGTACTATTTCAAAGACTGTTGATTGACCTGCAATACCTTCTACTTCAGCTCGAGCTTAGGATTTGAAAGCTCATGATGATCTGGATGTACCTAAAGTCATTGCAGGTACTGTTTCTCTCTTTGATTCTAAAATACATGCTTTGATTAATCTTGGATCCACCCATTCCTATATCTGTATTGGAGAAATTTCTGATAAAGAGATGCCTATAAATCAGTTAGATTATGATATTCATGTAACCAGTCCTATGGGTAGTAGTGCGTTGGTTAATCAGGTTTATTGAAATTGTCCTGTTATAATCCAAGAAAGTGAGTTTGTAGCGGATCTAATTGAATTTCCTTTTCATGAATTTGATTTGATTTTGGGTATGGATTGGCTATCCAAACATCATGTGGTGGTTGATTGTAGTGCTAAGACTGTTGTGCTTAGGAAGCCTGATCAACCTGAAATAATATTTTATGGTATCTGCACTGGTTCTCTAATTAACGTGGTATTTGCTATGCAAGCTCGAAAGTTCCTTAGGAAGGGATGTGAAGCTTATCTGGATTTTGTGATTGATTCTAAAAAAGAGGGTGTTAAATTACAAGATATTTCAGTGGTGAGCGAATTTTTGGATTTGTTTCTTGAAGAATTACCCGGACTCCCTCCTAAAAGAGAAGTGGAGTTGTCTATTGAAGTTATGCCTGGCACTGCTCTTATATCCAGAGCACCATACAAGATGGCTCCTACTGAATTGAAGGAGTTGAAGTTGTAGTTGCAAGAGCTACTAGATAAGGGGTTCATTCGACCCAATATCTCACCCTGGGGAGCACCGGTTCTGTTTGTTAAGAAGAAGGATGGTCCTTTCCAAATGTGCATCGATTACAAGCAATTGAACAGATTCACAGTGAAAAATAAGTATCCGTTGCCAAGGATAGAAGATCTGTTTGATCAATTGAAAGATGCAGGATTATTTTCAAAGACAGATCTGTGATCAGGATACTATCAACTTCGGGTAAAGGATGTGGATGTTATAAAGACTGCATTCAGGACCTGTTATGGACATTATGAATTCTTGGTAATGCCATTCGGATTAACTAATACTCTAGTTGTATTCATGGATATTATGAATAAAGTGTTTAGTCCCTATTTAAACCAGTTTGTAGTGGTGTTTATAGATGATATCTTGGTCTATTATAAGAATGAGCATGATCATGTTGAGTATCTACGGATTGTGTTACAAACCTGACAAGAAAAGTAGTTGTATGCTAAGCTGAGTAAGTGTGATTTCAGGCTTCAGAAAGTATCTTTTCTAGGATATGTTGTTTCTTCTCAAGGGATTAGGGTTAATCCTAGTAAGATTAAAGCAATTATTAACTGGAACCCACCACAGAGTGTGACAAAAATGAGAAGTTTTTTGGGATTGGCGGATTACTATTACCGGTTTGTGAAGAGGTTCTTGGTGATAACATCTTCTTTGACTAAATTGCTACGAAAAGGAGTGAAGTATGAATGGTCTGATAAATGTTAAACTAGTGTTGATTAATTAAAAAGAATGCTTACTAAAGCTCCTGTGTTGGCTTAACCCACTTCTGGTAAAGAATATGTTATGTTTAGTGATGCATCTAGAAACAGTTTGGGTTGTGTTTTGATGCAGGATGGAAAGGTAGTTGCATATGCCTCTACGTAACTAAGCGCACACGAACAAAACTACCCTACATATGATCTCGAGCTTGTAGTAGTAGTATTTGCTTTGAAAATTTGGCAACACTACTTATATGGTGAAAAGTACAGGATTTTCACGGATCATAAAAGCCTGAAGTACTTGCTTACCTAAAAAGAACTTAATCCGAGACAACGGCATTGGTTAGAATTGTTTAAAGATTATAACTGTATTGTGGCCTATCATCCTAGTAAGGCTAATGTCGTGGTTGATGCCTTAAGTCAAAGATTATTTTAGCGTTGTCAGTGCAATAGGGTGAAAGGAGACCTGCATCTGATGGGGTTTTAATAGCTCAATTAAAAGCTAGGCCTGCCCTGAGATAAGAAATTTGTGATGCCCAGAAAGTTGATGATAAGTTGCAATAACTTGTCTTGGCAACTCGAGAAGGCAAACAACCTGACTTTTCTGTGAAAGGAGATGGTGGTCTATATTACAAAGATCGATAGCGTGTGCCAGCTAATGATGAATTGAAGAGAAAGTTATTGTTTGAGGCCCATAATATTGTCTTTACAATGCATCCTGGTGGAAATAAGATGTATTAAGATCTAAGGCAGCATTACTGGTGGTCAGGTATAAAACATGATGTTGTAGATTATGTATCTAAATGTTTGGCATGTCAACAAGTTAAAGTTGAGCATAAGGTTCCATCTAGTTTATTACATCCTATTTCAATTCCTCAATAGAAATGGGATAGCATTACTATGGATTTTGTAACTGGACTTCCTCTTACTCAGAGGAAGCATGATGTTATATGGGTGATTGTAGATAAGTTCACCAAGTCTGCTCATTTTCTGCCTATTCTTCTTGATTATTCTATGGATAGACTTGCAGATATATATGTGAATGAGATAGTGAGGTTGCATGGGGTGCCACTATCTATTATTTCTGATCGTGATCCTCAATTTACTTCGAGATTCTATAAAAGTCTGCAAAAGGCTTTGGGCACTCAAGTTAAGTTCAGTACCGCTTTACATCCCCGGACAGATGGAGAATTTGAATGGGTGATTCAGATACTGGAAGATATGCTTTAGGGTTGTGTGTTAGAATTCTTTAGAAGTTGGGATAACTATCTTTCTTTGATGGAGTTTGCTTACAACAACAATTATCAGACTAGTATTGGCATGGCGCCTTATAAAGCCCTATATGGTAGGAAGTGTAGGACTCCGGTTTGTTGGACTAAATTAAGTGAGAACAAGATGATTGGGCCTAATATTGTGAAAGATATTAAAGAGAAAGTTCAAGTTATCCAATAAAGATTGAAAGTCGTTAGTGATAGACATAAATCTATACTGATTCAAAAAGGAAAGATATTGAGTATCAAGTAGGAGATAAGGTATTCTTAAATGTATCGTCATGGAAACACATACTTTGGTTTGGGAAGAAAGGTAAGCTCAGCCCACGATATATCGGTCCTTATGAGATTCTTAAGAGAGTCGGATCAATAGCTTATCAACTAACTCTTCCTGAAGAATTGATCAAGTTACATGATGTGTTTCATGTTTCTATGTTGAGGGATATCAGTCTAATGATAAACATAAGATTCCCGTGCAAGAAATTCAAGTACAACTGGATTTGTCTTATGAAGAAGGGCCTGTGTCTAATTTAGCCAGAGATTTCTGATAACTCCAAAACAAGCAAATACTTTTGGTGCAAGTACTCTGGCAACCTCATGGACTCAAGGAAGTAACATGGGAACCAGAAGAGATCATGAGAGCTCAGTATCCTCAACTATTTTAATCAGGTATGAATTTCAAGGAAAAAATTCTTTTAAGGGGAAGGGAATTATGAGGCCATAAATTATACCATAGTTGAAATGTTACATGTTCATGAAAGTGCATGTGTTATAGGTGTTAAAATTGTGATATGATTTGAATGTGAATTTCATATGTCTAGAATTTTGGTCTAGTGGATTATATTTAGTGATTTGGAATTAATTGATACCATTAGAGATTTGAGGTATTAAAATGTACATTTGGACTAGGAAAATTGTCAAGTGGCAAGTCATGTTGGTACATGGAAAATTAGAATGACTAAGCCTATAAGTTAGTGACATTTGGCATAGCAAATGCATTAACATTTGGCAACATTGGTTGAGTGACAAGTGGCCTAATTGAGTTGTGGCATTTGGCAACATGATAAGAAGACAAGTGGCTCACTCCTATGTTTATCATGTAGGTCACCCCATGGAAGGACATGTGTCCCTTCAAAGTTAGGATACCTTGCAAAGCAAGAGCTGAATCACTCCAACTTATTTGATCTTTATACTGCCTTCTCACTACTCTCACTACTGAAACCTCTCACTCCCTCTCAACTTCTGGAATTTTTTCTTAATTTTGTATCATCTTCACTAGGAGTCCATGTAAGTTATTGCATCAAGAAGTAGGTTTTGCTATTTTTTGTGGTACTTTCTTGTTAGTGCTGAAATTTGCACCTTGATCTTAGATGTGTGTTGATTGCTTGCAAGGGCTGGAATAGCTGGATTTTTGGAGTTAAAATTTGAAGTTAAGAAGGTAAGGGAATGCTAAAATTGATTGCATGCTATAATATGAATTATTTGATGCTTGAATTTGATAGAATATGTATTAAATTTTTGATGAATTGAGTTCTGGAACATGATACTTGTTTGATAGCTTTTACTTTGGATGTTGATACCTGAAAAATCATGGATTGTGAGATGCTTCATGAATGATTTTTGAATTGGTTTGGACATGAATTTGATGAGGTATTGAGCCATGAATACGGTATAATTGAAGTGAAATTGATGGACTTTGGTAAAGGTGTGTCGAATGGAAGTGAAGAAGTAAAGTTTTGGAAACAAACTAAAGGTTATGGGTGAGTGAACCTTTGGTTCACTCGTCCCACGATCATTGGATTTTTAAGGCACATTCCCACGGTCGTGGGAAATGGTGGTGCGACTGTTGAACTATATAAGGTTAGGTCTTTTTATTTGGTACATTGGGACTTAATTGGGCTTGTTTAAGGTGTGAAATGATCTTAGTTGAGGTTAGATTTATTGAGTAAAAGTTAATTTAGTTATGGATTGTTAATTTGAGGTAATTACTTAAGGAATGTGTGGTTAGTAAATAATTTGTCTAATGATGAAATGTATGGTGTGTTCAAGGATGAATGTGTCCTTATGAACACAAAAGTGTTTCAAAGGATTTATGTGATGTGAATTGAATATGATCATTTATGAATTAGGAATTGTTGTAATTATATGTAATGTATAAACAAATAATGCATTTATTGGTACATTATTGCAAATGTTTATGTTCATGAGGTATGTTAAGTTGTTGGATATGAAAGATTATGTTCAAATTGAGAAAAATGGAATAAAGACATATGTTATGCACAACATCTTTTGCATGTGATTATGAAATATAACATGTTTTGTTTGAAAACTACCAAGTCCTAGTCGTGGGTAAATAGTCATTCCTAGAAGGATCTATAGCTGCTTCTGTAACTAGACGCTAAGGTGTCTTTTGTAACCAGATACTAAGGTGTCTTCCATGACTAGACACTTCGGTGTCTTCTGTGCCTCCGGTGTCTTCTAATTTTAGACAATTCTGTGTCATATGTGCCTCTGATGTCCTCTGATTTTAGACACTTTAATGTCTTCTTCTGTTTTCGATACCAAACATGGGTATCTTCTATTATGATCCCATTACCCACTTTTGTAAAAAAAATTAGCATGCTAACTTATTTTGTATTCTGTTACATGCTCAATTCTGATATAATCAAGCTCTGTTCTAAAATAACTAAGTTCTGTTATGAGATAATCAGAAAATGTTTAGCTACAATCAAGTTCTGTTATTGTGCTTTAAAGTTTTGTTCTAATATTATGATATTTTCTTCTGGTACTTATAAGTTTTGCTCTAAAGCTAAGATATCCTGTTTTGATATATTATATTATGTTATGAGATACATATTGTTTGGATTCCTTTACTATGAACAATTAAAGATTGTTTGAGATGTAATTTGATTTTGTATATGTGAATGTTAAACGATTGTTAGAAACAATTGCCAAATTATATCCTATTTAGTTATTTCCCCACTAAGCTTTATGCTTAGCATGGTGGTTTTACCTCCGTGTAGGTTCTGATAAGAAGGTTTAAAGATTGGACAAAGACAACCATAATGGCCAAGGAGATTATGTTTTTCTTTGGAAATGTTTAGTTTGTTTTTGAGTTGTATTTAATGTAATGAGACATATTGGAATTTTTTAAATGGTTTGTAATAACTTTAATACAGGTTGGATTTGGATTTTAAGGCTTGTATGTGATAAGTACCATCTGTATGTTATAATCTGAATATGACCCAACCTATGAAATGAAATGTATGTTACTTGAGTTTCTGGAAATGCTTTAGCATGTTTTAGATTGTTTTAGTACTATTTTGTGTGGCAACTGCATATCTTCCTAAGGAGTATATGAGTGTTACATAGATGATCTTTTTTCTAAATTAAAAGTGTTGCAAATGACTTTGCCAAATAAGTTAATATCAGTTGAAATTTTAGAATTTTTAAAGTTGCAGATTGTTATCCAAATGTTTCAATTGCTCATTGAATTCTATTGACGATACCTATGACTGTAGCATCAGTTAAGAAAAGTTTTTTTTAAGTTAAAATTATTGAAATCCTACTTGAGGTTATCAATGTCAAAAAAAATTGAATCATTTAGCTATTTTATGTATCGAGAAAGATATATTGATTTTGATAATGTTATTAATGATTTAGCATATAAAAATGCATAAATAAATTGTTTTACATAAATCATGATCATCTATGTGTTTATTAATGCAATTCTCTTAGTGTTTTGTAGTTTAATATTGTTGTTCAATTGCTTCATATTTAAAGTTTATATATTAATGTAGTGTCAATTTATTAGGACTTTTTTGTTTTACTTCGCCCAAGGCCTATAAAATGTTAAGAACGATTTTGAATACGATTCAAAGTTAAGGATATACTTAATATAAGAAGAGACAAAAAGTACTTCCCTATTATAGAGTTTAAATTCTAAACAAGTATTTAACTATTTAAGGTATAAATTTTTTAACGGATTCTTGCACTGGGTAGTGCCTACATTATCAGTAACAATATCTTCTTCTTTTTTAATCTCTTCTTTGTACGATTGAAACTTGAAATGCTATTGAAGTTTTTTGTATATTATATTCTCACTTTTCAACAACAATACTAATTGTAAACTAGATGGTCGCAAAGTCCACCAGAATTCAGTAGCTTTTTCAATTTCAAACGTGGAAGGAGATACTTTTCAGTTTTGACTTGCCTATCCTCTTTCGGTGGGCAAAGAATGAAACCGAAATCCGGATAATTGAAACCTAATGTTTATGTGTTTAAGCCATGACAGCGGGCTTAATTGTCATTTGTCAACTACCAAGTGCAGAAGTTGGACTTTTTGATCATTTTGTTTTGACTATGCATCCTTTGAAAGTAACCCTACAAGTTTGAAGAGATAAATACGATATCAATCACATTGAATGTTATCTCATTCAAATTAATGGCGGAATCAGGTTGTTCTTTATTTTTTTTGAATACAAAGGAACCTAACATACAATTAGTCTAAGTCGCGCAAAGAACGGTGGTACTCGAAGCCCTACCTGTCCTGCCCAAGAAGATCCCGTACGATCCAAGGGGGGGCTCTAAGATAATGGATGCCGAGACGATGCCGGACTGCGACTACGGCTAGGTGGTTCGCGCAATGATTTCCTTGCCGAGGTATATGCTGGATACGCACTGCCCAAGGTTGTTCTTTATTTTCAATTACATCATTGAATAAGAACTTTAGTAGTTGCGCAAAATATTTGGTAACCTACAATAATAGAAAATATTTATCATGTTCGTACGGTGTCAAGATTTTAAGGATGAGGAAGGAGCGGCTTTATTAGTTCAATTGGAATTGGTAATTAGTTCAAGAAATAAATCGAAGTCCACAAAAGCTTAATCGAAACAATGCAGTTATCTTACTACTAAAATAAGATTAGCAATTAATTAAAAAAAACAAAACAAAACGTTATTTCCCCTAAAAATGGTTGAATTGAAATTCAGGAAAAGGAGCCATGAGAGGTCAGAATCCAGTAGCACCATTACCCGTTCCTTACAGGAAACTTTGAAACGTCTCTAGTGTTGTCTGTGCAGGACCCATGAATTACTACGACTCTCCGTGCTTCGGCCAACTTTCACGTTACTTTGTACATCAAAAACAAAAATGAGAGGCAAAATGTTTACCACAGAACAGAAGGCAACAAGGAATCATCAATCATGAGACTTCGTTCCCATGTGATAAATATACATTGAAAAAACAAGGAACCTTTAGACGGACAGTCTCCTTGAAAATTATAAGATTCCACTAGAAATATAAGCAATCTTTTCCCATGCCTTAAAACCTGTTAACTGTTTATTTATAGTGGACTTTGTTACCAGTGTATGTCATAATAGGAGCCAAAACTTCTCTTTTGCATCCTTCGCTTAATGACGGAACCATTTGCTTCTGTCCCCATTTTCAGGTTTAGTATTCATATATCTGTTTAGTTAAGCACTTTTCCATTCAAAAAAAAAAATTTAGTGTTTATCGCAAGCAAGAAGGATCTTGGCGGTTGTATTAACGCATTTGGCCTGATAGTGTCAGTTATCATTCTGTACCTTACATGTAGATAAAATCATTATAGATTATTAAATTAAGGCACATCCAGAGTCCAGACATGAAAGGAATAAAAATCATGCAGGATCCAACCCATAAAACAAAATAAAAATACAACTCAAAAGGTAATTAAAAGAAGTTAACGCCAAATGGAGAGCCAACTAGACAAAGTCATTCACTCCACAGCTCCACCAATGTTGCCGCTTGCCACCTGTGTTTCGGCGAAGAGACAGTATGCCCTTTTGCCACGTTTAAGGAATTGCCCACACATACACGGGTATGCCTTTTTGCCACGTGCAAATAATTGCCCACACTTACACATATACACATTGATGATATCCACATTCCAATAGTAAAGAAAATTCTTAGACAAGGGTTTTACCTTGATAGACTTATCAGACCACCTTGCCTGGGTCCATCTGATTAACGCATAGCCTGCATCATACCTGTCCGCAAATGAGAGGAGGAAACAATATCCCACATCATAAATTAAATGTAGTAAATGCCACTCCCCGACCCCTTTCTCGCTACATATTTAAAGAACCTTCCCGTATTGGACTCTGTCGTAGCCTCATGTCCATGGGTCGGATCCGTTTCACTACCACAACATTATCGCACGCGCTATGGAGAAGAAGCGTTTCTAAATCAATTCTCTAACGTCTCTTCGACTTTACTAAAAGCAGATACGACTGAGGCCCACCGTTTTCCGATGACCAACACCACGCGCCTTATCCGCCAATGCCCTTAAAACTATTTTCGAAACAATAAAAACCGAACGCAGTGAAAAAAACGCTTGCTACTGGTGTGTGTGTGTGTCTCGCTCTCTCAGCTTTTTGTTGCTTTTATGTCCTCGTGATACTCTTCGACAAAACTCCCCACCCCCCAGTCCTTCTATAACAACACTCGTTATTTTCTGTCTCTCTCATGGCTACGGGGGGCTCTGTTTTTTGTGGGAACAGGCGTCAGAAGCCTCCCATCAGAAACAATATCACCCTTTAGAAATTGAAAGTCTAAATATCTGTTGCCCTATGTTGCCTTGCTTAATGGGTCTCCCTTTTGATTTCTTTGTTAAGCTTCTTCTTCTGCTTGTGTTAGTAATGGGTCTCGATAATAATGTTGTTGGAGTTCGATCAGAGCCCGTACAAGACAAGCAAGCCCTGCTTGCCTTCCTCTCTCAACTCCCTCACTCTAATCGCCTTCAATGGAACTCATCTCAGTCAGCTTGTACCTGGGTGGGCGTCACTTGCGATTCAACCAACTCCTCTGTTGTCATTCTCCGCCTTCCTGGAGTTGGCTTTGTCGGACCTATTCCGGCCAACACGCTAGGCAGGCTCTCCCAGCTCCGTGTTCTGAGTCTCCGTTCCAACCGTCTGTTCGGGGAAATCCCCTCCGATTTCTCCAACCTAACGTTTCTCCGTAGCCTCTTCCTCCAAGACAACGACCTCTCTGGCAACTTCCCTCCGACTGTGACTCGGTTAACTCGTTTAAACCGTCTTGATCTTTCCTCCAACAATTTCACTGGCTCTATCCCTTTCTCTGTTAACAATTTGACCCGCTTGACTCGACTTTTTCTACAGAAGAATCATTTCTCTGGTGATTTGCCAAGTCTAGACCCTCCTAATTTGACAAGCTTCAATGTCTCCTACAACAATCTAAACGGGTCTATCCCCAAGGTTCTTGTCAAGTTCCCGGCGTCCTCATTCGCAGGGAACGTAGGTCTCTGTGGCGGACAATTGCGCCCGTGCAGCCCATTTTTCCCGTCTCCAGCCCCATCACCGTCAGAGTCTCCACCAGCGATCCCTAGCCGTAAGAAATCCAAGAAGCTTTCAACAACCGCCATTGTTTTGATTGCAGTTGGTTCAGCTTTAGCAGCTCTGCTACTTCTACTACTGTTACTGTTGTGTTTGAGGAGAAAACGTCGCAGACAGCCGGCGAAGCCTCCGAAACCGCCCGTCGGAACAAGAGCGGCGCAGGCGGAGGCAGGGACGTCGTCTTCGAAGGACGATATTACAGGTGGGTCTGCGGAGGCGGAAAGGAACAAGCTTGTGTTCTTCGAAGGAGGGGTTTATAGCTTTGATTTGGAAGATTTGCTTAGGGCATCTGCAGAGGTCTTGGGTAAAGGAAGCGTTGGGACATCGTACAAGGCGGTGCTTGAGGAAGGCACCACCGTGGTGGTTAAGAGGCTCAAGGATGTTGTGGTGACGAAGCGTGAGTTTGAGATGCAAATGGAGGTTTTGGGAAAGATTAAGCATGACAATGTGGTTGCTTTGAGAGCTTTTTACTATTCCAAGGATGAGAAATTGCTCGTATACGATTTCATGGCTGCCGGTAGCTTGTCTGCTATTCTTCACGGTAAGGTTTTTGATTCCTTCATTTCTCGTTTCTTTTTAGCTTTTTCCCAATCTTCATCTGCTTAATTAATTTCTCAATATCCAAATTGTTTATAGTCAACCATGTGCTAACATACTTGGCCTAATTCGTTGGTGTCTGAATTCCAGTTTCTCTCATTTTTATTATTATAGTTAGTTTCACATGTAAACAATGTAGCATCATCATATAATAATACAAGGAGATTTATGTTTGAATAGATAGGTTGATCAATAATAATACAGGGAAATTTGCTTATATGTAATTTGCTGAACATTCTTAGAGTGGCAACCACGCCAAACTGGCTGTGGCTGTCCGGTATTGGTTGTGTGATTCCCTTCTTTTCTTAATTGTTTCGTTCTTTCTCTACTTTTACTCAAACCCTATCATTTGCACCATCACCTACTTAGTTGATGTCATCATTGTGTTTCGAGACTGTAAAAAGAAGAGTAAATTTGCTTTAATTTTACCCTAGGAATAGGCACCTTTTTTGAATTCAGTGTATTCTTAATGAGCTGTGTTTCACTAACCTGCAAAAGCTCTGTTAAGGCCAGTGGACTCCCACAATTTCTCTTTTAAGACTGTTGTTGACCATTCATTTAAAGGATCCTATTGACCGCTCATATATATATATAGCCCGTGCATGCTTTCACATATTTTTCCTAAATAAATTTTATTTTCACTGTAATTGCTATAACTCTGGCTATATTTAGGAAGAAGACCATTTAAGTTCATCTCAGGGTTTGGCCACTTGGCTTGAAATGTATTTCCCATTTTATGCTCGTGAAGTTTGATAACCAAAATCATATGTTTAAGGTAGGGATTGAGTTAACACTGTAATAATGAATCATAGGTAGTAGGGGATCAGGTCACACACCGCTGGATTGGGACAAGCGGATTAGAATAGCAGCAAGTGCGGCGAGAGGGCTAGCCCACCTCCACCTTGCAGGCAAAGTGGTGCATGGCAACATTAAATCCTCCAATGTCCTTCTCCGCCCTGACCATGACGCAGCCTTGTCCGACTTTGGTCTGAACCCGCTCTTCGGAAGCTCCATGCCGGCCAGCCGTGTGGCCGGATATCGAGCTCCAGAAGTTGTGGAGAACCGCAAGGCCACATTCAAATCCGACGTTTACAGTTTTGGGGTATTGCTCTTAGAACTCTTGACGGGGAAAGCACCAAATCAGGCATCATTGGGTGACCAAGGCATTGACCTTCCTAGGTGGGTTCAGTCGGTGGTTCGCGAGGAATGGACGGCTGAGGTCTTCGATGTGGAGTTGATGAGGCACCATAACATTGAGGAAGAGATGGTCCAGTTGTTGCAAATAGCTATGACGTGTGTGTCAACGGTGCCTGATCAAAGACCAGCCATGCAGGAGGTTGTGAGAATGATTGATGATATCAATAGAGGAGGAGAGACTGATGATGGGTTACGCCAGTCGTCTGATGATCCATCTAAAGGATCAGACGGTCATACGCCTCCTCCCGAGTCCAGGACCCCACCTAGCGCAGTTACACCGTAGATGTCCTCATTGCGACAAAGAGAATGGACGAGAATTGCAAATAAAATAATGAAACAAAGACGCGGTGGTTAGTCGTTGATTACAGCTCAAAGCGAGCACGGGGAGCGTAAGTAACCAGTGTTACAGTGCACTCTTTGAGATTGGGGGATATAGTGGTCAATGTGTTCTTTTTCTTTATTCAATTATTTGACGTTTATTAAATTTTTTTTGGTGTTTGATATTTTGTTTATCAAGTTTGCAACTTGCAAGGCGATTTTTAAAGGTGGGGAAATTTAGGATTGTTGGATTGATTTTGGGGGCATTTTCATGAACTGATTGGAATTGACCATTTAAGTAGAGTTGACCATTCTCGCTGTCTCCTTTCTACATATAAAATTATTACTATTATTATTTTTATGTCTGTTTATGTAGGAGTCGGCTTTTGTTCCTTTCGTAGGCAGTTGGGGCGGCCAATAAAGGCTATGTCCGAATTTTACAATGTCATGTCATGTCATAAAAAGTGACTCTAAATAGATAATTTTAACTTTTATAAGCAACGCAATTTAGCTTATGGACGTATTATATTTGCTTACTGGAACGAATAATATACTCTTTACCACCAATTCTAGAGCGTTTTTGTTGCGGGATGACCCGTGAGCAGTAGGCAGTAGGGGCCCTTAATTTTTATTGAAATCAATAACAAGTCTTCTACTGTATTTGCAATTGGGGGGTTGGTTGTCCGTTTAGGAAGTGGCCTAGCCACTGTCGAAAACAGCCTGGCCTTCCCTTCCTTCCGACAGGTTTTATGAAGCCATTGTTTTGTTATATATCATGGGTCCCTCCCAATGCCACTTGCCTCCTCAATCACCGTTTGCTTTCACGCCTCCACTTTATTGGTGAAATAATTGCTACGAATTAAATTTTCTACTTTATAGTCTAAAATAAATACACCCTTCCCCACATTTGGTTTATATAATCGATTTGTAGCAAAGTATAACCAAAATTTCAGGCCTCGTTAGGGCAGCTTCTTTGTTGGGGGGAAAGCACATTTATCCCTGGCTTTAGTGCACCGAAAACACTTTCTGGTCGGGGACTGCCTTTTTTTAAGAAGACCTCAAGCACTTGTAGATCATTCAATTCTTTCAACCTAATTACTATCTACAGATTCGTACAAGATTTCACTTTCGTTTTTAAAAAACCAAAAACTATAATCAGTTCTACGTCTTATATAATTGAACATATTCTTTTTCTTTTTAAAAAAAGAAATGGAATTAATTAATATAAAAAGTTATACAATCATAAAATAACAGGGAGGATCCTCGCCGCTGAAGGCAGAGGGTTAAAAATACGAAAGACAAAATGAAAGAAAATACTGAAGATACAGTGAAACCCGTATAGTGAGATTACAAGTCAAATGAAGGTTCTTCATTACAATGAGTTCCTGAACTTCAGAGATGATCATGGATATCAAAATTTCCTTTGAGCAAACTATATTGGCAAACCGTCTTCGGTTGCGTTCCCTCCAAAGCATGTAAATACAAGTTCCTAGTACAAGGATACGAATATGAAAATCCGATGTCGAACATGCGTTTTGAGTGGAGATTCTATGTATAATGTTTATGAGAGAGACAATCGGATCAAACCAAGAAGTTTTAGTAGTAATGTATTCACAAATGGAGTTATTAAAGGGGCATTCGAATATAAGATGGTTCCGTGATTCATCATCCATTGAGCACATTGAACAAGATTTATACAATGGCATCCCGTAGTTTTAGAAGCTGAGTGAGGAAATAGGATTGAGAAGCTTACGATTTGATGTGCCATATACAATGGCCTTTAAAGAAGTAAGAATGCAACCATTTGACCCAAAGAGTGTTTTTGGCCTCTAAAATCCACCAGAACCTCTTGAGAATCAAAGCATGATTAAACCCTTTGGTCAGGGGTTCGAGTCGCAACTCCACCCTGACAGACCAAAGCGACAATACCTAACGGGCCACGGCTCAGAGATTTGGGCAGATCTATAAACGGGGGCTACTCCCCTGTGGGCTTTGGAACCCACCCAAACCAAAAAGGCGCCTTTTTGGTTTGGGTGGG
>JANZLC010000008.1:28218150-28236071 GCA_026413385.1 Erythroxylum gracilipes | reverse complement strand
CAGGACATATAACTATTTTTCAGACACTTACATAACAAGGCATAACATATGGTCACTCATTACAGCTTTGCAAATCATTCATGAATTACAATATTATATGAATGCTATATGCATGAGACTCACATTCGTTCTTATTGTTGTGACTGAACGCCTATCACATACTTATAAAAATACTGGCCCATAGGGCTCAGTCAGAACAGAATCACTGAGCATAGCTCTACGTGCACACACATATATCACGAAGCAAAGTTGTACGTGCAGAACACATATCACAGAGCAAAGCTCTACGTGGAAGCTCTTCATACTGGCTACTCAAGTTATAACGCCTTTATTTGAGCATGCATTTTATGAAATGCATCAAATGCTAATTATGCCATATCAGACAATCACATATGATATCCAATTAGAAACTCATAATCATCAGACCTAAGTCCAGCATTCAACATTCGTTGAGAATTCACATATGATAAAAGATTTCACATCAAATTAGAACACTTCCAATGCATCAAATACTAATTATAGCATATATGGTAATCACGTATGATGCTCAAACAAAACTCATAATCATCGGACATAAGCCCGACATCCAACTTTTGTTGAGAAATCACATAACATGCTACATTTCATAGCACTCAAAGCCAAAATCAAAGAACTTCCAATACATTACCGAATATTGATAGACAAATCTCAAACAATTTGATAATATTGAAAGCTATCAAAACAAATGAAATCAATCCTAGGAAATCATCTAGGTTAACTCACAGTACGCTCCAATAAGCTATTGTCTGGATGGTCCGGCAATGTCCGACTGGCGTCAGACAAGCTCCTCTAAAATAGGCAAAACACATTCATAAATATCACATTTTTGCATAAATACACAATTGGTTCTTTTATGTATATCAATGTATAGAATGTATGCACAATGCATGTCCAATGACAAATTCCAGGGTACAATATTTCTATCCTTATCAAAAATCATTCAGAAATCAAAGCCCTCATTAATACCATGTATATTTACAATTGGATTGAACCAAACAATGTCACAAAATTTCCTAAATTCCTAAATTAATTGGGATCAGTATACAAAGAGATATACCAAAATACCTTAGGTTGTTCTTAAGTTCCAGCAGAATTCTTACCTCAACTTCCAACCAGATATTGAAAATTTTAGAGACTGAATTAAACATTCATTTCTTTATACAGGTTATATCCCTAGTCTCAAGTTTACAACGCATCAAAAATCACCTAATTTGGATAAGTATAGAGAACGTTATGGTCAAAATACGAATGTATATTCGAGCAGTCGAAGTAAGGATGCTCACTGCAACGAGGAGAAAATATGACGTCGCGACTTACAGCCTAAAAATCAGTTTTCTTGGGATTTCTTGCAACGTTCACCGCGATGAGTTTAAGGGGGATCTCATACATCGTGACGTACAAAAGGACTACGTCACGACGAGCTCAACAGGTCAGCCACGTGTCGCGACGTACAAAATTAAATTCACCGCGACGTTTGGTTCGACGCTCATCTTCCCCGATTTCCATTTTCCTTTCCTCTAACTCAATCACCTCCCAAATGACACAATTATACCTAACATCATTTCTCTAACTCATTCCTAGCTCAAACACTCACAAGCAACTCCAAGGATTTAACAATTAAACTCAAATCACATGTAAACTACTACGGATGAACTTAGACGAAAACTCATACATTTTCCCTTATGATTTTTCTCAAAACATAGCAGAATATAGACATATCTTCCAGTCCAGAGTTCATGCAAGACATTTTAAACAATTTCTAGCTCTCGAATCAATCGTCTAATAAGCTCAAAACCGAAACCAACATCACTACCTACATGCATGTACATTCTGTCAACAAGAATCCATCAAATAAACCACAACAGAACTCAGATCAGTGTAACTTACTTAGTCCTCCACGAAAAATCAGCAAAGGAATAGATTACTCAAGCAAAATTCCAGAAATCACATTCGGTGTCTAAGTATCTCAACCAAGAAGAACATGCAACCGGACAAGCAAAACTTCCACTCCATAAGTCACCCACATTCGGACAACATGCAAGCCTCCCACGTGTCTAACCCTCATTAAGCCATTTGTCTACTTTACTTTGCCATTTGTCAACAGCCTAGTATAGCCACTTGTCCCAATTTTGTTTTGCCACATGTCACTATATAATTGGCCCATAAATCAATATTTTCATAAAATTCACAAAATTCATTAAAGATTCCAAAATACCATAAATAATCCCAAAATTGTCTAAGCACACTTTAATCATAATTAACAACTCAATTGTACCCAAAAAATGTCATGAATGCATGTATAATCATATTAATGTGCAAAGATGTGCATGTCACAAATAAATAATGCATGAAAATGCAATTTCCTAATTTCTCACAAAATCTCAGAATTCACAGTTCTAACCCTAACATGGGTAACGGGATGCTACAACAAAGATTTGAGAAATCAAGGAACAAAATGGAAATTTAGTCAAGAAGAAAGAAAGGGAGATTCATACCTGCACTGCTCTTAGAGAAAGGGAAGAGAGTCCCTCACTAACCCATTTGTAAGATACGAAATGCAAAACTTTGCTATTTCAAAATTAATCTAGTTAAGTTCTTGTATGAATCTTAAAAGGACACTTGCTTCAAAGATTAAATTGGGTGTAGTTCCAAATTTCATAATCAAACTTTTAGCTGAACTTCTAAATAAAGTGGCATTTGCTTTAACGTCACCATCAGTTTTAGATAATTTTCTCATTGGCAACTATTTGTCTCCTTATTAGTTTGACTTTCTTTATATGAAATTTTTTAAAATTTTCAAAACCTATTTTCATTGTGAAATAAAGATGTCATTATCATTTTGATAAATCTTTAATGTAAATCATCAATTTATTAAAATGTATTATTGCTTCTAAGTATTCCATCTCAAATTATTAAAATAAATTTATATTCCTCAAGTTACATAAAAAACTATTCTTTTTAGTGTACCACTAGTCTCGACCTTGGATAAGGGCAGGAAGAGCACCTGCCTAGGGCTCACCCTCATAAAGCAACATCCCAAGACTTTTCTATGCACACTCATTGCTATTGAATGGATGATATCAAATATTTTTTTGCTCATAAAGACCCTAATTAATGGTTGTGTTAGAGAAGTAGAAGAGGTTGTTGTTTCTCCAACTTCCAAATTTAATGTTAGCTTTTTTATGTTGATTATTTATAAATTTCTTTCAAGAATTTGACTGTATTTCTTATGCTCTAACTTTTTTATTTCCATTAGCATATAAATCTAAGATGCTTCAACTTAAGAATTGGAAGCAAAAGATTTTCATAGTTTTGACTTCTGAGTGATAATTTAAAGGTAAAGTTTTTGAATTTTTCTAAGTATTTTTCAGCTTACTAATACTTGAATATATTATAATTAATTTTTCTTATTGAAAAAACGTTTGTTCGTACATGCAATGCCTGACAATGTTTATGTGGACATGATATTCTTAGTCTTAGGTTTTTTGTTTTAACTCTTCATATTTTTCTAATAAATATGTATTAATATTTTCTCCTTTTAATTTGGTAATATATTCATGTTTTTATTAAATTTATTTTAATTATAAATTAAACTAAATTATTAATTACAGTTTATATATATTATAAATGTTTTATATAATATTTTCTTTGAATAAATTCTCATCTGGATTAACATTGACAATAATGTAGAAGAGTATAAATGATTTTAGGTAAATATATTATAAGAGTTTGTAACACATGCACCCAAAACTCCACTTACAACTAGAAAGAAACTATCAATTAACAACAATTATAGATCTAATTAAAGAAGAATTCAACATAATGAGAGTGACAGAGTGATAAATTGGTTGAAACATTCATGTCTGAGACAAGCACCCAACGAAAGAAGAAAAATAACAATTAAGAAAAGGGTTTACACAACAATTCAGTTTGGGTAAAAATTTATGATTGCTCTATTTTTTTTATTTTTTATAAATTTAATGATGTGTAATTTTTTATTACATAAATGCTTACTTGTTAAAAGGTTCTATTTATATAATAAATTACAACAATAATATTAATTATAAGATTAATGTCAAACTAATTTTATAATGAATTAAAAGTTTGAATATTTTATTAATACTTTTATTGATTCAAACTAGTATTATTCATTATTTTAAATATAATTTACTCTATTTTCTCGTAAGTATGTTAAATTCTTGATTTTTAGAAATTAGTGTTTATCTATCGTAAAAGTTTGCTATTTTTTCATTTTAAATATAGGATATTAAATTTTGCTCTTTTTTTCATTTGTCATAGATATAATACCATTGATATATCATTATGATATATTGTCAAGTTATTGGTGTTCTGTTGTTCCTACATACTTCTTCTAGTTATATACAGATGCTTTTGTTCTTTTTTTAGTTCAATTGTGCTATAATTGGTTTATATTATGTTGCCTAAAAAGCAATTGTATGGAAGTGAAAAAGAAAATAAAAAAGAAAACAAGTGGAACAATTAATAAAATCTTAAAAGGAAGCAATTAATAATTTTGTTAAAAGAGTAGGTTCCTCTAGTGAGAATCCTGAGGAAATAAGTGAAGGTAATTTTGAACAACATAAATAAATTTAAGTGATAAGATTCATATTCATGAGGATATTAGTAATTTGAGTAAGCACGATCATGTATCAAATGCATTCACTTTGGAAAATTTAAGGGCAGATGAGCAACTAATCGCTATATTGGATATTTATGATCATAAAAATTGGGATAATCTTATAATAAAGTAAGAGACATTTTAGTTGAAAAAAGGTCTATAAGAGAATTGAATCTTGTGTTCCCTTAGACAATACCTCTCAACATTTTTCATATTCTTTCTATCCTATAATTGAGTAATGGAGAGATTAGTGATAGAAAATGGTTGGTTTACTCTAAACATATAGATAAAATATATTTTTTTATTAAAGTTATTCAAATCTAATAGCAAACAAAGTGCATGCACAAATGGTGGATCTAGAGATTGGAAGTATCTTAGTGTGAGACTCAAAGAAAATGAGAATAGTGTTGAGCATATTACTAATATGAGACCTTAGAATGAATTAAAAGTAAGATTGAGCAAAAATCAAACAATTGATAAAGATTTGTAACAAGGAATTGTAAATGAGAAAGAATATAGGAAACTAGTTTTGATAAGAATAGTTTCTGTTGTGAAAATTTTTCCTAAACATAATTTGGCTTTTCAAGGATCCAATGAGAAACTTTACCAAGATAGTAATGGTAATTTTTGGGATTGATTGAGATGATTGCTAAATTTGATGTAGTAATGCAACATCATGTTAGATGTATTCAAAACTATGAAATTCATCATTATTATCTTGGTCATAAAACTCAAAATGAGTTGATTTCTCTATTGGCCCACAGTGTTAGATGTTCTATAATATGGATCATTAGAGAGGCAAAATAATTTTTTATTATTCTTGATTGCACCTCATAGCGTGTCGTAACACTACACCAAATAACTAGGCTTAAAACTATAGCTAATGAAGAGTCTAGGTCGATCCCATAGAGAATGCGTGAAAAGCTTTTGTGATGAAATTAATTAGTGTTTAGGATATTGAGGGGGGGGGGGGGGTTATGTTGATTTTCGAATAAAAAAATGGAATGAAATTAAAATAATAAAAGAAAATTAAAACAAACAATCAAAAAGTGATAAAAATGATGAATGTGTTAGGGATTCGATCTTCGATTCAATCTCAGCCTACATATGGATAATCGTATTTCATTGTTTTGTTATTTTCATACCTCTCTTAGCAACTATTAATTTTAAGTTAATAACAAGCTTTGTTAACCCCACTCTTCCCTTAGGTTATGTTCAATTAAAATAAGCTCTCTAGATTTAATCAGATAACTGCATTATGAATAAGGAAAACATATTAGTCTAGGTAAAAACCATGCAAGCTCGAGTCATTTAACCTATGTTACATTATCCCTAATGATTTAACATCATTATTTGGCACAAATGAATCCAAACATAATGATTACATATTGTATTCAAGATTCTAGCAAGGGGTTTACATAAAAACAATCAAATAGAGTGTTCAATCATTCTTACACAACACCCAAACAATAAACATAGAATAACATAATCAATCCCTAAAAGAGAAAGAACAACAAACACAATGTAGATAAGCCCAAAATTTGTCTTCGGCTTCGATTTTACCTAGGATCTGGAATGGGGAAACCTAGCCCTCTATGGGTCTCCAAAATATGCATGCTCTACCCCTCATTTTGCTCCCAAAACAATTCATTCTCTATTGTCATCAAAATGTTCTATTTATACTAAAAATTAGCTTTCGAGGCAACCCAAATCGTGAAAGTCACGGTCGTGCACTTTAGGTCATGACTGTGAATTTTGAGTCGTAAATGTGACTCTTTGATGCACGATCATGAATTTTAATGCCCAAATCATGAAGTTCATGGTTGTAAACTTTGATGCATGGGCGTGAACTTTGAACTGCATTATATACACTTCATTTTATGGCATTTTCTTGCCTCCTCTTTGCTCTAATCCTTCTCCTTCTTGCTCCATGGAAACAATTAAGTGTGAATCTCAATAAAATGGGTCAAGGAATGTGCTTTCAACTCACTTTATTTCTTATGCTTCCAAATTGTACATAAAGTCAAATATGAACGAAAATGAGTTTTTTAAACATTTCATAGCATTAATCACTAAGTGTTATGGAATAAATGTACAATCAACTAACTACACATCAAGTTCCTGCGCACTTAGCTTTTGATCGTCTTTTGGAAAAACAACAAAGTCAAAGTCATAAACTACAACACTTCTACATTTTCCATGTTGTCCAAGAATAAATAGTCATAAGCAAAGAGAAATAACTTCTAGAACCATAACAAGAACTCAAGATTTAATGCTTCTGCTCATGATCAATAAACAATCATCACCTTTAGAAACTAAGCAATCTAGGGGTAGACTTTGATTAAATGTGCTTAAATATGGTAAATTTATGGGTGCACTCAATCACCATTCATGATTAAGACATTCCATAACTTTCTCTACCATAAAGATTCACATGCATAATCATGAATCAAAGGACTTTTCAAGGTTGTGTTATGGGTGAGATATATTTGGATAGTGTAGTGTAAAAGCCATCAAAGCTAGTGAAATAAGAAAAAAAACCCGATATAACATGAAGCGCAAAAACTAACATTCACTCACAATTATGTACATCAACTATGATGAATGCAAAAACTATGTTTCTTAGCTCAAATTCAAGCCTTCGCACTATAAACTGCATGAAGCATAACCAATTAGAAGGAATCACTCATAAAAATTGATAATAAAGATACATTGAAACTATAAGGAGTGATCCTTAAAAACAACATTTACCTTATAGGCATCATATCAAATCAACTATTCCATATAAATTTAGGAGGAAAAACCAATAATGAATAACTTTGCAAAACATATGCATTTCCTTATTGATACTTTTATTTAAACAAATTTTTTCCTTTCCTTTCCTTTCTTTTTCCTTTTTCTTTTGGTTTTCTCTTTTCCTTTCTTTTTCCTTCTCTTTATGTTGATAAAAATTGAAAGAAGCTACATCAACAATTGGAATTCATTGATAAGAGATAAAATGACATTCAAATAACTATAACCAACCCACATATATGCACACCCTTATACTTACACTTTTGTGCATCCATAATCATTAACAATTAACAAATGCTCAACTAGCTTTAAGATTTGGGTAGGAAATTTGGTTAGGTTTAAAGCATGTAATGTATTAGCATGAAAAGAAAGGCTAACAAAGGTCAAGGGGGCTTAACAAAGAGAAAATTCATATCAAAAGGTAGGCTATTTGACTAATGTAACTTGTGAAGCAAAGAATGCCTATATCATTTCCATGTTAATGCATGTGATGAAAATGTGGTATTGAATAGAAAATCAAAGCCAAGTTGGGATGTATATATCGTGAAGGACACAAATAAAGAAATAAAAATGAGACTGATATGGTTGTGTCAGTTAATAAAGGCTAAAAATTTCATTAGCTTATGTCTACCATTAGTCACTACTCTTTTAAAGATAGTGCATATTGACCAATCATAAGTGTAAAAATACATTCTCAAGCTTCCATGAAATTTTCTAGTCAATTCACTCTCTAATTATGACTATATAATCCTAGAAACAACAGAAAAAGAGAAAATGATTATTTGTTTGCTTGATTCTCTCTCTTTTATTTTGAAAACAAAAAAACATGTAAGAAACAAAAAAACATAAAACACACATGAATATCCTAACGAATGTGAAAATGTAAAGGAAAAGAAATAAACATCCCTTGGGTTGCCTCCTAAGAAGTGCTTTTGTTTATTGGCACTGGCTCGACTCCTTGTTTTCCTCATCACGTGACAAAATCATGATATTTGGGTGTCACAATTTGTGCTTTCTTCACTTAAGGTTCTTTTGGATAGGGCCTAAGTTGATGCTCACTCATATTCAGCGTTTGCCCTATCTTTGCACTCTTAATCTCTACTGATTCCCAACACTCTTGGAATATCTCTTCACCCTTTTCTCCAAGTTTAATTTCTCCAATCTTCTAAGTAAAGGTGAAGGGTTAGTCTTAACAATAATTAGGGACTTAATACTCACCTTCGAGCTAAATGATATATCCATGTTTCCTTCAAGCTTCTTCTCCGCCTCTTTTACATTATCAATCCCTTGAGTAGTCTTCTCAGGATTCTCAAGCTCCCTTCCTCTTTGTTAGGTTTCCATACTAACATTCCTTAGATATAGCTAGGCGGTTTATAGCTACCGTCAGCTGGCCCATCTAGCTTACCAAGTTCTAGATTCTAGAACTTGTATCCTATTGAAATTTCAAAGTATTAGTAGCAAGAGACATAACTAAATCTTCTAGAGATGTACTTGAGTTAGAATAAGAGGGTTCTGGTCTATATGGAAATTGTTGTGCATCCTATAACTCATCTAGGAAGTAGTTTTGCTTGCCATACGATCCGTAACTAAAGTTCGTATGATCACTTCAAACTTGGTTATATGATTGAGAATATGAGTTATAGGAAAAATTTTCCATTAATAACATTGATAATATCTAATAGTGACATACTTCTTTCCAAGTGTCCTTTTTCTATACAAACATATACAAACGTGAAAAGATAAGGAAATAAATATTAAAAAAACTAATTAGAAACAAATACATACAAAACACCAATTAAAATTAAGACAAAAACTAGAGCACCACACTCCCCCGCAATGATGCCAAAATTTTGTGGTGCATCATAACACTATAAAAAAATAACTAGACTTAAAACTATAGCTAGTGATGAGTTTAGGTCAATCTCACAGAGAGTGTGTGTAAAGCTTTTGTGATAAAATAGATGGGTGTCTAGGATACTTGGGGGGTTTTGTGGTTTTCGAATAACAAAATGAAATGAAATTTAACTAACAAAAGAAAATTAAAAAAAATAATCAAAAGGTGATAAAAATGATGAATACGTTAGGGATCCAGTGTTCGGTTCAATCTCGGCCTACCCATGAACAAGCATATTTCATCATTTTGCTATTCTCAGACCTTTTATAGCAACTATTAATGTTAGGTTAACAATAAACAATATTAATCTCTATCTTCCTTTAGTTCGTGTTTAATTAAAACAAGCTCTTTAACCGAAAATAACTATCGAACAACCTATAATAAGCCCTCTAGATTTAATCAGAAAGCCACAGTATAGATAAGAAAAGCATATTAATCTAGGCAATAACCTTGCAAGCTCGAGTCATTTAACCTATGTTATGTTATCCTTGATGATTTAACACCATTAGTTACCATAAATGAATCCAAACATAATGATTACGCATTGTATTCAAGATTCTAGCAATGGATTTACATAAAAACAATCAAATAGAACATTCAATCATTCTTACACAACACCCAAACAATAAACATGGGATAACATAATCAATCCATAAGAGAGAAAGAATGATAAACACAATATATATACACCCAAAACATGTCTTCAACTTCGATTTCACCTCGGAACCAGAATGAGGAAGCCTAGCTCTCTATAGGTCTCTAAAATATGTGTGCTCTACTGCTCATTTTGCTCCTGAAATGATTCATTCTCTTTTTTCCGTCAAAATGTTCTATTTATACTAAAAATTAGGTTTCGTGGTAGCCCAGATTGAGAAGGTCACGACCATGCACTTTGGGTCAACACTAGTGAATTTTGAGTCACAACCGAGACTCCTTGATGCACGGCCATGAATTTTGATGCCCAAATCATGAAGTTCACCACCGTGAACTTTGATGCACACTTGTGACCTTTGCATTACGTTTTATACTCTTCACTTTGTGGAATTTTATTATCTCCCTTTTTCTCTAATCCTTCTCCTTCTAGTTCTATGAAGAAGATTAAGTGTAAATCTTAAGAAGATGACTCAAAGAATGTGCTTGCAACTCGCTTTAGCTCTTATGCTTCCAAATTATACCTAAAACCAAATATGAACCAAATTGAGTTTCTTAAACATTTCATAGCATTAATCGCTAAGTGTTATGGAATAAATACACTATTAATTAAGCACATATTAGTACCCTAGATTTGAGCCATCAAGAACAAGTGAGATTGTTAGTACGATGGGAGAATATGTCAAATAAAAAATAAAAATAGAGAAGTACTTTTAAAAGTTTTTAAGGGTAGATGAAACATCTAGATTGAGACCTTTCAATGAATTATTAAATGCATTTAAGTCTCTTGATCTTAATGTACATAATGTGAGGGGTCAAGGTTATGAAAATGGTTCTAATATAAAGGGAAAACCCCAAGGAGGTTCAAATATGATTACTTCAAATAAATCCTAGGGTATTATATGGCACATTCTTGTGTCAAAGTTGTTTCATTTTTTAGAGTTATGCTATGCATATATGCATCATTTTTAGGTTCTCCTAAAAGGTAGAAGGTTTTACTTGGAAATGTTTTGGGTTTAACCATCAAATCATTATCTAACACCCATTGGGAGAGTCAAATAAAAATGGTTAAAACTATTAGATTTCAAGCTCCTCTAATAAGATTGGCTTTGATGGAATTATCTAGATCTTGTGATGATGCCAAGTCAAAGAGTGAAGTAGAAAGTTTGGTTAGTGTACTTGATAGTTTTGAGGTTTTACTTGGTATGATATTTTATTTGCTATTAATATGGTGAGTAAAAAGTTACAATCTAAATCTATGTGCATTAACTCTACCATAGATCAATTAGAAGGTGTGATGGAATATTTTGAGAAACATAGAGACGAAGGGTTTGCCTCTAGTATGAATATAGAAAAAAGTTTTACATATGAGATGAATGTAGAGCCTACATTTCCAAATTGACTTTGAAATTGATCACGATAGAGAAATCTATTCAGCTAAAGATTCTTTCTTCTTCAAATAATTACATTTTAGTTGTTGTGGTTATGAAAATTTCTTCTTTAAAGAATAGATTTAAACAATAACGACATTTAAAAATATTTTTGGCTTCTTATTTGATTTAAAGAAGTTGAGGTCATTGGATGATAATGAATTAAGAAAATGTTGTACTAATTTTACAACAATTTTTTCTCATAATAATATGTCGGATGTGGATTTAGATTATCTTTTTTTCTAAATTAAAAGTGTTGCAAATAACTTTGCCAAATGAGTTAATGTCATTAGTTGAAATTTTAGAATTTGTTAAACCTACAAATTGTTGTCCAAATGTTTCAAATGTTTATCAAATTTTTTTGACTATACCTGTGACTATAGCATCAGTTGAGAGAAATTATTTTTCATAAATCATGATCATCTATGTGCTTAATAGTGCAATTCTTTTAATGTTTTGCAATATGATATTGTTGTTCAATTTCTACTACTGCTATTTTGTTGTTACTACTACTATTTTTAGTGATTTTATTACTGATAATGTTTACAAGATGTTATTAGTTGATGTTATGATCATTTAGTATTTTGTTGAGTATGCGGACTTATAAATTGAGTCATTTATATATGGTATTAAATTTTAATAATTAACATATGCTTTTAAAAGTTACATATTTTTATATTGTCGAATTATTAAGCCCTTTTTATTACTTTTTCTAGGATCTATAAAACATTATAAGTGGCCTTGTGTACCACTACACTTTATTTTATGGTCAGGGAGTTGAGAACCATATAATCACTCTTTATCTCTGAAATATTTGATTTTTAACACCATGATCTTGTTTCGTATAAGTACTACCATATCATTCTATATATTTCCACGAGCCTCTACTAGTATCTTTGATATTATTCATGATATGGTGTCCTTTTAGAAGGGATCTATAGATCAAACTATTTATTATGGTAAGCTTAAACTACTACGACAAAGTATAATGAGCTGATGCTATTCATAGATAAGATTGTTGAGCAGGCCCATGAATGTGGCACATGGTTCAATATGGTTTCTTTGTTTGGTCTTCGATCCATTTTAGAACCAACACATGAACAGTTAGGCTTGACATTCCTGAAATAGGTGCTTGTGTGATTCATGTTTCAACCCCTTCATCAAGGATGGCCTCGTGATTACTCTACTAATTTTACTTTGTCACAAGATGCTCAGGCCTTTGTTTTGTAGGGAAACCACTTATCAGGGGCACTAGTTAACATAGGAGTTGAGGTGGTCGAACTAGATATTGTGGTAATTCTAGTAGTGTTCGCCGTTCCCATTGTATGACTATTGGATATGTTTGGGACGATTAACCACGCCCTTTATAAGTACCCTCTTAGAGATCCTTTTGTTTCTCACTTATAGTTATTCACTCCATCAACTCATGAAGTTCCTTCCACTATCACCATACCTACTCAAAAATATCTTCAGTTGCTATCATCTTTTTGTAGGGAAACTAACTATGATCGAATCACGAGTACAACAAAAAAACATAGTTTTTACAGTTTTCGATTGATGTTAATAATTGAATAACTTAAAGAACATGAATCATAAAATATGAAATTGTACCTGATTCAATATTGATATTGACATCTTTTGAAACTTTTTTGATATTCCACCGTGTTCACACTTCCAACATCTAACAGTATTTATAAAGTAGTAAACTGACACGTAACTTTTTAAGAGGAATTAGCAAGAGTGCTAGCTCTCTTGCAATTATTCCTATTTATAGAAAAAGTATTAGGGTTTTAATTTTTATTAAAATTAAACATTTAACTAATAATTAAAGTCAAACTCTAAATATAATTAATTTAATTTTAATAAAATCAAATATCTCATAATTGATCTTTAAAGTTTCTCAATCTTTACAATTAAGTCCAACTTAATTCAAAATTAACTTTTCTCTTTTAAATCATTTTTATGTAGAATTTATAATTTATAATCATTGTTAATATATTAGGAACCTAATTAAAATTCTTTTTGATTTCTATTTTAATTTATCTTTAATTTTATATTTAAACAATTTATAATCATTTATCAAGATTGATGTATAACATGTCATGACCACCAAAATATCAAGAATGTCAAAGTAATTTGACTTAACTTGTCTATGCATGGTTATGATATACAATTTAATCCTTTTGTCATTTAATGTTGGATAGAGTATGCTTATAGCGTATATGCTTTTGAATCTAATCACGTTCGTTCTTGTTAATTAGCAATTGATTTATAATTGATATTTGGAAACACCTTTTCAAATGTCAATTCAATATGGCCTGAGAATTCCTTAAACCAATACTAGTTAACACCAATAGAACACTATCTTTATATGGTTCATATTGTATCCAAGTACTATTGACAGAGCTACCTTAACTAGGACAGGTTATAAGTAGCATTAAAACATAGTAATTATCACATGGGATACCATAGTAATCATAAGTCTAAGTATCAATTATACAACTATCATAATGAGGAAATATGCAAACACATAAATAATATTCTATTTGGGATCCTTATAATCGAGTCAGTTCAGTGATTTTATTTTCTAATAAATACCCACATGTTAATTTAAGTATCTCCATACTTTAATTTATAAGATTAATTACTTTCTTCATAAGAAAGAAACATAACGTGTGCTAGTTTTTTCGTTTCATCAGTATCACGTCTTTATAAATCTATAACTGATATGTGACTAACTGATGATACATTTAATCAATTATACTTATTTATTAATACATTAAAATTCTTAAGATACTTACTTTAGTTAATATTTGATTTTAGGTACAATTTGGAAGCATAATAGCTCAAGTGACTTGAAAGAATAATTGTTGAGTCACCCTCTTGTGATCCATACTCTATTGTCCTTTTAGAGAAAAGAGGGGAAGATTTAGAGAAAGTTCAGAGGAGGAACCTAGTGCCAATGACAGGCCACGATCATAAAAAAAGTAGGTATGGCAGGCCACCATTGTGACAAAGGCATTTTTAAGTTCCAGGATTGTGGTAGGCGCGATGACAGACGCAGAGAATGCTTTCGAACTTAACTTTTCAAGGGTTATTTTAGACATTTTGGCTTAGGTTAAAACATAATTTTTACCTTAAATAGAAAAAAATAAAAGAAAAAGAAGAAAACCCTAAAGGGGGTTCCATTTTGCTACATTTGGAAGAACCAAAGAGAAGAGAGAAAGAACCAATAAGGAGAGAGAAAGAAGCTCTTAGAGATCAATGGAGAAAATGAAGGGCTAACCTCCCCGAACAATCGATGATGAAGAGCGCATTAAGCATACTATCATTATGTATCGAGTTCTTTCCCTCTTTTTGGGATTGTTTATGTTATCTTGAGATTAATAATTGGGTATTGTGTAAAAATGCTTTTGAAGCTCTATTGAATCATTTTTTATGAAAACCCATTGCTTAAACTTTAATATGATATGTAATAATTGTGTTTGAATTCATATGTAACAACTAACAATGTTAAATCATTAAAGATAACGTATCATAAGTTAAATAGTCCGAGCTTGTGTTGTTATTGCTTAGATTGGTCAATTTTTCTCAATCGTATTGTGGTTGTTTGATTAAACTTAGGGAGTTATTTCTAGGTTATTTGATAGTTAGGCTTAACTAAGAAGCTCATCTTAACTATAACCTAAAGAAAAACTGGAATTAACAAAGTTTGTTAGTAATTCACATTCAATAGTCTAAAGAGAAGTGTGAAGATGATAATTCAATGACATATGTGAAATATGCTTGGGTTGACCTTAAAACAAAGAACCAGATTTCAAACCATTAATCAATTTTATCACCTTATTGCTGTTTAATTTGAGTTGTTCTTATATATTCAATTTTATTTTGTTTTCTAGTTTGCATTGAAACAAAACCCCCTGTTTTATATATAGGTACAATTTAGGAAAGTAATTCGATTTAATCTCTATGGTATCGACCTAGACTTTCCACTGCTATAGTTGTAGGTTTAGTTATTTTATGTAGTATTACGACGCCCTACCAATTTTGGCACCGTTGCCGGAGA
This sequence comes from Erythroxylum gracilipes, assembly GCA_026413385.1. NCBI lineage: Eukaryota > Viridiplantae > Streptophyta > Magnoliopsida > Malpighiales > Erythroxylaceae > Erythroxylum > Erythroxylum gracilipes. The sequence continues at coordinate 28,220,559 of JANZLC010000008.1, read as the reverse complement.
TCAATATGTTTTTCTTTTCTGAATTTATTTGTTTTATTTTAGTTTATTTTCATTATTTTATTAACTTCTTTTCTTATTTAGTTAGTTACAGTGTATGACATGATCTTCTCATTTTAGTGAATTGAAATTTGATCCAGAATTTGAAAGAACGATACGTATAGTAAGAAGACAAACTGATCGTAACATGACAGACCAAAGCAATATTCACACTCTTAAGTAGTTAGCTGCTCCTTATTTTAATCATCAAACTTTATGCATTGATTTTCCTACTATTGATGTTGCTTTTGAGCTTAAATCTAGACTAATTCATCTTTTGCCTACTTTTCGTGGTATGCTAGGTGAAGATCCTCACAAGCATCTCAAGGAATTCCACGTAGCGTGTTCTAGCATGAAACCAGTCGAGATACAAGAAGAGCATATCAAGTTGGGAGCATTCCTATTCTCATTGGGAGACATTGCCAAGGATTGGATTTACTACTTGCCATTTGGATCAATTACCACTTGGAATGACATGTAGAGAAGTACTTCTTTTCTTCTTGATCTATGAATATTTGAAAGGAATTTTTTGTCATTCAACAACACTATAGGGAGACATTATATGAGTATTAGAAGCATTTTAAAAGATTATGTGTTAGTTGCCTGTACCATCAAATTAGTAAGCAACACTTGATCCAATACTTCTATGAGGGGCTTCTACCACAAGAAAGAAATATGATAGATACAGTAAGCAGAGTTGCACTAGTAGACAAGACAACCATTAAAGAAAAAATTTGATTTCTAACATGGCTATTAATTCTTAACAATTCAACATTCAAGAGGACCCCCAACCATTGAAAGTCAATGAAGCTAGTACTGCTACATTGGAGTAATAGATAATTGGGTTAACATCTTTATTGAGGAAAATGGCTGCAAATAGTGCTCAATAAGTCAAAGTATATGGAACTTGCACAATGGTAGGACATCCCACTAATATTGGTCCAACTTTGTGAGAGACATCTACAAAACAAGTGAATGCTTTTAGAAGCTTTCTGAGTCAACCACAAAGGAATCCTATCTACCCATATACACAGAACTTAGGATGGAAGAATCCTCCATTCAAAACCTATGGGTAGTAAGGGCAACAACAAGACTCTTATCAATAACCATATTAAAGATAAGCTCAACTATCAATTTCTGAACCTTCACGGGAAGAAATGATTAAATCATTGACTGAAATTATCACTCAGCTCCAAAATAATGCCATATAATTTCAATAACAAACCAGAGCTAGCTTTAGAATCTAGAGAATCAAGCGAGTCATATAGCTACAGTGGTGAGTCGATTAGAGATTCAGAATTCGGGTAACCTTCCTTCTCAAACGATTGTAAACCTGAAAGAGAATGCAAGTGCTATCACCTTGAGGAATGGTAAAGAAATAGAGGCACCACATAAGACTCCTATTGTTGGCGATGATGAAGAATTTGAAAGGTAACTTGAAGTGTCTCCAAAAGAAACTAAAAAGGGAACTAAGGTAAATTCTCAATCTCCTGTGATTAAAAATTTAAGTAAAAATTTGCCTCCTTTTCTTAACAAGTTTTCTAAATCGAAGAAAGAGCAAGATAAGTAGATTTTGAAAATGTTCAAAAAGGTGGAGGTAAACATACCTTTAATTGATACCATAAAGCAAGTTCCTCAATATGCCAAATTCCTCAAGGAATTATGCACATCCAAAAGGATACTAAGAGGAGATGAGAAAGTGAGTGTGGGGGAAAAAGTGTGCCTAGTCATTCAAAGAAAGCTCCCCCCAAATTGTAAGGAAAATAGATGGTACTAGATTTGAAAAAGCAATGTTAAGTCTAATTCAATTAATGTCATGCCAAATTCCATTTACAATTTATTGAATTTAGGATATTTAAAAGAAATGTGTGTTATAATTCAATTGGATGATAGATCTAATGCTTATCCTGAAGGGATTATAGAGGATGTCTTAGTCCAGGTTAATGAATTAGTTTTCCAAACTGACTTTTATGTATTGAATATAGAGGGAGAACCTTCACTTAATTCTACACCTATCCTTCTAGATCTACTATTTTTTAAGACATCAAATAAAAAAATTGAAGTGGATATAGGAATATTGACTATGGAATTTGATGGTGAAATTGTTAGCTTTAATATTTTTGAGGCTATGAAATACCCTAGTGATGTTCATTCTATTTTATCAATTGATGTCATTGATTTTTATCTGAAGAAGCTTTTGATATGGATGGTAAAGATGAGTTAGAAGTCACTTTTAGTACGAGTTTAAAGAAAAAAAATTGCAAAATTCTAACTTATTCATCATAGATGATAGGGATGTTGGATCGCGTACGGTCCGTGTATTCACAATACGCTGCGGAAAAGACCATACAAGAACATGACGTATAATCGAAA
>JANZLC010000008.1:28200003-28212004 GCA_026413385.1 Erythroxylum gracilipes | reverse complement strand
ATAATATATTATTAACAAATCATAATGTTAATACATGAATCACAAATGTCCATTGGCCTAGGGCACACTACTAACAAGGGAAGATATTGTGCTAGCATTGTAATCACTACAATTGATGCCAAAAAGGTATATGTTTCCAAGTATTGAATTGCCACTATCTCAAATAAAATCTGTACCTTCGATTATGTATGAACCTATAATTGAATTGAAGTAATCACTTGAAATGTGTTTTTTAGGGAGAAGGAGAAACACTTTTGGTAATCCTAACAAGGAACTTTAACCATTTTTCAAGAGGAAAAGTTCATTTTAGTGCTTAAAGACCACATCACAACTATAGGGTGAACTATAGCTAACATTAAGGGTATTAGCCCTTCGACATGTATGTATTGAATTCTTTTAGAAGAGGGATCTAAACTATAAAAAGAATCACAAAGAAGATTGAACCCTCCAATGATGGGGGTGGTAAAGAAGGAAATCTTGAAGTTGTTTGATGTTGGTATAATCTACCTAATTTCAAATAGTAAATGGGTGAGTCTCGTCCAAGTAGAATCAAAGAAAACTGGAATTATAGTGGCAAAAAATGAGAATAATGAGTTTGTCCCTCTAAGGATTCAAAATAGGTGGCAAGTATGCATCGATTATAGGAAGTTAAATGCTGCTACACGCAAGGATCACTTTTCACTCCCATTCATTGATCAGAAGCTTAAACAACTTGAGGGATGATCTCACTATTGTTTTCTTGATGGGTATTCAGGATATAACCAAATCATGATAGCTCTAAAGGATCAATAGAAAAAAAAAACCTTTACATGCCCATTTAGCACATTTGCCTACAGAAGGATGCCATTTGGACTTCGCAATGACGCAACAACCTTTTAATGATGCAAGGTAAGTATTTTCTCTGAGTATGTTGAACACATTATGAAGGTCTTTATGTATGATTTTATTGTCCATAGGGATTCATTTGATACATGCTTGGATAACCTGAATTGTGTACTTGAACGTTGCATTAAAACTAATCTTGTTCTTAATTATAAAAACATCATTTTATGGTTGTACAAGGAATAGTTTTGGGAATATTAAAACTAGAATTACAAATTGACTTCTGTAAAATATTTGTAACTCTATGTCTCTAGTTTATTTACAAATAAGAATTATCTCATTCTGAGCTCTATAGACTAAGGTATGATTAAAATACCGAAGTATGTTCATATCCAATTCCTACTCATCCTGCCAATACCCTTACTTTCATTCAATCAATCTTTTTCAAGTCAATACTAAAGACTACCAATTTTTATGGAGAGATAGAAGAACGTGTTAGGAATGTATTGGTTCAAGAGTCAAGTCATTTTGAGGTCGGATAACAACGTTATTGCCAAAAGAGTCAAACATGTTCAGGTCTAAGAAAACCTGCGGGTCGTGAAACGTTGGTGAATTAACGAGGTGTGATCGCACCTATCCTTGGTACGATTTCACCCAAGGCTACCCCTAGGGTATGGTCGCACTTTTCCTTGTGCGATCACACCCTAGGCTACGCCCGGGGTGCGCGGTCGCACCTTACCTGGTCACGAGTGCGACCGAAGCCATTTCGTATAATACATCCTCTACGACCTCACTAACTTTGATTGGTCATAACTTTTAGCTCCGATGTCCACAAATCTTATACTTTATACTGTTGGAAAGCTAGAAGATAAGCTACAACTTTAATGAAGAAAAATTTGTCTAATTCAGCCTAGATTAATCCATTTTCCCCCCTGAAGTCAGAACACACATTTTTCTCCTATGAAAAACTTGAAAATGCAATGTACAAACTGGGAAAGTCATGAGCAAAACATAATGTATATATATTTCATTAACCTCGAATGGTAAGAGTGCATACACCTCAATAACTTAATACAAATACAAATGGATGCTCAATGTTTGATATGCCTATAAAGCTATCCAAATTGTCACTAACTTAATACAAAAGTCTTTAACTATCTTGGAGTTTCTGATGCCTTGCAAGGTTCAACACTCGTCTTGTTCTGCACCTGAGGAGTGAAAAACATGGGTTGTGCTACAAAGCTTAGTGGCTAATATATTTATAGCCATCGGTAATTAATCACAAATCCAAGCATATGTATATATATATATATATGTATAATCTAGTAATTCGATCAATTCAACAAATCTAGTTCAAAGTTTCAAAGTTAAACATGTTATCACATAAGCATCTCATATAATTACTCAACCATTCATGCATAACACTCAATCATTTATCATGCTCAACAAAACAAATGCAATACACAAACCAATGGCTCAAGGGTTCCATGGAACGAAATGAAGAGACCAAAGTTTACACTATGAACGAAATGAGTCCATTTTTCGGATCTCATATGCCACAAGTGGGAAACCGGGAGAAAGCTCTTGTCAATGTACACGTGATGAACGAAATGGTTCCACTCTTGCCCAGCAAAAGCATATATTCATGCTCAATTCATTTTATTATATACTTATACTTTCATGCTTTTTCTTCCTTTCATTTATACAAAATGTTATAACCTCTTTCTAGATATAACATAATCACAAATCATGATGCATTATCAAATATTCACAACAATTCGAAAAATCAAGAATCACACAATAACTATAAATACATTACCCACCTAATTTCGCTTGAAAATCCAAATTCAATTGTGCACTTCCTCTTGCTCTTGGATAAGGTTTTCTTGATTTCCTAACATAACCAAATTTATAATTCAATTCAAATTCAATTGGAAATCCCCTAAAACTTCAGTAATCACAAAAACAAAAAAAATAACAAAATGAGCTTATGTTTAACCTATCCATAGCTCATCTAAGCTAGTAAAACCAAACCCTAATTCCAAAACCCACGAAAATCAAAATGGGTCTCATATCGTTCCAACACAAACCCATTCTCTACTTCTTTCTCTACCTAAGCAAGAAAGAAAGATGAACTTACCTTAGACAAGCTTGACTCTTTCTCTTTCCATGTTTTCTTTCTTCTTCCCTAATTTCTTTCACGACTCTCTTCTCTTCTTTCTTTCTTCTCTACGTTTTTCTCCTTTCTTCTTTTCTTCTCTGCGTTTTTTCTTCTTTGTTTCTCTCTTCCATGATTCTTTCTTCTTTCTCACTTATTCAAGACTAAAGTCTCGTCTTCCAAAATTACCCCTCACTTATTTGGTTCTCTCAATTTTTCCCTTATGTCCTTTAGCTCCTTAAGTCCATTTAAATCTAATACCTTAACCAAACACTAATTTCATTCTAACACTCCATTCTAAATTCTAATTTCTACTTAGGCTCCCTAAAATAATAGGCTAAATTTTAAAAATAATTAAACAAACAAATAAATAAATAAAAATTTGGGGTCTAACACTCATGCCATTTACTACATTTCAAGAACTCTCAGCCTAGCATAATGTAACTACTCCACCATAGAAAAAGGAGCTTTTGGCTATTGTGTTTACTTTATATAAATTTAGACCTTACTTGCTTGGTTCTAAAATTTTTATATATTCTGATCATGGAGCATTAAGGTAACTTTTATCGAGAAAGGAAGCAAAGTCAAGGCTCATTAGATGGATTCTCCCACTCCAAGAGTTTGATTTGGAGATCCAAGACAAAAAAGTTGTAAAGAATTCAGTCATGGACCACTTGAGTTGAGTTATGAAGGAAGAAAATTCAGTAACATTACAAGATTTGTTTCCGAATGAGCAATTACTAACACGTCAAGGTAAGGTTCCGTGGTATGCTGACATTGTAAACTATCTAGTAAACCATGAGACACCAAATGATTTGAGTAAAGCTAAATAGAATAGAATAAAGAGTGAGTCAAAATATTGCATTTGGGACGATCCTCAATTGTGGAAGTGTTGTTTTGATCAAATGGTTAGGAGATGTGTGCCTAAACATGAATATGAATCAAATTTGAAAAATCGCCATTCTTTTGTTTGGGGTGGCCATTTTGGGCCTAATAGAACTGCTAGAAAAATAGTTGAATGTGGTTTTTATTGGCCAACAATAACAATCGACTTCACCGACCGCTAATCAGTAACAACCTCCATCTGCCTCAACTAGTACTGAGGGTTCTACAGCTGTGTTAATCTTTAACACCTATAATTAGACTTACACTCAAATATATATTTACATGTTCAATGCATATTTTCTTATCATTATTCATTTCTTGTCAGATTCCATTACCACCATCAAAAAAAGAGGGAGAGGTATAACTAAAGGTTGTGATTTACAACTCATGAATGTTACAATGAACAACAAGTTGTCTGTATATATTGGTACCTCGCAAGGTTGTCCTGTATAAAAGGTTTAATCGGTAAAATTATCTAGTGAGTTGAGGGTAATTGCCAGAACTGAATTGCCTTGCCTTGAACATGTCAACTAGTTAAAGGAAGACAACTTGCTTAAGAATGCTTTGGACAAAGTTTCGGTAAATTTTCAATTATTTAATTATATGCAATATTGTTTTACTTATTTAAAGATTAATTACACTTTTGCTTCTTGTTCATGGATAAAGCTCAATATCGTCGATATTGACAACCCTAAAGTTTAAAATTATGTCACATCACTTTTCAAATAAAACACTAATGTCGTCATTATTGATTGTATAAATATTACAAATCTTTTCCTTCAGATGAGGGAGCTAGGAGACATGTTCTGGAACAGATCTCTCCAAAAAATTGGAATAGTTTATGTGATTATTGGGTCTCTCGTAACATTCCGGTTCGTTCTCTTTCCATTAATATTTGCTTCCATTAATCTTATTAGATGATTTAATGACTATTTTTTCTTTATTGAAGAAAAGTACGATAAAGCCAAGGTTAACAAAAGAAAAATAGATAAAGCCAAGGTTAACAAAGGAAAAATAAAATCTCCTCACAATCAAGGCTCCAAATCATTTGTTTTCATGCAAAATAAATATGTAATTTCTTTGATTACAAGTTATAATTATATCAGTTCGTGCAAATAAATATGTAATTTCTTTGTTTACAAGTTATAATTATATTAGTAAGTACAATATTATTTATTGTGTTTTGATTTTATTTTCATAAAACACAGTTAGAATGATCTACATTTATCACACTCTACAAACTAACATACTATAAGGAAGGTGAAGGCTAGATGTCTGAAGAAATATACAACAACTATGTAAGTATCAAATGTTATTTAAAAGTTAAATTTATCTATTTATGTAGTACTAACTCATAATATTTGGATTGAATATTGGTTGTTTTTAAATTTTAGAATAAGATGTAGGAGTTGTTGCAAACGTCAATGTCTGACAGAAATGAGCCCTATATAGATGACATTTGCAATAAGGTGCTTGGTGCAAGATATATCAAAGGTCTTAGGTTTGGGCCTAAGTCAACTGCTTGATTCTCATCAAGACCAGCATATGTTGATCGTCTTCAAAAGGAGAACTAGTCTCTTAAGGCTTAATTAAAACATTATGATCAAAACTTATAGCGTAATGAAAAAGGTTAGCCAAGCTTGAAAAGTTGGTCAAAAAATTACTTGGCCCGAATTATATAAGTAGTGACGATGAAGACGAGTCTTAGTCATTCAACTAAAAATTGTATTTTTTATTTTGTACATAAGTATTTTTGTTAATGTTTGTAATTAATTTTTAATGATATTTTATTGTTTATACATAATGCTTCTAATTTCTAATTATTTTTATTATAATTTTGTATAATAAATTATAAACCCAAAAATCTAAATATTACATACAATAATATGGATTAAAAATATCACCAATAATTATAATTAATATGATACAATATTTAGCAATAATATATATAAAAAATTTCAAACATAGCTAAAAAGATTTGACTATGTTTATCAAATCGTCACCAATAACTTTTGGCTACACTTCACTTTCGTAGCTAAAAATTATTAGCTACGCTATAGAAAATGCTGCTAAAAATTTTTGGTTGGTACCATAGCTAATAACATTTAGCCACGAAAATTAAGCATACAAAAAAATTATTGATGATAGGATGTTGCCTATTTCTTTTGATTATGTGAGCAGCTCGTCGCAAAAAAGTATTAGCAACAATTTGGTGAAAATGTCGCTTATAATTTTTTGCTATGGAGATTCACAACGATTATAAATCGCTGCTAAATAGGATCAACGAAGACGTTAGGACTTTTAGCTAAAGTCTTGTTGCTAAAAGTCCCTCAGTAGTGTATCTTGTTACTTGGCGCTAATTACGCCTCTCATTGTTTGACCAAATTCTTTTTATATCCTATCCCGATATGTCTGGTTGCTTTTGTAAACTTCATTTAGCTAGTCAAAACTAAAATATATGAGATGAATTAGCACTGGATTTTGGCACCCTTGATTAAGCTTTCTTGCTTTTGTTAGTCAAAATTTTATTTTACGTTGGCAAAGAAGCCCTGAAGCTTGAAACCAGATCCTCTTTTCAGTTTTACTCTGTCTTATTCTGTCTAATAGAATATGAGCCATTTATTTTGCGGAACTCACGCATAGCCCATGCAAATCTCACATAAATAAATGACTAAGATTTATTGGACACAATAAAACACAATAATATTAAACAAAAGATCTGAACTCCTAAAACTTAGTCATAACTGCAGAGAATCAGCGCAAGATGTGATGGCTGAGAACTTGTACCACCCTAAACCTTGGAACAAATCGTGAACATAGAAGAATTGGCAGCTAGGTCAACACCATGAAAATGGTTCTACCCTTTTCAACTTTTAATATCAGTGTGTTCATTGATGCCAGTCTTGATCCATTAAAATGTACAAAATGGCCGTTCTAGGCGAATGATTAGGTGCCACTGCAAAAGCTAAGGAAGCAACCAACAAGCTTCTTTTTAGGTGCAATCAACAAGCATTGCAAGGAAAAGAAAAGAATAATAATGCACTTTTGTATAGCATACATAATATAATTATGTGGTCCCTCGCAGAATAATGTACCTAACTGTCTGGGGTCAGCTGCACTCCGCGAACAAAAGCCACCTAGAGCTAGAGGAGAACCGCCATCCATCTTGGATGCTCTCACATTCAGTCCTCAAGATAAAGTTGGAACCTGTAGGGAAGAATATCAAGCTAGCAATGTCAAGAACGTGAATTTTCTCACGTACAGTTCACCTAATTTCTCATCCAAGATCTACACTTCATTTAACTTGATAACTCAGGTTGGCCTACTCTTACACATCGATCTTCTTCTTGCTTTCGTAAATCATTTTGTTAGGAAGTGAAGATTTGGAAGTTTTTTGTAAAGATATCCCTTTTGGATAGCCTTGTTGAGAAAACTGAATCATATTTATGGATGATCCCTCAAGATAAAGGTACAATGACATGATTATTACTACACCCTACCTTCATGCTTTTTGAAAGGAAAGTCTCAATGTTTAGGTAGAAGACCTGGTTATTTGTGATTGCACTCTCATCAATACACGCTTCCTTAAAGATTTATGTTTAACCCTGATATAAATACTGAAAGGTATCTTGTTAGGTGAAGCAGTTTAGAACAAATACCAATCTTATAAAACAGATGGCGACTGCTAGTGTAACATCTACTTCTTCACAACTATTATACCATACAACTTGGCTAAGGCTAAACATAAACGATGCTATTCGTTCATATCGCATGAGAAGCACTGAATTCTAATTTGTTAAACGAGTCTTGGCAGTGTATCAGTGGAATAAGGGATCAGAAGCAATCTTGCCTCAGCGAAGTGAACCATATCTGAATGGGGCTACAAATGGTAACAGAAATTGCGCCCGTGGTCAAGTTTTCAGCTTTAAAATGCCATGAGTTGCTGTGCATTTGTTTGTTGGCTACTAAGTGGTGGCAATTAACTTCTTCTTCGAGGAAGGCCAGGAAACGCTGAAAAAGTGATTTGGCAAATTAGATTTTGAGCCAGCTTCCCTAATCGGCGGTTAAAACGCAGCAGCAAAACAATTATGTTTCTCAAATCTGGTTGTATCAGTCATCACCATGACTTAAAACAAAAAATGTTAAAAGAATCTATACATTACTCATAAAATATTTAGATGAAAATAAATAATGTATAATATAAAAGTAAATAATAGAAAGTGGGGTAATTGGAACAAATTAGAATGTATGATTATAGCTTGATTCACCTATAAATACTTACCTTCTTATTTTAAGTATCAATAAACACATTTAAACACATAAGAGTAGGATTTGTGATGATTCCAATTTTATAGATTCTAAATTATAATTAGCGGGTGCTTGTATTATAACTCATATTTTATTTATGTTTCTTTTAATCTTAATTGATTTGCATGATAGGGACTAAGTGGTGATTTAGTATTTTTATACTATGTTTATATAAATTATATGATAGTCTCTTATGTTTGGTTATAAATTTCTCTATAATTGTCCGATTGAGGTAACTTCAAAGGCATTTAAAAGCTATCTCAAAAGGTTAAAACTTTATAGAAAACTCAAAGTAAAAGTTGTTGGACCCCGAACGTTTCTTAGAAGTTAGAACTATTAAATGAGAAATTTTAGTGATTAGACAAGAGTAAAGTGGTGAATGAAAATATGTGGACAGATTCTTGTTTTGCTTTGGTGTTTTTGGTGGATGAGAGATTTTGAAATGGGAAGAATTAAGGTGAAAGCTAGAAGTAAAATGAAAGCAAAAAATGAAGTTGAATATGTGTAGTAAGTTGATGAAGGATATGTATATATGTGCATATTCTGTTATTAGTGTTCATGATTAATCATTAACTATAATTTCTTTTTGAATGATAATGATTTGAAATGGAGTTGAACATGAGGAGTAAATAAAGTAAAAAATGTGATTTTGGTCTGAGTTGTTTTAAGGAAAGATTGTGAAACAAAAAGGGTAGTTGATTAGGAAAATATTAACTGAGCATGCTTGAGTCTTTTAGCCACAACTTTTTCTCTAGTCATCCAAACGAGATGATTCTTGATTTGAATCAAACTAGAAATATATGGCTACATTTCTTATGCAGACATAAAATTTACATTTTGTCTTTAGGAATCTCAAAATTTGTCATGAAGTTGAGAATTGGGTGCAGTACATTGGTGAAGAATGTAAAGTTCATGTTTTGACTTCAGGGAAAATTCTAGATTAATCTAGATAGAATTAGGCAAAGTTTTCTTCTATAAAGTTTTAGGTCTTTCTTTTATCTTTCCAACATTTATAGTATGAGAATTTTGGACATTGGGGTTGAAAGTTATGGTCTTTATAAGTGGAGATGTTTAGGAGTATAGATAGTATCGTCTATGATGATGTCATATTGTCTGTAAAAATATACCCTCTGTGATTATGTCATATTGTCTATGATAACATCATATCGTCTGTAAAATGTATTGTTTGTGATGACATCATATCGTCTGTGATGATGTCATATCTTCTATGTTTGACTTCTGCTTCTTCTATGTTTGACCTTCTATACACAATCGTCTGGTCCATTTTGGACCCCTCAAATGATAGAATTTGTCTTCTAGATCTGCATGAAAGTTGTAGATCTTGAAGTCCTCTTTTAAACCATTAAAAAGAAAACTTAATTTGATATCTTTATGGAAAGTTATGGCAATTTTCCCAATACTATATCGTCTGATGATGTCACGTCATCTATAAGTGACATCATATTGTTTGTTCCTATTTTCAACCCTATAGATGATCAAATTTGTCTTTGAGTCTTCATGAAAGTTATAGATCTTGAAGTTATCTTTCAAACCATATAAATAAAACCTTAATCTGATATCTTTAGGGAAATTTTTTCAATTTTACCAATCTTGTATCGTCTTATGACGTCACATCATCTATAAGTAATGTCATATCATATGTTCCTATTTATAACCCTGTATATGATTGAATTTGTCTTCTAGGTCTTTATAAAAGTTGTAGATCTTGAAGTCCTCTTTCTAACCAATAAAAGAACGCCTTAATCTGATATCTGTAAGGATAGTTATAGCAATTTTCCAAATTCTATATTGTCTGATGATATCACATCATCTATAAGTGACGTCATATTGTTTGTTCCTATTTTTGACCCTATATATGATCGAACATATCTTCAAGGTCTTCATGCAAGTTATAAATATTGAATTTCTCTTTCAAACCATCTAAATAACACCTTAATCCAATAAATATAGGGAAAGTTATGGCAATTTTCCCAATCTTGTATCGTCTGATAATGTCACATCGTCTATAAGTGATGTCATATCGTCTATTCCTATTTTTAACCCTGTAGATTATCGAATTTGTCTTCTAAGTCTTCACAAAAGTTTTAGATATTGAAGTGTTGTTTCAAAACATCTAAAGAACACCTTAATCAGATATCTATAGGAAAAGTTATGACTATTTCCCAATCCTGTATCGTTTGATGATGTCACATCGTCTATAAGTGATGTCATATCGTCTGTTCCTATTTGTGACCCTGTAGATGATCGAATTTGTCTTTGAGGTCTTGACAAAAGTTGTAGATCTTGAAGTCCTCTTTGAAACAATCCAAAGAACACTTTAATCTAATATCTGTAGGGAAAGCGATGGTAATTTTCCCAATCTTGTATCGTCTAATGACGTCACATCGTCTATAAGTGACGTTGTATCGTTTGTTTCTATTTTTTACCATGTAGATAATCGAATTTATCTTCAAGGTCTTCATAAAAGTTGTAGATATTTAAGTCCTGTTTCAAACCATATAAAGAGCACCCTAATCCGATGTTGATAGTGAAAGTTATAGTGATTTTATCCCAATCATGTATCGTCTATTCCTATTTTTGACTATGTAGATGATCGAATATGTCTTCAAGGTCTTCATGAAAGTTTTAGTTCTTGAAGTCTTCTTTCAAACTATCTAAGAATGATATTGATCCAAAATCTTTAGTGAAAGATATGTGAATTGTCCCATGATAGGTTTAATATCATTGAGGGCCAAACCTTGTTTGATTCTTTCGGCCATAACTTTGTTATCCGACATCCAAATGAAGTGATTCTTGAACTCATAGATTCTTAACACATTTTTCTGTCCCTCCATATAAATTGATAGCATTTGGCATTGATTCAATAAAGCATTGATTGAATCAAAGTAAGGGTATCAATGGGTAGAGTGTGAATTGGATGTTTTACTGAATATACGTTAGTATTTTGATTATATCTGGATCTATAGAGCTCTAAACGTGATAAGTTCTGATTTGTGGTAAACTAGAGACATAAGGCTACAAATTATCTGAAGGAAGTGAATTGCAAGTGAGACCCTAAGACATTAAAATTCTTAATGGAAGTTAGGTATAGTGTACTGTTTCATTCTAACAACAGTCTGTAATGTTTGGGATTCAACTTTCGAATTTCAGAACCAAAATGAATGATTTTGGTGTCTTTAGAAATTTAAGAAAACGGGGAACATTTTCTAGAAGAAAGTGTTAAGGTTATAGGAATATTCAAGGGTATTTTTGGCAAGACGTTGTAGGTTAAAAGAACATAAGTTTGTAAGGAAGGGTGAAATGGACTTTTGGGACTCATTAAGGGCACAATTGGAAGAAGAAGTATTGTCTTGCTTATAAATGAATAAGAAAAACGTGAATGTAGGGATAAAAGAAGAGAATAATGAAAATGAGAAATAAAGAGAAAGAGAGTTTGGTGGTTTGAGAGAAAAGAAGAGAGTTGAGCTAAGGTTTAACTTTTCTTAGTTTTCAAAAGAGATTTTGGAGTTGTTCAAGAAAGGAAAAAGGTAGAGGAAGAAAAGAGCTTCCCTTTGAGCCAAAGATCCCTTCATTTGGTGTAGATTGAAGGTAAGATCATTTTGAATCCTTTGGATTTTTGGAAGGATTTTAATTCCTGGAGTTTAGAAAATGCTTGGGTTTAAGTATTTTAGAATCAATTTTAGTGATTTTGCATTGTGGGATTTTCCATTAGATTCCTATTGAATGAGAATTGGTTTGTTTTAGGGAACCAAGAGAATCCTACCCAAGAGCAAAGGAAAAGACAACCTTGACTTGGATTTTTGCAAG
>JANZLC010000008.1:28185841-28199903 GCA_026413385.1 Erythroxylum gracilipes | reverse complement strand
CTATCACTACCGTTGTTGTTATGAGTAAAATCAAATCTGTAACTCTCATTACCATTAGTACTTGGATTCAGCTTCTCGTTATCTTTACTTTCACTAACCGGGTTACTCAAGAAATCGTAGCTGGAAGCTCTCATGATATTCCCACCACCACTATCTCTACCTCCGTCCACCTTGATTAGCACCTCTCGCCGGTCATCAGAACTAGCAGAAGCCATGACGCGATATCCGGCGTTTTTCCAGGATACCCGTGTTTTGTCAAACAAATGCCCCAAATTCCCAAAAAGGTACGTGAAATTTGTCAAAAGAAGGTGAAGAACGTGTGGGGTGGAAGGGTGTTCGGCTTGTGGGAAAGGGTGAAGGGAAACAAATGCTTACGGTTTCAATTTTACCCCTTGGATTAAAAAAGAACAGAGTGGACGCGTGTCTTGGGACAGTGAATAAAGAAATGAAGAGTTGATAAACTTTAAGAACTTTAATAATAATAGAAAACAATTCCTACGCTACTGCCTACTGCACTGGTGGTGGGTTTGGTACTCCGTTGGTTCGGTAGAATGCGGATCTGCAAGAACGAAAGAGACAGCTGAGAAAAAATCAAATAAAATGCTGCTTCGCTTGGCCACGTAACATACTGTTTATTACATATGCCATACCCTATTTTTACCAATCTGCCATTCTACGCCCTCTTTCTGTCATATTTGCCCTTTTGATCGGTCTGACTTACCCTCTAAAGAATACCTTATGGTTTTTTATATTTTATTTTTATTTTTATTTTAAAATCTTAATTATTTATATGATAAAAACATTAACTAACGTTACATACTATAGTAATAACATTAATAGCGAATTACTTTTGTAAAAATTGTTAATATTTAAAATTGAATTTATTAAATTCAATACAATTTTAAGTTTTTAAATTAATCCTAATTAATGGCATAGGTATTCTTTCCTTTGGCATTTTATTTATTTTTGATCATATTACCAAAATTGGGTACGCCCCTTAATCAAAGGGCTCAACTCAACAGACTCCGGCGGGATTGGTGGTTATGTCCCAAAAACAAAATGGACAAGTATCCCTTGATCGTTGGGGTACGTACCCAAGTTGTAGACAACAAGCATGAAATCATTACTAAAAAAGAAAAATATAGATATATGATGATACACAACAATGATATAAACTTCTAGAAGGTGAAGGACAGACAAAACAATGTCGCATGGTGCAACAGTAATCAGTTTGATATTCCCGCTTCCACATTCAAATTTTGATTCTGGGCCCTGGCCACTTCCCTACACGTTTACGACAGCCACCGCCAATTTCCACCACAGTGGAACGCTATTCTGGATGCTTCCATGTGAATGCTCAATAAAAGTGTCTCCTACTAGAGTTTTTACTCTTTTAGTTCTTCTTTTTACCAATCAATAAGGTTAATCCTAATATTTCAGAAATAACAATTATAATTTTAATATTTAAAAAGCTTAAAAATTAGGCTCTACTATAACAAAAAATTTAATCTCAATTTAGCATTGACTTGGTAAATTTTTAATATTTTTGTTTTTTACCCCCAAATACTAAGTCATTGCCCATATGATAAGATGAGACTTACTTTTTTAAAAAAAATTACAAATTTAATCATAACATTTCATAAAACACATTTAAGACTTAATTTTTAGAAAACGTTAAAATTTAAATTTATTATAACATAATTACTAACGACTTAATGACTTCGATGACCTAACATTTTTTTCTATAATTTTTTATTTTATTTACATGTTATAACAATTTTATAATGGAAGTGTATAAAATAAATTTATACCAGCTTTATAAAAAGTGCAGTCCTCTATTATAAGGAGTGTATTTCATTTTTTAAGTAATTTTATATTTTATTAATTTACGTATATTATCAAAAATAATTGTTATTAATTAATTTTTTTTTCAAAAAGGGAGTTACGAGAGAATTTAATAAGACTTGTTATGCTTAAATATAAGTGAAAGATAGAAACTTTTAATTTAATATTTTTTAGTTTTATTTTTATATAAATATTAACAAATATCTAATTTGCTAAATATTTTATTAGAATGTTATAATGAAATAAGAATTGTTATTAAAATAATTTGCATTGGTAATAAAATAATTTATTTTAAACTCGACTAAATTTAAGTTTTTTATTTATTTTACATTGCAATTATGTCATAAAGTCATTATAACATGTAAATAAAATAAAATAAATTAAATTATTAAAAAAGTGTCAAGTCAGTGACGTCCTTGAGTCATTAGCAATTTTGTTATAATGAAGTGAAATTTTAACATTTTCTTAAAGTTAGGGTCTTACGTGTTCTCTATAAAATGTTAAACTTATCAAATGTTATAAAAATTACAGTCAAAATTTACCCTTTTGCTAAAGTTTTTTAAAAATAGCCCCCACCTCAATCTTGTCACATCATTAATGACGTGACACTAAGAACCAAAAAAACAAAATAATAATAACAAATTGTCAAGTCATTAGAAGAGGTTAAATTTTTTGTTACGATGGGATTAATTTTAATATTTTCTAAATATTATGGTTATAATTATTCTTATTATAGTTAAACTTGTTGATAAGTGAAAAACTTAAAGTCAAAAGTAACTTTTTTGTCTTAGTTTATATCCTATAAGTTGTGATATAATTAATCAATTCATTTGTTTATTTTGTACATATTTATTCAATTATTGTTACATATTATAAAATCTATATATTTTGGGAATAAAATTATGATAAATTATAATTATAAAATTCATATTACATTTAAATATTATCTTTAAATCATTCTTGGTTGTTATTTTATTAAAAAATAAAATTTAATAAAAAGAAAAATTTTGGTATATATTATATTTTTCCTTTACGAATGAAGTGGTCAACTTTCATCAAAGTATGTAGATACTTAAATAAATATATGAATGCTTGTTATAAAATAAGTTTTAGCCGACACAAGAATCTCATATTAAAATATTATTTTTATGTATCCGGATAAACTTATTCTCGTGATTGTACAAGTGATTATTTGATTTGAAACTTAAAAAAATTTATGATATATGAATTGTTAGATAATATTTAAGACTAATCTTAGTTAAGGGTAGTTCGATTGATGAATTATATAAAAGTAGTTAAGTCACCAATATAAAATTTGTCACCACAAAGTAACTAAGGTGAATATTATATTATTTTTATTACTATTAATTTGAGAAATCTTTGAGTAAGCAAGAATAATACTTTTAAAAAAGTCTTTAAATGTTATTAAAATAATCAATTACTAATGTTGAAGAACAAATAAGATTAAACTAAAACAAAGTAGATATTAATTCTATACTCTATAATTAATCGGAATACTAGATGATAAAAAGATTAGATTGTATAAAACAAATTATATACAAAAAAGTTGCTTAAAACTACTTCGACATTCCTAATATTTAGGTTATCATGATGTGTTGTTAGACTTCAATCTTGACCTATAAATATAAATTGTTTAATTAGAATTTTAATAAAATTAAAGGATATAATTTTTCTAATCCTAAATAGGAATTATAATTATAATTATAATTATAATTTATTATAAATATATTTAAGACTCGAATGGGTCATGTACAAAGAATAGTTCAAGAAGAAGAAAAGGCACTTTAATCAAATTGGACTTGATTGTAAAGTTTGAAAAATTTTAAAACTAAATATAAGATATTTGATAAATAAGATTACTACTATATAATAAATCCTATTAAGACCTAAATGGTATTTAATTAGTATTAATTGTAATTCTAACTAAGGTTTGTTTTCAAAAAAAAAACTAAGGTTTATTTGAAAATATAATTATATTTTAAATAAATTATTAAAAGGTCGAAACCCTGTCAAAAGTAATCATTGGCTTTATAAGAGCTAATGTTTTAGCTTATCCTCCTTACACCACTTGTACAGTGCTCTCAACTTGGTTACGTGGATTCTATTAGAAGTCAGAAACTTGTGTAGTTATGATGATTTTCATATAACTTACGAACTCAGGTAATAGGTGATTCAAGTTTTATTATGTTGGCAGATTAATTATGTCATAGAATTAAAATAATTTAATTTTTAAAAAATTATTAAAATTTTATTTTCTCTCGAAGAAATCCTACCATGATCTCCCAGTACTCCTTACCTGTAGCGACTCTATGTCGCTTCTCCTCCTACTCTGATAAGTTGATCATCAATGAATTTTGTTTTAAGAATCACATGCTTTAATCAAATTTACTTACTATCTTATACCAAAGTTCATATTTCATCCCATCTATTAGGTAGAATTTTACACGATTTGCTTTACTATTCCCCTTAATATTAGAGTCATGCTCATTTCCTACTATTAAAATAATCAATTAATGAAAGCATTAGATGGGCTATTAAAATGAACTTAGTGATGAGTTTGATTCTTTTAATAGGTTATATATTGTTTATTACTTTAAGTGTACATTTGAGTTATATTTTAATTGCTAGTCTCTTGATAAGGTTAAATATGTAAATTGGTTTGTTTCTTTTAATAAATCAACCTAAATCTAATCAAATATTTTGATTAATTCACATAAATAATGTTAATTTACTTCAATATAGTAATACAATAAATATTTCCAATTTTTATTTATTAAATTATATATAATGCCTTCACTCATATATTTTGTCTATAAAATATAATTAAAGATATCAAAGTTTTTTAACATTTAAATAATCATCTAAAATAACATGAGCTATAAATAATCTTTCAATATTAGAGAGTTACTTTCCCAAGAGTTTAGTAAGTGACAAGTTATAAATGGATTAGCTCCATTTTTTCAAATAAATAATTCAAAAAAAGTAACATAAATTATTTAATTTTAATGGATCCATTATCAACACACATTCTTTGCTATTCAAAATTATCAATGTTTCATAGATAAATTCAAAGCTTTTGTGATTATTCAAACAATATAATATTTAATAATTAAAAAATTACATTAGTATCAATTATATTCATCTTTTATGTGTTTGATACAGCTGCTATAACTTCAAGTTTGATGTGGACAACATTGACTCTCTTTGTCAACCTGTTAAATGCATTATAATTGTAAAGGAGTGTTAGGGAATTGCCTCGTCCTTTGGACTCTAAATTTTAAGTAGAAATGACAATTTTTGTTTAACTTGACTCAACTTAACATTTTGGGTTTGACTAAGTTTACTGAATTTTTTTAGGTTTAAGCTTTTTTCTTTAATTTTTTGAATTCCGGATTAAACTTAAACTTGGATTGCAAGTTTGAATGTACCAAGTAAAATGACATTGTTTTTAAATTTTAAAATAAAAAATAAATTAATCATGTTTGGCTCGAATTCAATCGAGTTTCGGTTTGTTCAAATTAGATCGGGCTCATGTTTAAAGCACAAGCCTCAAATTCAATCAATTTTTGAGTTGGGTTTGAATCCAAGCACAAATTTTCATATTAAACTCGAACTTAAAGAACCCAAATCTAACCCGACTCAATACTGAACCTAAACTCGAACATAATTTTTAAGATTAAACATGAACCTAGGAAACTCAATCCTAGCCCGACCTAATACCAATCCTAATCTTAAGTCTGAAAGGGGATATTGATAAAGTCAATAGCTTAACCTCCAATTAGATCTAGAGTTGGATGTTACTTGCCAGTGTTTGAGGTTAAAAAGTACTTTTTTTAGTAGACTTTTGGATTGCGACTTGGTTTTTAAGTCTGGATGAGTCTCCTACTTAGGAACATATTATGTGATCTCCCTTACGGGTACATAATTGGATATGTCATTCCTCATGCTATTAGTACTTTTAACATATCACTTCTACAACCTTCCTAGAATCTTTTATTACATAGTAATCTTTTGTATTATTGTAAAACTTTGATGATCATCATTTTCTTTGGTATTTTTGTATACTCCTAGGACTCCCTTCTTTGGCCTTTTTATAGCACTAATAAATTCATCATTTTAAAAAAATTACTTTTAACAAATCAAATATAACTTGTCTATAATCCCAAATATTCCATATTTGACTTGATTAAAAACACACACTATATGCACATATATCATTGCCACCTCCAAATTCCATCAACACATTAGGATTGCCTACATGTAACACATTGTTTTGATTATAAGAAGACATGAGAGCTACAAGTTATTAATTTCACAATATTAACTCTGTCAATTCCATCAAATTAACAACTTGTAGCTCTCATGTCTTCTAACAATCAAAACATTGCATTACATACAGGCAATCCTAATATGTAACAAGCTAGCAATCTTAGTGCTTAAACAGGGTGGCACTAAGCCACCAACTCATTTATTTGAGACTAGATTCTTTGTCTAAGGCTACTTGTCTAATCAAAAAATATCGCCGTTGTAATTACAAAAAGTCACAACTAATTTTGTTTTAGCCAAGCCGTTTCAATTGTATGGAATATGCAACCTTCAATCCATTTTTCCTATATCCCCACTTCTTCTTGCACCCTTTGGTTGGTTGTGGGAATGCTCGTAAATTTTAACCCTCACACAATTACTTTCCTTTTCAGCTTCTACTATGAACTTTGTGTGTAGTGGATTTTGTTTTGGTTTAATTGTCAAAGATTGTTGCTTTTTCTAGATTAATTGCTCAAGTACGAATCTTTCCTTCTTTGTTTACTCAATTTTGGTGTTGTTGAGTTGCAAGTAGGGTTCCTTATTGAGAGAAAGCTATGTTTGGTAGATAGTAAAGTTTTTTTGAGAAAATGAATGAAATAGGTTTTGAGTACTTCAATTGGGTATGTAGCCTTTATATCAGAACTGTTAAATGGTGTTAGTATTGTTAAGATGCATATGGAAAGTGATCGAGGTATCGAGTCTTACAATTTATATCCCTTAATTACCACAAGTGCACGGATCGTGGGTTATAGTATTTGAAGGCTCGATCCCATGAGGAAGGTAAACTAATCTAATCCTAGGTTATCTAAGGCTTAGAAATTAATAAAATGAAATTGAAAATAAAACAAGAATATAAACACGAGAATTTGATTGCAGGAATTCATCTCAAGAAATTAACACAAAGCAGAATTAAAATTGAGCAACACAAAGGGTCACTATGGAAATTAATCAAGTGAAATTACCAAGTTATGAGAGAGGGGATTCTATCTATCATTAATGCTAACTTAGCCAATTATGTGTTATCGAGGTGTCAGTTCTAGACTATCATAGGGGGAATTACTCTCTTTAAAGTTATAATCTCAGGCCCTAAATCATTAACCCTAATTAAATATGGAATTTGCAATATCTCAATTAACAAATGACCCATAATTAAAATTAGATCGAAAGCTCTCTACTAAACTACCGGGTCTCACACGGAATCTCTCTTCGTACAAAAATCGATATGATTAACTACGTGATCTATTAGATTGCCTAACTCTCGTTAACCCAATTAAATCATTTTTATCCAGCTCACCCCTCGGTTTGTCACAGAAATATAAAAAATTAAAGTTAATCACAACACCCAATCAATAAAACACAAAATCGACTATATTAATATTAAATCAAAGTAAAATCTCGAAAGAAGAGTTAGAACATCGTCAACAATCCAAAACCCATCATCATACAATCCATTTCAATCTTATACATTAAACGAACAAAAATGAAATGGAAAGGAAATAGAACTTAGATTTGATAATCCAGGAAGGAAGCAGCGTCGGGAGACCACCTAATCTAGAAAACAACAACATCAGGACCTGCTTCTTTTTCTCTCTCTTCTTTTCTCTCTCTCTTGAACTTTCCAAAAGTGGCAGAATGTAGAAGTTGTTTGAGGGTTACATCATTAAGTGTTAAATAATATTTCCAATTAGGACAACCCTGGGGTCTTTTCTGGGTCCGAAAGGTTCGAAAATCCCTAGTGGCACAATTATGGCTTGGATTTTTTTGCTTCTGTCACGATTGTAGCCTATAACGCCACGATCGTGGCTCCCTACACCAGCTTCTATCACGATCGTGGCATATTCCCCATGATCGTGGCTCCTTGCTCTTGCTTATGTCATAATCGCGGCATATTTGCCACGATCATGGCCTCGGGTTATTTTCCAGGTCTTATCCGAATCTCCTCCAATTGTCTTGAAATACTAACAAGTACATCAAGGCACCTCATAAGTATAAAATTGAAGCTCAAGTTCCAACCCACAAAACACTTAAAACACAAATATTTACTAACACAATTCTAACCTAAACATGCACTAAACAATCGAATTAACAACTAAACACACAATAAACTACCTACAAGAACACGATGCAATCTATACCTATCAACATCCCCACACTTAAACATTTGCTTGTCCTCAAGCAAACAAAAACAAACAAACATTAACGATTAAAACATAAAACACACAAATGCAATAATGAGGCAATGGTATTAAACTTAACGAAACGAATTTAACTTTAAACACAATCCCTCAAGTTGTTCTAACTTATTAACTTGTGAACTCTATGTCTAAGTACTTTTGACTAAATATATGAACTAATCAAAATTTTAATGTTAAGTCTATTCACCCCTATCACTTGCACACACACATTGATAATTATTTGGTCAAATCAAAAGTGTAGTTATTCCTAAGTAGGTTTTCATGAAAAATCAAGCTATTAACAAGTTTAGTAGGTTTTTATTTGAAAACATTCTTTTTGTTGATTTTTAAGGATATGAACCTAGTCTTTTTAGGCGAAGGCAAACATTTATGATGAATGTTGATTTGGTTACTTAACTAGGTCATGTTGTTATTAAGCGACTTGGTTGGAATGTCATTATAGCCTTTTGACGCGAAGGCACACATTTGTGATGCATGTCGATCCAGTTACTCAGCTACATCACATTCTCAACTGGCTACTAATTCTATTCATAACCCAAAGGCCAACGAAATAGTTATTTCATTGAAATTTATACATATTTTTTCCTACCTTATTGCTTTTGCTAATTATTCTCATGAAAAATATACTAGTAATGCCACTGATTTGATTGGCCTAAAATTATAAATGAATATGGCAACTTCCTAGGGTGAATAAACTAACATCGTATCCTAATTAACCAACATATTTAACCTTAAGTAACTTAGGTCACTAATTTCACAAACTGATAGGTCTTAGCAACCTAAAAGACTATGTTCACGACTAAATTAATCCTGTTAAATCCTAGTCATTGCCACATTCACACAATTCACACATGCAGACCTACACAAACTAGCATACACAATGCAAGATTGACAATCAAAGTAAAAACACACAATCCTCCCCACACTTGAACAACAAATTGTCCTTAATATGAAAAGGGTACATAAACACATCAGGGGAAATAAACTAAACTAAAATGAAATGAAATATATAATGGCATAATTTAAAAGAAAAGGTTATAACACAAAACCGTCAAGGTAATGGAGGTGGAAACCAAATTCGCTTGGCACGCAAGATTGTTGCCCTATCTTATAATTGCTCAAAAAGAAATAAGAGAGTCAGTAGTCCAAATCATTCCAAGTCATTAAAAACTTACTTTTCAAGACTCAAAATCTAACTGCACACAACAATTTAAATCTAACTATTGAACGTGCTAATTTATGGTTATTAGCTTGACCTTGTACCCTTGGAACCTATTCAATTCCCCGAAAGGAAAGAGATTACTTCTTTTTCCTTTGGGATCACTCTGCCAAGATACAGTTTGCATCGATGCCCATTAACCTTAAAGGTTTCCTTGTTTTCATTTTCTACTTTGAGAGCTCCATGATCAAAAACTTGAATAACCGTCAAAGGTTCACTCCATCATGATTTTAGCTTCCCTGGAAACAACCTCAACCTCAAATTGTATAGCAACATTGCATCTCTTACCTTAAATTCCTTCTGCTTAAGATGAGTCGTGCCATCTCTTCACCTATTCCTTATAAAGTTTGGCATTTTCGTATGCATTATAACGAAACTCTTCAAATTCTTCCAATTGCAGAAGTCATTTTTCACCTGCTTACTTCCAATCAAAATTTATCGTTGTTATTTCCCAATATGTTCGATGCTCTAGCTTAACCTATAAATGGCACGCCTTACCATATATAAGCCTATAGGGAGTTGTTCTGATTGGTGTCTTAAAAGTAGTCCTATAAGCCCATAAAGCATCTTCTAGTTTTAACGCCTAATTCTTCCTGGAGTTGTTTGTCGTCTTTCTCCAAAATTTGTTTCAGTTCCCAATTAACAACTTCCATTTGGCTACTAGTCTGTGGGTGATAAAGAGTGGCAATGTGATGGTGGATTCTGTATCTTTTTAGGAGAGCATCAAAAGATGTATTACAAAAATGTGTGCCCTATCGCTTATTATAGTCCTTGACACTCCAAACCGATTGAATAACCATTTGATGAATTTTTGCACAACCCTTCCATCATTGGTTAGAGATGCCATAGCTTCGGCCCAATGTAATACGTAATCCACCCTCATTAGAATGTACATATTTCCTATGAAGGATGGAAAGGGACCCATAAAGTTGAATCCCCATACGTGGAAGACTTCAACTTCCAAAATGTTGGTTAAAGGCATCTCATCTCTCTTGGAGATGTTGCCTACTCTTTGACAACGTTCATATTGTGCCACGAAAGCTTAAGTGTCCTTAAACAAATGTGGCCAATAAAATCCACATTCCAGTACTCAAGCTACTGTTTTTTTTGCTCCATAATGGCTAATGTATTGAGCTTTATGACGTTGTGTTAATATATCCAACATTTCGTCATCTGGAACATATTGTCTTACTAATCCATGAGCACATGTTCGATACAAGATTGGTTCATCCCATAGATATCGGTTACACTCATGTGAGAATCTCTTCCTTTGTTGATAAGAAAGGTTAGAAGGAAGCTTACCACTGGCAACATAATTTGCGATATCAGCAAACCATGATGTAGCTATACTGTCCAGCAACATTAAAGTTTTGTCAGGAAATTTCTCATGAGTATCTTCACTTTGCTCGCATTCCTCTCCTTCTAGACCTGATAAGTAGTCTACTACTACATTTTTTGCTCCCTTTTTATCTCGCACTTCTATATTAAATTCTTGTAAGAGTAGCACCCATCAAATAAGCCTTGGTTTCGCATCCTTCTTCCTAAAAATATGTTTTAAAGATGTGTGATATATGAATACGATTACCTTTGACCTCAAGAGGTGTGATCGAAACTTATCATATACATAAACCACTGTGAGTAATTCCTTTCCTGTGGTGGTGTAATTAAGTTAAGGTCCTGAAAGGTTCTTACTTGTGTAGTAGATCACATATAACTTTTTATCATTCCTTTGGCCTAGTACACAACCTATATCTTGGTCGCTTGCATCGCATATGACCTCAAATGAGAGTGTCCAATCAGGTGGCGTTAAAATTGGTGCAGATGTTAATGCCTCCTTTATTTTATTGAATGCATACACACACTTTTTATTAAACAGAAAGGACACATCCTTGGCTAATAGGTTTGTCAAAGGCCTTGTAACTTGCGAGAAATCTTAATAAATCGATGGTAAAATCCTGTATCGCCTAAGAATCCTTGCACACCTTTGACGTTACTTGGCCGTGGGAGTTTCTCTATAACTTTTGTTTTTGCTCTGTCAACTTTGAATCCTTGGTGTGAAATTTTATGCCTGAGCACTGTCCCCTCTTGCACTATACAGTGACACTTCTCCCAGTTCAACACTAAATGTGACTCTTCACATCTTTGGAGCACTTTGTCCAAATTGGTTAAACACATTTCAAAAAAGTCTCCAAAAACTGAAAAATCATCACACATTTCAAAAAAGTCTCCAAAAACTGAAAAATCATCCATGAACACTTCCATTATATCTTCAATCATATCGGCGAAGATAGACGTCATACATCTTTGAAATGTAGCTGGGAAATTACATAATCCTAAAGGCATCTATCTATATGTGAAGGTACCATAAGGATAGGTAAATGTGGTCTTTTTTTGGTCCTCGGGGTAGATGAAGATTTGATTGTATATAGAGTATCCATCCAAGAAGCAGTAAAACGAATGACCAGCCACACTTTCCATCATCTAGGCTATGAAAGGGAAAGGAAAATGATCCTTCTTTATCACTGCGTTAAGTTTATGATAATCTATGCACTCCCTCTATTATTGTCATTCCACCCTTCTTGGGTACACATTGTACTGAGCTGATCCATTCACTATCAGTTATGGGATAAATTATTCCTACATCTAAAAGTTTAATTATTTCTTTCTTGACCACCTCCTTCATGTTAGGATTCAACCTCCGTTGATGCTCCCTTACCATTCTACATCCTTCTTTGAGGTTTATTCAATGTATATAGACATTTGGGCTTATACTTTGAATATCAAAAATTTGTCATCCGATGGCCTTCATTCGCCTTCTAACAATTGCTACCAACCTACTCTCTTATTTCCCATTCAATTGATTGGAGATGATGATGGGTAACGTTTGACTTTCACCTAGAAAGGCATATATGAGATGAGTAGGTAAAGGCTTAAGCTCTAATGTGGGTGATTTCTTTGTGGAGGGTGGTATGGGTGCTTTGGTTTGGACTAATATGTCTTGATGCGTTTGAAAGCCTGACTCCTCCATCTCATCATTTTCTTCAAACTCAGCCTTGTTCGACTTGTCATCTCCATTAGTTATCTCTACTTCTATCGATTTCACTTCTGCAACACAACTATCTTCTTGTTCTTGCAAATTTTGATCCATAATTTCAACCTTCATGCACACACTACTTTCTATTGGAATTTTTAAGCCTTGTTTATATTAAACTCCACTTGCTCTTCATCGAACCGAAGTGTCAATTTCCCTTCATGAACCTCAATTACGGGTTTTCCTGTTTTCATAAATGGTCAAACAAGGATCAACAAACAGTTCTTATCCTCTTCAAAATTGAGAACCGCAAAGTCCACAGGAATAATGAAATTATCCACTTGCATCAGAACGTCCTCCACCACTCCAAACGGTTTTTTAATAAATTGATCCACTAACTGAATTAGCATTGATGTTGGCTTGACCTCACCTAACCCCAATTTCTTGAATATCAACAAAGGCATAAGATTAATACTTGCTCCAAAGTAGCACAAGCACTTTGTGAATTTAAATTCACTAACCACACAGGATATTAAGAAACTCCCTGGATCTTTAAGCTTGGACGACATCTGGCTGGTGACTATAGAATTATAGGTGCCAGTTTTTCTTCCCAAGTACGCTTCTTTGATAATATGTCCTTAAAAAATTAACATATTTGGGCATACGTTCCAAAGCCTCGACGAATTAAAGATTTATCTACAGTTTCTTTAACTTCTTTACGAATTTTGCAAATTGAATATCCAATTTATTCTTCTATAATCACTGAGGATAGGGAACCTTAGGCTGATATGGTGGAGGGGCGACATAAAGAGGATATTCACTTATATCCACTTCTTTCTCCTTTTCTGAGTCTTTTTCAACAAGAGTAGATTTTGTAACTTTTATCTTTATGGGTTCGAGTTCCTTCCCACTTCAAAGTGTGATAGCTTTTAATTAGTCCCTCGACAATGTGGCAGAACTGTTGGGAAAACTTCCTCCATTTTGTGCAAAATATGCTTTTGACAATTGGCTCACTTGTACCTCTAGATTGTAGATGGAAGAGACATGATTCTTTGTTACTTGTTCAAATCTTCCTTCTAAACTCTTTTGGGCATCATCTAGACCTCCAAACTTGTCTAAATTGGCATCCATAGAGTTTGGTTTAAAGTGGCCTCTACCATTGTTTGACCATGAAAAGTTGGGGTGATTTCTCCACCCATGATTATATGTGTTTGAATAGGGATTGTTCCCTCCTCCTCTACCGAACTGTGTTCCCATATATTTCACTTGCTCTGCTTCACCTTCTTGCATTAGTAAAATAGTCAATAGTATTTGAAGTGAATCACACGTTAATAAAGACTTAATAATCGATATATAGATACATAAGAACGGGGGTTGAATTGTGTATTCTTTTTCACTAATCCCCTTTTTAACAATTTCTTTAAAAGAAACTTGTTCTTTTCTCAA
>JANZLC010000008.1:28148134-28163667 GCA_026413385.1 Erythroxylum gracilipes | reverse complement strand
TGTGTTGGTTCCGGACAATATATGTCCGAGGAGTTTGATAAATGTGAGAACATTGAAGTGCTCCTTGTATGTGAATTAAATTGAAATGAGTGTACATAATTTGATTGTTGAATGCCGGACCACAATACAATGATAAATGTGTTCTGAATGTGCATTTACGTTTGAATGAAAATGTGATTCTCAACTTTAATGTTGAATGTTGGACTAAGGTCCGATGATATTCAAATGTGATTGATGCATTCCATTACATGAATGCATGAAAGATAAAGGCAATTGTGACTGAAGTAGCCACCGAAAAAGAGCTTAAAGCTCATACTATGAAAAAGAGCCTAAAGCTCAGAGAGTGATTAAGAGCCAAAGGCTCACTATGTAAAATGAGCCCGGTATCCCCAACGGATACGGGACAGTTATTAATGAGCCCGGTATCCACAATAGATATGGGACAATTATAGGCACTCGGTCACAACAATAATAAATTGAAAGTGAGTTTCATAAGCATTGCATATGCATGCAATATGTATGATTTAAATAGTTGGAATGATTTTTGAGTGTGAAATATGTCTAAAATGAACGTGATTTTATGAATTGTATGTGTTATGTGATTGAGTGAGCCATCAATGATGGTCACCCACTGAGTTTGCAAAACTCACCCAAACTTTGCAGTTATTTTTCAGGATCTGAAGAGTACCCCGTTAGGCTAACGGGAGTAGAGACACTTCATTCAAGTAAGAGATAGAGGTCAGGATTAGCCAGCATCTGCATTTGTACTTTCTTATTTTTGTATCAATTTGTATATTTTGAAATTTCTGTACAATGCAAATCTAAATATTTCAGTATGGAAAGTTGGAAAATGAGATTGATCAAAGTGTAATAATAATCCTTGTGTTTTCGAGGTTTATGTAATAAAAAGTATGGGCCCGAAATTGAATATTGATTTCTACGTATGCGTGTGATATTTTTGAAATATTTGTATTGAGTTTTGAGTGTTTCTCTATTCTAGCATGCCGCCCTTGCGACATACATTCCTAGACATCACTCAAGATGTTGGGTACATGTCTTGCGAGAATGGGGTGCTGCAATCCATTTAGATGTAATAAACAAAAGTTCATTCAGAATAGGATGGTACAAACACCTCTTCCCCCTCACAAAGTTGGTGAAGAGATATTGCAGGAGATTGATGAATTAGGGTCGCTGAAAGTTACAGAATTTGAAGCTGATGGAGTTATTACAAGCATTAGTAAAAAAATTGGTTGTAGAAAACGAAACATCTTTTAAGATTTGTCATATTGGAAAACTAATTTGATATATCATAATCTAGATGTGATGCAAATTGAAAAAAAAATATTTTTGACAATTTGTTCAATACCATAATGAACATTGAAGGGAGGACAAAAGACAATGCAAAATCATGAGCTAATTTGAAACTTTTTCATGGAAAGAATGACTTAGATAAAGATCTTCGTACTAGTAAACATCCGAAAGCATGTTACACTTTGGACAAAAAACAAAAGGAAATTTTGTGTGAATGGTTGAAAAGGCTAAAGTTTCCCAATTGTTTTGTTTCAAACTTAGCAAGGTGTGTGGACATGAGGAAGTACAAATTATTTGGGAAGAAAAGTTATAATTGTCATGTGTTTATGTAAAGATTAATTCTAATTGCATTTCGGGAGTTGCTACTGAATAAGGTTTATGAAGGTATAACATAATTAAGTTTTTTTTTTCAAAAACTTAACATCATGTGAAATAAAGTTGGTTGAAATGAAAAAACTAGAAAGGAAAATTCCAATAATTTTGTGAAAATTGGAAGGGATTTTCCCTCCAAACTTCTTTAACTGTATGGAGCATCTACCTATGCATTTAGCACACAAGGCTAAACTTGCTAGTTCAGTTCAATATCGATGAATGTATCCATTTAAGAGGTAATTATAGCAAATATTTAAATTAAAGTAATAACATGTTTTAATAAAAGAATTGTAATAACCTTATTCACTAATGTAGGTATTTGCATCACTTGAAGAAAAATGTCAAAAACAAAGCTAGAGTTGAAGGTTTAATATGTAATGCTTATTTAGTAGAGGAAGCAAGTACATTTTGTTCACATTATTTCAAGCTGTATGTACACATAAGAGAAAGAAAAGTTCCTTGTAATGATGATGGGGGAGGAAACAGTGATGCTGGTGGTAACTTATCCATATTCACATATCTTGGACGAACATATGGACGTTCAATAAGAAGAATGTTAACAGAGGAAGAAATAGAGGCTGCTTATGGTCACATTTTATTAAACTGTCAAGAGGTTCAACCTTTTGTGCAGTAAGTTGAAGTCGATTTTGCAATTAATTATTTGGGTTTTGAAAGTTAGTGTTATTCACAACTAAAATACATAGTAATGTTTTTGGATTATTGAGGAATGGTTACATGAGCTAATGCCTGAGAAATCACAAAATGATATTAGTAAAGAAGTTGGAAGACAGTTTACTCGATAGTTTAAGAAATATATAGGTTTTCACTTATAATTATTGAAATGATTAAATTATAAGATTAAAATGTCCAAATGACATTATACTATTTAATATGATAATTTCTTTTGTGTAGGCCTTAGACAATCCAATAGAGAACAAGTTCATATGTGATCTTGCAAAAGGACTTTTGTGAACTGTTAAATCATTTCCAATGTCTTTCATTAATGGATACAAATATCATATAAAATATCATGGTCATGGCATGGAAATAGTAAATAGTGGGGTTTGCCTACAGGGAGAATTGATGGATTACTATGGTAAACTTATTGAAATACTTGAAATTGAGTACCCTGCATTGCCAATAAAGCCGAGTGTGATATTTAAGTGTGACTTGTTTAATCCAACTCCTAATGTTGGCACAAAAGTGTATAGCTGATACAATCTAGTTGAAATCAACTAGAGAAGAAGATTTTGGCAATTTGAACCTTTCATGTTGGCGATGTAAGTGATCCAGGTGTATTATGTCCTTTTTCCTAACTTATGACGAGATAAGTCAAATTGGTTGGCCGTTTGCAAAGTTAAACCTATAAGTGTTTTTTGCATAAATGGTTGGAAAATCAAGGGGACACAAGCTGCATGGTAACCTCCATTGGTTCTTCTGGTAGGTGTCAATTTCTGCAGATAGGAGTCCAACTAATGTAATGGTTATATAGGGGTGTGGATTGGTGGAATTGCTTACTGAGGTTGGGTATGGCTTTGTATTACTAGAAGCAGGTTCTGTCATGGAAAATGAGATTGATGTTATGGTTTGTCTTGTTATTGTATTGTCTTGATTAAAGGAAAATTTGTAGGGCTCATGTTGCTCTTTTGTAAGTTAGTATTCAGATTTAGACAAGAGATTACAGTTTGGACAATCTCAAGTTGTACATAACTTCCAATTATTTATACACCTTCAGGAAGTTGTTTATGAAATAAATGCATCTGGTATATATGACGATAATGAACCTTTGATCGGTATAAATAATGAACATGTTGAAATTTCATCTAGAGAGGATGAGGAGGGCGAGAGATCTTAAGAGCATGAGTTTGATTCTAATTCTTTAGAAAAAGAAGATGATGATGATTTCGATTTACATTCAAGTGCTAATAGTAATTAATTTGTATTTGTAATAGAATATTATATTCAATAAATCACTTATTTAATCAATAATATATTTATATATATTGAACTGAAATTGTTATATTTCTAGAATATTCAATAAAATATAAATTTCAGGTTAAAATGTAACACCAAAGAGAAAACAAAAAATGATGCGACCAAGGTTCAGACCCTGATTTGGAGCCAGTTACTTTCCAGGTGAAGCATCATATTCTACAGGTACAACATAATTAGAATTTGTACCTCCAACTACTACACATACAAATGAGGCATCATCTTCCGTACCTACAGCTACACCATCCAACAGTTTTACACCATCCGCCACCCCTATATTATTAAATACATCAGGGGCAAACATTGCGGATGAAGGAGGTTGCCTTTAGCCTGGAGCTGAGGGAGTTAATGGAGGAACTTACATCACAGTTGTCAACAATCTATAAGTGAAAATACATAAAAGATCATATGTTTATAAATAAGCTATAGGTTTAAATTTAAAAATGATATAAAATTCTTTTTATATTAAGTTGACCGTGCTCAAGAAACATGCCAGCCAAATTCAAGGAGAAGACTGACCTTGAGGGTTATATATAGAAGAATATCTCTCAGGGGACAAAGGATTTTTATTATCAGGAGTTTGAGCTACAAAAAATATATCTTTTATTTTTTAATTAAAATTTATACATTAATTAGATAACTATTGTATGTTATACGTACTTATTGTATGTCTGTCCTTTTTTCAGAAAGAATTTTTTTGGGATTCAAAATTTGACGTGATTATTTATAAAATATGGGAGACATGAGGTCGTACACATTGTAGAGACTTTGTTTGTGTGATACATAAGAATAGTGTACGACCTCCTTATATTTATGAAGAAATATGAAGTCGTTGGTAGAAATATTGGACATTACCCAAGGCAATGTTCATTTTAGAGCATAATTCTACCAACAGACCTGGAGGATTGGGGGAAGAGAATCTTTCCATACACATTGGAGGATCTATTACCCACCATGAGCATGCAGAGAGACTTGTAAGTATCTACACTTTACACTTATATTATGATTTTTTACTTTAATGTATTTCAATTTAATTTGATGTTTGAATTTTTGAATGAAAATATTTGTATTATGGAGAATGATAATGTTATAAATGTCTAGTGCCATATATGACTATGTTGTTTAGTTACTTTCTTTGTTCAAAAGGGGGTAAATATCATAAAAATAGGAAAAATTCTGCCAAAATTTTTGTAAATTGTAGTTTACTTATAACATTTTATTCTGATGCAAGAAAAGTCTATAGGCAGGAAGCCTACAGTCCGTTAGCTCTTTCTATACACTCATATTAAGAAGCATGACGGTGTGATCTTTGTCAACACCAGATGTAGAGAACTAATTGTATGTTAAATTTATGCTTTAATACTAATGCTTAGTAATTATCACTTATTAACATAAACATTGCTTCCTGATAGAACCAAATACAAGAAAGTATTCAACGACAATCTCAGCAGTCTGAAGATGTTGATGAGAGTCAAACATATCTTCATACAGTAGGTTGTAGGGACTGTCGTGGAAGGATCTTCGGCTTAGGTTCATTTGAGAACACATATTCGCAATCTTCCATATCCAATACAGCAACATCTAGTAGGCGGTGCATATCCAATGAACTTTATGATCTTCGAAGCACAGCATAGGCACTGGTAACTCAGTTGCAACAGTTGATGGAGTACATAGCCTAGCTTCATAATAAGATGGATGAGTTGAAGGAGAAGGGCAACACCTCATCGCAACATTCAGAGCATCCTTATTCATGAAATGAATATCATCAATCAACTTTCTATTTTAACAAATTAAATGTATGAAAAATTTTTAAAAAAAGTGTTAGTAAGTTAATCGAAGGAAAAACAACATATGTTGGTAAAACGGAGTGAATTTACTAACAAACCACCAAAATGCATCAGTAAGACCACCAAAATCCATATGTAAAATGTAGTGAATTTATCGATGGACCATAAGATCCATCGGTCAAATTAGTTGTGAATTTACCAATGGATTTGGGAAATCCATTAGTAAAGATACCAACGGATGAGCCTTATCCATCGCTACATTTACTGATTGAAACAATCTTTCATCTCTAAATTTACCGACAACACAAAAATTACCAATGCTAAATATAGCGATAGAACATAAAATATCCGTCGGTAAATTAGTGACAGAATATTTGTACTCCATTGCTAATTATTACCTACGGCTGTTTCTCCAACGACTAATTCCGTCGTTAAATTTTGTCACTAACTTAGCTTGCCATTGGAAAACCTTCACATTCTATTGGTAATCTCCGTCCTTAAACCTCATTTTTCTTGTATTGTAATATATGAAATCTTCATATGCTAGCCTATCATTTATATGTTTAAATACTTATGTATTGAAATAGAACAATACACGAGAAACGACATTCATCTTTATTTTTTTAATATATATTTACTATAAAAGAAAATTTGTCTTTAATAACTTTAAGCTCCAGACTCCTATATGAGTATTGTGGGAGACCTATTAGTTATGTGTAGAAGTTTAAAGCATATTGCTTCTTACTAATTAAAATGTAGTATATAAAACATTGGATTGAACATTGGATTGAATTTCAGGTAGACGGAGAAATACTGATTTGAGAAAAAGAGTGAAATGAAAGCATGATTATTAATGGAGTTATTAGACTTGCCATAGTTTGATCAAATTAATTAAAAAATCAACGTCCTAATCTTAGATTGGATTTAAGTGGATGCTCAAATTTATGACCTGTGGCTGTAATTGTCCAACATGGTACAAGTATCAATCCATTAAACTCTTCAAACTCTTTTTGATAATAAGATCAGAATTGTGTTACTTGCTGGACAAACCGTTAAGGCATGATAGCATGCCAAGAAAGAAAAAAGTGAAAATTAATATGTATATAATGTCGTACGTAGTTAAATATAAAGAAACAATTTAAATATGTTCCAAATAAAAACTTTTGTAATCCTCAGAGTAAATGAAGTGTAATTGCATTAAATAAGGTATCTCTAGCCGCACGTGTGATTATCTCCTTACTAGTTATATATCAATAAAACATAGCTTTAGCTGCACTAACCCTTACTAGTTGTTACGAGTGTTAGTTGAAAATTAACCAAATAATTATGTCACCACTTATTGTTATGTTTTATTATGTCCCAAAATATATTTTAAACTATTGCACAAAAGGGTTTTAACAAAAAATTTGCTAAAAAACTTGTATTCAAATTAGTTGCAATCAACGAAAAAAATTATGGGCCTAGAATTGCTTCCAATTATCCAGTGTGGCAATAGGTGTCATATTATGATTACAATTTGTTTTATATGCTAGTAGTTAATGGAAATAACTTGGAACAAACTTGTAAAAGACTTTCTAGTCTAGAGAAATTTTTCGACCCTATTCTATAAGAAGAAGTCTTTAAAATGATTGATTATATTACTAGATAGTAAGATGCCTTTAAAAACTTCAAAATTTCTAGATGTTATTTCTAGTGAGTAAATTAATTAATTACTATATTGAAAGATGCAATTGAACTTCTTTAGAACAATATTATTTATAGTAGTGAGATACTAACAAGATAAAAAAATAGATGCCTAAATCAAAGTATTCTAATAAAGCAAGAGATTCTAAAGAGTAGAAGAACTTTCTATTAGACATATGGTAGTATTTTGACATTATGAGAGTCCCTAAGTGCTACAAAATTATACTAATATGTATTTAATAGTTAACACTAAACTATATTGGCATATTGGAATGCATGATGACTTGAAAATTATTTACTATCATATAGATACATGAAAAGCTATTGTTAATCAATTCGGGATACAGTTCTTTCTATCTGATGCATAGATACATGAGAAGTAATTGTTAGGGAATTCAAAAAATAGTTCTTTCTATCTAATGCATCTTAAACTACAAATGAGGAGTCGCGAAAATTATAACAAGATTGTATTTGTTGCAATTATATTAAGGCATTCAATTTCTTAATGTTAACAATAAGGAAGGATATTATTGATGCCTATACTAGTCTAAAGCAAAAGCAAAAAGAATGTGATGGAAAACAAAAATACAAGGACAAGCAAATAAATAATAGTAAAGGAAAACTAAATAGGTAGAATATTCATTCTAGTGATTAAAAAAAGAAAAAATAATAAAGAATACTTGATATTAATAGTGGTTCAAACTTTTTGCTTGGTTATTTGAAACAAAAAATCAATTCAATGGTGACTAAAGATGATTTGGGTGGAAGGTATCAACTTTTCTCAATCCTCTCTAACTACACAACACCTTTATTAGTTATGTGGCTACTATTTACATTTGCATCTTTAATGCACTTGATTATTTGAATCAATGGAATTCACATTGCTATAATAAGAGATACTAGTTTTATTTACAATTTCCTTAAATAGAGGATGTGATGTAATTTAGCTTGAAGGGGAAAATATTAATATATTTAAAAAATTAATTGAAAGGATTTTGATGTAAACAAAATGGTTATAATTTTTCTATTATGATTAGTCTATGAGTTAGAAACATCAATTTGATGGTAATTGTACTTGATCATGTAATTCCATCTTTAGATTTTTTTTCCAAGATAATATAAGGCAATGTGTACCCATATTTGAGTAGCCTTATGTTCATGAAGAAATAGAGGTTATGCTTTTTTTGATGTTGCCATCTCTAAGTAGTGAATCAGATAGCAAGAGGAAGTCCCTAATAGTACCATAGATGGATTATTTTGGAGCAAATTTGCTTAGGATATAATCTTGCAAACAAGTGTGTCATAGGCCACAGATCTTTCTATCCCACTTAAAACAAGTATTACAAATATCTTAAATACTAATAAAAACAAACCTAAACAAATAAAAATTAATAATCAAGATTAATTGTCTAACATTGCATTCTCTCAAAATAAAATTAAAAGTTCTTAAAATTTTTGGTTAAGTTTCTTCTCAATAAGTGCTTTTTAAAAGTCTTTTAATTGAAAATTTTTCTTACACTTGATTGATTTTATGGAGCAGTATGGTTACTCCTTCCTTCACAATGATTATAGAAAGTGTTACTCATAGGGTTTTTATCTTTATTTTGACTTTCTTCCTTACTCTTTCTTTGTCCTTCCTTTCCTTGGCACCTTAACTTCTTGCATGATGATCAAAATCAGAACAATTAGTTTATGTTGAGTCATTGTTAAGCATACACCAAGTATATCATTTAAAAATTTTATTTATCTCCAACCCTAAAAGTTAATTTCCCTTTCCTAATATGTATGATTGCACTTGTTGTAACGAGGAATGAGCTATCAAGGATTAGGTAATTTTTCATCCTTCCTTTTCTGTATCTAGAAGATAAAAGTTTATTGGCAATATAAATAAATCAATTTTATTATGACATTTTTCTTAATCCTCATATTTTGATTCTTCTAATCTCAGTTTCTTAAGTATGACATACAATGATACTAGTCTCTAAATCCATTAGTTTCTTATTAATATAAACTCAATCAATAATACATAAAATATTAAAACTGTCTGGATCATCTAGCTTTGGTAGAAATGTGGTTTAGGGGTTGTTGATGTTTTCTTCTTCTAATTTTTTTCTTTGAAACTTCATCATTTAGATCTTTCTATGATGGATATTTTCCATACTCCTACTAATTATTTGCTTCTTTCTTTATGATATGGATCAACTCCTCAATCTTTAGGTAATTTTTTCACATTTTCCCTAAGATTAAATATTATGTCTTCAGGTAATATCCTTTTTAATCTCTCAATTATTGTCTTTAATAGTTGATGGATTTAAATTTCAAGGTTCGTTATTGAAGATTTATGATTTTAAAATCAAGAATTATCACTTACATAAAGTATCCCATTATCTCCTATAGAATTAGGTGGTTCTCTTTTTGTACAAGTTGTTAAAATCTTGGTGGGGATGATCTTTAAACTAGTTAATTTCTCTAAAAAGAAGTTTGGATGATATCTACCTTAAAATGTTATATATTGCTATAGGGATTGTGTATTTACCTCTATAAACTTCTCGTGTAATTAACTTACTCTACTTATTCCATTATAAAATTTCCAACTTAACACTTTATTCCTTAATGTCCTCTCCCAAAGAATTTACAACTCGTGATATAAGTTGTTCTTAATAGAAAGTGTAAGTTGTCAATTTTTGTTACTAGTACTTCCATACAAGCTATTAGAGTATTCATGACATCTACATTATGAATTCCTAATATTTTGTTCTTCTTTGCTCTTCCTAATTGCCATTGGTAATTATTCTTTCTCATTTGTTCTATCAATTATAGGTTAACTTCAGACTTTTGTCAGTTGTAACATTTATCATATGCTTATTAGAATTGACCAGACCATCATAAAAGGTCTAGACTTGCATTTATATAGGAAATTTATTATATGGCATTTGTAGACCAAATCCTTATATCCTTCGTATAATTCTTATAGAGTTTTAATGTCAACTTGTCAGTAGGAAGAGATATCATTCTTTAACTTCTCTGTCTTGGATAGTGGAAAATATTTAACAAGATATTTCTTTATAGGACTCTCACATATAGTAATTGATGCTAGAAGTAAAGCTTTCAAACATTGTTTGGACCGATCCCTTAATAAAAATGGAAATAACCTCATCTTAATGACATTTTTAGTTGCCTTATTTGTAACATTCGTTACCCATGTTAACACTAGAATTGCTAATTATGAGAAATTTATGAGAAATTAGGAAAATGCACATCGTGCATAAATTAATTGTAACATACACATTTTTCTTGCACATTCATATGATTGTACATGCATTCATTGGCATTTACGGGTAAATTGGTTTATAAATGGAAATTTTTGATTAAATTGGAGTGCATTAAATGTGATTTGACAATTTTTGAATATTTCAGGTATTTCAAAATTTTTGGTGAATTATAGAAAATATTAATTTATGGGCCAATTATAGTGTGACACGTGGCAACATATAATTGTGACAAATGGCTTGTCTATGTGGTGAGGTGTGGCAGATTTAATTGGATAACAAATGTAATACATGCAAAGTGGACACATAGCAAGTGTTTTAGAGAAGGAAATTATCTATAGCTTTCTTTCCTTCGTTTCTTGTTTTCTTCACCAAAAGAACACTGTGTTTTATAATTGTTTTCCTTGCTCATCCACCGAAATTTGGTCTTTAATATCACTGCTGGAAATTTTGCTGGAATTTGAACTGAACCAAGAAAGTCATTTTGATGATGTTTTAGTGGCATTTTTATACTGCATGCATTGGATTGAGATACTCTGTTTTGTTTTGGAGAAAACTTGTATGTTGGATTCACGGTTGACATGCGCGAATCTCTAGAGTCGTTTAAATATGCTAAAAATTTTGTTGAACCATGATTTTGATGACGGCTAGGGTTAGAGATGATTATATGCATGTGAAGGTATAGTAGCATCCTAAATGACACAGATGAGGATTTGAAATTGTGAATGTGGGAAAAGTACTGGAAATTTAAAGTTACATATGTGATAGTCGAATTTTGATGTTTAAAGTGAATCTTGGATTTTTTGGAATTTTGTGAGTACTGATGAGCTAAAAATGAGGTAGAGGAATTGTTTGCAAGTTATTGGAGTTAATTGGTGGAGATTGAGTTTCTAAAGAAAAAAAAATTACAGTAAAGAGAGAGAGAGGAAGAACATTGGAGAGTTAGATTTTCGATCTGACATTTCTGTGATTTTTCTGTACTGATCTAGAGTGCTTTTGATAAAATGTTCTTCATGGAAGTTGTAGATCTTTCTTTTATCTTTCCATTGTAAATTTTTGGAGTTCTGGATCAAAAGTTATGGAGTTTGGAAGTTGAGTTTGTGGATTATGTTGTGGTTTGGAATAGTCTATAATGTTTTTAGCCTAACTTGCATAATATCGACTCAAATTGCATGAAACTAGTTTCATTTGAAAGTTAAGACATAAAGGAATAATTGTTTAGAAGAAAACTTGGCCTAAATCGTTCGTTTTCATTGTAAAAATGATCAAGTAAAATTAACTCGAAATTATGTTTTGGAAAGAGCTGGAGAAAATGAAAGAGAGGAAGAAGATGCAATTTGTAGTGGAGTAGAAGTCATCGCCGTGCTTAAATTTGTAGTAGAGTAGAAGTCACCATCGTACTTAAGCACGATGGTGACATTGCTTGGAGGGTTGGGAAGTCACCCTGGTGCTTAAGCACAAGGTTGACATTGCTGAAATTGGTTGGAAAGCACCATCGTGCTTAAGCACGACGGTGACTTTGCTGATTTGACCAAAGAGTTGACTCACCTAAATAACCTTCCTTCTTTTGACCATAACTTCTTCTCCCAACCTTCAAATGACATAGAAATTGAACCAATAGATTCCTAACACATTGTTCTATCCATCCATAAAGGTTTGTAGGATTCTAAATTGAATTGAGAAAGATTGATCAAGTCAAAATGTGAATTTGTTGGAACAGTGAAATAGGATTATTTTTCTGAATACACTTCAGTATTTTAATTATATCTAGATCTATAGGATTCCAAATGAGAATATTTTTGATTTGGGTAAACTAGAGATATAGGTCTACAAATTGTCTCAAGACGTCTAATTTTGATTCAATCTCTAAGATATTGAATTTCTGGATGGAATTTGTACATAGTACACTATTTTTGTACATGGACAACCCGATAATTGTTTAGGCATATCTTCCAAATTACTGAGCCAAATTGAGTGATTTTGATGTCAATAGAAACTTAAAACATTGAAAAATAACTTTCTAGAAGGCAGTGTTGCCTAATTTTTCCATTTATCGTATGCAAAGTTGACCCGTATGTATATGAGAAAAAAATTCTGAAGTGGTCAATGAAGTTATGAAATTATTTTGACATTGCTTTATTAAGGTTCAAATCATAAGTACCTACCGTATTAATGAGGGCTTTGATATCTGAATGATTTGATCATAAGGATCTTAATAATGTACCCCAGAATTGTCATTAAACATGCATTGTGCAAATTTCATATAAGTGGATGTGCATTAAGAAATATTTATACAATTATGCAAAAGTGTGATATTTGTAAATGTTCTTTGTATGATATAGAGGACCCAAGTGGACGTCAGACAGACATTTTCAGACCATCCAGGCAATAGCATATTGGAGCATTTTGTGAGTCAACCTAGATGATTTCCTAAGATTTATTTGATTTAAATTGAATTGATTTGTACATTATTGAACTGTTTGTGAATTGTTTCTAAATTTTGGACTTGAAGTTTGAGGAGTTTGTTAGTTGGGCATGTATTGGAAGTATTCTGATTTGATATGAATTTCTGAATGACATTTGATTCTCAATAAAAATTGAATGTCAGATTTAGGTCCGATGATAATGAAAATTCTGTCTGAGCATTCTTATAAGATTGTGATACATGAGGTATATCTTAACTAATGCATTTCATAAAATGCATGCTCAAATAAAGGCGTTGTGACTTGAGTAGCCAGTTTGAAGCACTTCCACGTAGAGTTTTACTCCGTGATATATATGTGTGCACTTAGAGCTATGCTCTGTGATTTTGTTCTGACTAAGCCCTATGGGCCCAGTATCTGTATAAGTTTGTGATAGGCACTTAGTCATAACAGTAAGAACAAATGTAAGTCTCATACATATAGCATTCATATAAGATTGAAATTCATGAATGTTTTGCAAAGCTGTAATGAGTGACCATATATTATGCCATGTTGTGTGAATATCTGAAAAATAATTATATGTTCTGAATGAATATCTATGATATATGTGATATGTTTATGTAATTTGGTGAATTCATCAATGATGGTTCGAGTTTACAAAACTCATCAAAAATTACAATATAGACTTTCAGGTATGAGACAGGAGACCTAGCTCCTTAGTCAGGATTTGAGGAGTCTTTTGGATAGAGAAATGACTCAGAGGTCTGTCAGCTAACACCAGAAGTACTGTAGCATTATATTTTTGTAGTTTTGTTAGAACCTATAAGAGGTTTTGTACATATATGTATGATGTAAGCAGTTTAAGATTTGTGAACGAATAAAATGAATGGTTTTAAATTTAGTGACTTTGGAGTATGATAGTTGATGCCATATGTAAGTTGGATTTGTTATTGCTCCAACATACCATTATCATAGGGTATGTACCTGAATATCCTTCGGGTATTCGAGTATTTACCTCGTGGTAGTGGGATGTTGCATTTTTGGTATTAGAGCATGGTTTGGCATCTTTAGGGATGTAATATGATTCATAGTGAGAGATTCAGACAATGATTATAACTTTTGTTTGTTATAGGTCACCTTCAATAGGAAATCCGATTGGTGAGTCAGCTGACATGGAGTCTGTAGGAGCCAATGTAGAGTCTGCTATACCTGAGTTTGCTGGGATGCCTCCGAGAATTCCTGTGAGGTGGGAAAGGAGATATGATAAGCAGAGGAAGCAAGGGGTTATGAACTTCTACGAAAGTATAGACCCGGCTAAAGCAGAAGGATGGCTTAAGCGAACTTAAAGAGTGTTCAACCAAATGGACTGTGAGACAGATTGTTAGCCCCCGAATTCTTTTCTTATTGAATAAGCAGGATTTAAATTAATTTTGAGGTCTTGATAGATTATTTATTTTGTTTGGAGTTTAATTAGCATGGAAATGATTAGAGGATTTATTGCTTAGATTGATGGAATTAGAAGTATTAAATGGAGAAATTAAGATTAAGTTATAGTATAGTATGGTGTAAGTTAAATTAAAGAAGTAAGAATGTATAAGGGAAAAATTGGAAGATCACTTAAGGTTAAAAGTTATAAGGCTTATATGGGAGGGCAAAAGAGACATTGTATGATTATTAAGAGTAAAAATTAGAAGAAGAAGTAATTGTTGTCTTGTTTGAGAAGTGAGTGTCGTGGAAGAGAGGAAGAAAAGAGAGAAAAGCTAGGGTTTTGGGAAATCTTGAAGAGTTTGAAGATTTTGAAACTTCAATAAGTAAGTATAAGCATAAACCCTTCTTGATTGTTGGATGAAGCATAGTTAGGGTTAGTTAGAAGTGAAAACAAGGTTGAATGTGGGTAGGAAGTTGTTGATGAATGGTTTATGTTAATTTTTTATTGTTGATCAATAGTAGATTATGATTTTGTTGTAAATGATTTTGGGTTGAAATGAAGTTGAAAATGAAGTAGAAAACATGGCTTAGTGTTAAGATAGGTTATATATTAAAGGGGGGAAGTGAAAAGGTGAAAATGTAGCAACATATGTCTTCGGAGTGAGTTTCTAGAAAAGTTCGCGGCGGCGAACTTC
This sequence comes from Erythroxylum gracilipes, assembly GCA_026413385.1. Lineage (NCBI taxonomy): Eukaryota > Viridiplantae > Streptophyta > Magnoliopsida > Malpighiales > Erythroxylaceae > Erythroxylum > Erythroxylum gracilipes. Next base: position 28,148,707 of record JANZLC010000008.1, on the reverse strand, counting down.
TGCGACGAAGTTCATTTTTCTTGCACAGACATATTTTAGTATTTTGGGCATAACGTTTTCTGTAGATGTCCAAATGTGATGATTTTTTAGTAAACTAGAGACATAGGGCTAAAAATTTTGTGAAGGAATCAAGTCTAAATTCAGTCTCTAAGAATCTGAATGTTTCGGATAGAAGTCAAGCATAGATTTTTGTTTCAACATTAGAAATAGTCTAAATTGTTGAAGTATGACTTTTCAATTTCTAAACCAAATTGAATGGAATTTTGGTTATCGTTTAAGGACACATCAAGTGGGACAAGGGAGGCAAGATGAGAAAGAGGAAAGACATCTTTGAGCAAGGTTTAAGCAACGAATTCAAGGTGGGTTTTGATGTTTATAATAGAGTTACTAAGCCATGAATATTTTCTTTCAAAGCAAGAAAATAAAATGATATCAAATTGCTTCATACTTGTTGCATTATTTCTTTTGATTGATCTAAGAAATTGTTACATGTTCTGTACTTGAATTATTGATGATTATAAGATGAAGATGGAAATGGTTTTGAATTATATGATGCTTATGAAAATCATGTTT
>JANZLC010000008.1:28133830-28146464 GCA_026413385.1 Erythroxylum gracilipes | reverse complement strand
ACATTTCGTCTGCTTTTCTTCTTTCTTTGGTTGTCATCAAAATCATTCAATACGTAAAGTCATTTTGACTTAACAAATTAGACTTTTTCAAGGCATTTGCAATTAAATTTGGATTAAATTTACTTACTAGCATAATCAATTTCACATTAAGATCAGTCAAAGATAACTTGTAAAAAATATAACAATTCATAAATCAAAACGAATCATTCCATACAAGAGTAAATACTAGGGTTTTCTCTATCCAAAGATAGAAAAATATACAATCACCAATCATGTCTAACAATAATGATGATAATAATAATAATAATAATGAGCGAAAGAAATCATAATAGAACTAGTTCTAAATGAAATTTCTAATGTTGTTGACAACTTCATTTGTTCAGATAAATTCATATCTTAATTTGGCCAATGAAAAACAACTTTAGAATTGATCTTATGAGGATTTATGAAACTCTAAAATAGCTAGTGCTTACTTTTAAAGTGAAATAAAAACTTTAAGACGTGTAAAGTATTTGAAACTCTTTTGGAAATTATAATTTTTGTGCTTTGAATACGTTTTATGTCCTAAATATGTGAGATGATTTATGTGGTAATTATATTCAACAAATTATGTTGTAACCTTGGAATTAAGGTGATAAAAACTATGCTGGAATAATGTAGAGTTTAAAGATCACCTAATTTCATCTTGGATTAAGTTCAATGGATGTTTTGCCGATTGCATGACAGTTATTAATTGAAATGTCAACTAGCACGGTGCTTAGACAAAGGACAACTTAAATCATATTCCAGACAACAAGCTATGTAATCCATATAGGAGTTGGGATGTAATTATGTTTTTATAAGATAGTCCAATCTACCGATGTAACAATCTCCTAAGTAGTTATATATATGAAACATGATAGTTAGCAAAAATTAGCCGAGAGTAAGCCCTCGTTTTGTAAATGTTGACTGACAACTAATAAAGTATATCATTATATTATAACTTGTTTTGTCAATTTGGGTTATGTATAAAAGTTGATCCTCAATTTTTTTTCCTTACTTCAATGAGAGTAGCTGACCCACCGGAGTCGACCTAACTCCCTCCCTTATTACACTTATAATAAGTCTCTTTTACAGTGACTTTCTCGAAAATTGAAACTAGAGGAAGTCCTCCAAGATACCCATTAGATTCTTCCAGTACGATATATGAAGACTTCTTTCGAAAAAATACATAATTGAGAATTTTGAGGAAAACCAAAGAGGGGATAGTGGTCCACAGTTGGTCCTTTATAATAAAGAGTGTGACAATATAGGATAAGAAAAAGATGTAGATAGACAGTTGCAGGATAGCCTAGCTCACAACCTGCGCCTTCAAACATTGAAGATTTTAGGGAAAGAAAAATCTTTCCTGTAGGATAAGATGTCTCCTTCCCAAAATAGGACATCGCATAAAGATAATTGTTACATGGATTTCTGGTTTGCAGAGTATCACGTTATACACTGCAAGTTATCCAGAAACAGTTATACTTTCAGGCAGAATTGTACATGTTTACCTCGGCAAATGAACTTCTGATTACCTCTGCTAATTACAAAGCTTATGCTAATTGACGTTCTGTACACCGAGAAGCCTATGTCAAAAACATTTCCTTTCCATATATGAACTCTTGTTCGTGAGTAGCCGATGTTAGTTTTTATATTTATTTGTACGCCGGTTAAGATAAGTGGGTCGGGCTCGAACTTCACAACTTTAACTTGAAAGGACGAACATGAGAGAGGAAAAGAGAGATTCTACTATTGACACGTGTCAAAATATTCCTGCATATCGTCCTTGTGAATATCCCTTTTGTCTGGCGCGTAACCCAGGAGGGAATATTCCCTACCTGTCTGTGTTTATCTCTCCCTTACTTGTAGAGTACTTGCATGGCTTTTTCCCCTTTCTAAAGATAAAGTGAGAAGAGAAGGAGAAATTCTTTTGTTTACATGTACATCGTGGGCGAGTGAGAAAGGAATTGATTAAGTAGAAAAGAAAAAGAAAATTGCAAAGATAGAATCTTGAGAAAAGGCAAGAGTTGGAGTCTTGTATTAGAAGACTCGATTTTTAGAAAGCGACTAACCCCATCATTATTGCGCTGCATTACACTCCCTGAGATCTCTTTTTCTTCCTATCTTTCACTTTTCTCTCTTTGTTAAGGTAATTAAGGAGGGTATTCGATGCAGTCTCTGCTGCCAGAAAATGCCTTTTCGCTTTTATCAACTTCCATGCATGGATGATGACAAAACCCTATTTCTAACTTGCACATATCAAATCAACACATGCATGCCTCTTTTCCACTAATTCATTTGTTTCTGCTCTTGAATTAATCAGTACGTAACTACATGTTCATCGGCTCTTCCTTCCCTGGAAACTGTGAAACTGTAAAGAAATGATAAGCATTGTCTAGAAATTTCATTTACATTACTAAACATCGGCATAACCATTGTAAGTCTTAACTTTCTACTTGTTTTCATGAATTCTGTTCAAATTTCAACAGTTATGCGGTCGGCAAGTGGGAACTTTATTTGAAAAGTTAAGACAAATTAGTCTTGTATTTGGAAATGTTTCTTCTCATCTGATAATTCCACCTCAAAATAGCAATAAACAATGAGTCCTTGACACTTTCATTTTAAATTTTGCTAATAACATATAACTGAGTACGCTGGTACCAACTTTTTCCATACATACATCATGATACACTATGTCCTCACCCTGACTCGAGGAGGTTTTTTTTCTTTGATTTTTGTTTGGCTAGAATTAAAAGACTTGTGGAAGTTGACGAACCTCGTGAAAATTCTTGTGTATTTAAAGAGAATCTTCTTACCTTCCTACCCACTTCATTAAAGTTAGTAGCAGAGAAGAAGATTCCCAGTTCTTAGGTCTCCTTTATTATTCTTTTGGGGTGGATTTTGGCTTTAAGCTTTGTGGGTTTGTGTTCCCTTAATTTAGAGTCGTAGAATTGGAACTAAGATATTCCTTCCTTAGAGGCAGAAGTTATATTCTTTATGATTAATTTTTCATTTTTGGATTAGATATTCTCTTTCTTTCCCTCTGAATGCACTCAATTTTAGAACAATTATTATGCAACTTTTTAAGCCTAAAAGACAGTTGCATAGTGGATTGGTAATGCATGAGTGCTTTTGAATATGTGCTCTCTCTCACACAAGAGTTGAGGTGGTAAATAATTAAATGGATGGTATATGCTTCTGCCAAAGCTTTTTCTTTTCCATCTATACTTAATCATGTCAGAATCGTTATTTAGTATATTAGATGCAAATAATTTGGTAAGGACGACCTTGAGTACTAGTTGCCGTAAACATGGCCAACACTTACCCATAATTTTAAACAACGGTTGGAGAGGCTGTCATTATTTCGTCATCTAAAGTCATTGTTGCAGGCAACATGTAATAACTCGGTTTCTTCTCTGCCGGTTTACTTGGTAGATGATCCCATTGACTTGATGCTTGCTGCATCACCTGAATTCCATGATAGGGTAAAGGTTTTTTAAGGTAGCAATAACACAATCCTTTCTGGTATGTATGCAATTTTTTCACCCATAAATGAGCAATGCTCTGTTACAAAATCCCAGAATGTACATCATCCATTATGCATCTAAAATTTGTGGCAGTCACTTTCAGATAAAATTTAAGATTAACAAGTGATTCTGGAATAAGGAAAATGCATCACACATCTATCAAGTGAGGAATAGAAATCAAATACATTAATTATATTCTTACGACCACACTATAATTACTGAGAATAGGTATATATTGACAGTGAGTTCCAGAATAAACTCTTGTTTGAAGGTTAAAGCCTTAGTTTGCAGTACTTATGATGCACCGTGGTTTCATGGGAGAACACTTCTTAATCCATCAGCAAGTGACGCCTATAAATATCATAAAGTTTGAATGGGATGAGAATTCACATGGAAAGCTTTCAGATATTTACACGTACCGTTAATGTGGGATTGGTTTTAAAAGCAGGAGAATCATTTCATAGAGGCTCATAAAAAATTAAAAAATAATAAAGAAAAGAAGCAAAAAGATGAGAGATAAAAAGAAGAAAAGAAGGGGATAACAGTAAGTAGAAGAATCATCTTTTGTACTGATGATTTGAATTCTTACAATACGATAAAGAGTAATCAAAGGTTCCAAAACCAGTCTCTACACACATGACCCTTCTCACTGTCAGACTCTTGATTCCTTCTTTCGTCGAGGAGAGGACACATATCTCTCTTCCTCTCTCTTTCTTTTCTTATTTTTACCCTTTCTGCCTTTGTTCTTCGCAAGAAGTTACCATCCCTCTTTAACATAAGCTTTTTCTTTTCTTCTCTTTCCCTAAAACCAACTTTATTCCCTCTTGAACTCGCATCTTAAAAAGAAGGCTATCCTGCCTCGATCCTCCTTGTGTTCACAAAAAACATCCTTTACCTTTCTCACTGTTTCTCTCTCCCTCTCTCTCTAATCGACTTGAAACCCTGAACTACAAACCAAGAGGCCGAAACCCCTCTGTTCTTATTGCTTGTTCCTACATATCTTTCCCTGTTTTAGCATGAACGTGGACGACAAGACATCATCTGTTGAATAGATAGAGTTTCTTGCTTGATTTTTGGATATTCAAAATGGCATCTCCATCAGAATTAACCCTGGATTGCAAACCTCACAGTTACTCTATGCTATTGAAATCTTTTGGAGACCAGACTGATCAGACGCAAAAGCTTGAAGATTTTCTTTCTCGCCTTGAAGAAGAGAGGCTTAAGATTGATGCCTTCAAACGCGAGTTACCACTTTGCATGCAACTTCTGACCAATGGTATCTTTTTTTATTTACCATTTTCACTGTTGTATTTTGTCATGCTCACAAATGTTTTGGATGATTGGGTGCTTTGATCCTCGCTACAATTGGAACATTTGTAAGTTCCATAAGGAAGTTTGGTATATACTTCCTGCTACCAACTTGAACATTCATAAATGTCTCATGATACATGTTGCGATTCCTAGGTCCATACGCATTTTCCTGTATATCTAGTAGTCTGAATTTTCTTTCTATCTACGTGGATTTTGTAAAATTTTGATCCATTTTCCCCCAAGTAGACAATTTAACCCTATATTCTTATAATATCTATCTTTCTTCTCAGCTGTGGAGACTTCAAGACAGCAATTACACGCCTATAGGGCAAGCCAAGGCCCAAGATCAGTTCTCGAAGAGTTCATACCTCTCAAAAACACGACCTCCGAAACCTCAGATAAGGCCTTAAGCATCTCCGACAAGGCAAACTGGATGACTACAGTACAACTATGGAGCCAAGCCAGCAATGAGACCAAACCCCCGCCTACATTAACATCTTCTAAAGAATCTGATATTAGCTTGAATGTTAGTCCCAAGCTGGCCCTGGACTCAAAACAAAGAAACGGAGCCTTCCACCCGTTCTCAAAAGAAAGAAACTTATGCCCTAGCCCAACCCTTGCTCTTGCTTCTGGAGAAAGGGATATGGAAGATAAGAAATGTTCTGAAACTCATGAGAATGGGTTTCCAAAGAGAGAAATTTCTGGAAAGGTTGCAAATGGAACGTTGCCCATTACCGATCAAGGAAAAGTTGTCCTCAATTCAACAGATGGGCAAACAAATACCAATAATTCTACTAACACACAAACTCATAGGAAAGCAAGGAGGTGCTGGTCACCTGACTTGCACCGCAGATTCGTGAATGCTCTCCAGATGTTAGGTGGTTCTCAAGGTAATAAAACTAACTCGAAAATTTAAAAAGAAAAGGGGATATAAACCAATGAATTGTCCTTATTGTGATATCTGTCATCAAATGATCATTATTGGTATCTTTCTGTCCTGATATGGTATCAGTATTTGACTGGTTTCTTTTTGGGTCATGCAAACAGTGGCTACCCCAAAGCAAATCAGGGAGCTCATGAAGGTTGACGGTTTGACCAATGATGAAGTTAAAAGCCATCTTCAGGTAATGTCTCTCTCTTCCTCGCATCGGTGAGAGTCAGACAAGCATGAATTTTGTACAAATTTTCCTTCTCTTTTTGCGGACCTGACACAACACGCATATTTCATCGCACGGTGCATATACTTCCAATATAATAAGTACAAATCTCTTATTTTTTGTCTGACACAGAAATACAGGCTTCACACTAGGCGACCTAGTCCAAGCCCACAGTCAGCTGGAACTACAACACCACAGTTGGTAGTCCTAGGTGGCATTTGGGTCCCACCGGAATATGCCACCGCCGCAGCCGCTCACAACGGCACTACCGCACTCTATGGAGCACACCCAGCTTCCCATGCACCACCACCACACTTTTGTGCTCCACCATCAGTACCACAAGAATTCTATGCCGCTGCCACCGCCGCTGGACAGGCACCTCCGCCTCCCTCTCGCCACCAACTTCACCACCACACCCTCCAACACCAATTCCTTCCCTACAGTGCAGTGTCACAGGACCATAAGTCGCCGGGGTCTGATGAAAGAGGCACCGGGGAGCGTTCTGAGAGCATCGAGGATGGCAAATCGGAAAGTAGTAGCTGGAAGGCTGAGAGCTTTGAGAATGGAGCAGAGAGACGAGGGTTGGCTGCTTTTAGAGAATAAAAGAATAAGGTGAGGAGAGCAACGGAAGTGAGATCGTTCTCAAGTTTTAGGACCCTGTGGCTGTGGTATTTAGGGTTAGGGTTAGAGTCAGATTATTTGCATGTAACTAAATTAATTCCTGAGTCGAATTCTATTTCATATTCTTGAGACAACTCCCAGATAAAGATTAAATCATTACTGCATGAGAAAGTAGTGAGTGGTTGCTTCGATTCTCGTTACTTGTAATGTACCATGATGTATTGGGAAAAGCATTGAACATTCTCTACATATAATGTCTAACGCCGCCCTTTTACTACTTTTGCTAGGGAAGTTAACTTATCAGAACTTTGGCAACAGACACAATGCATCAATGTGTCCATTTATAATCTGGCGATTACCATATTTTGTAAATATTTACATATTCTTGTTATATACCAAGCTATTATGCTATTAACTAAAGGGGTCCCCTGATCAAGAACAAGTATTTAAAGGCTTAACGAAGAAAAGAACGGATTTACAAAAGAAAACACACCGAAAGTGAACGCCTACCATCTTTCCAGCCTCGACTCTCCGTAGCTTTCTTAAAATACATACATAGATATCCTGTCCATTAGACCCCCTTTTTACCTTTACTTTTGCTGCACATATTATAGTTCATGGAATTAAGCTTGCTTAGAATTCGTTCACTTTGGACAGCATGACCTCTAACATCTGTTTTTTATTTTTTATTTTCCCCTTTTTGAATCTGCAGAAAAAATCTTGACCATGAATCAGGGGGAATTGATAGAAAAAGGGGGTATGCATAATCAAGATCTTAAATTTTAGATGGTATGTTGGATTGCAAACTATTGCAATAATTACCATTGGTGCAAATATAACTACATATAATATAATTGTAGTTTATACTACAATTATTTGTGATTACAATTGTTATTGAAATGTTCAACTTAAAACTCAAACTGTGAGAATTGGATAGAAAAAAGCTCATGACTTTCCATGCCCAACAAGTCGGAATCTTGTAATCTGCTAAATCTTACAAATACGAAAGTAGTTTCAAACAAATTTAAAACCGTAGTTATGGGTCTTTTCGTTACACAAATCATCAAATTTCTTTTCTTTTTTCTATTATATAATAACAGCACAAGTGAAATCCTAAGTTCTAATATAATTTTTTTTATTATTAAGTCGTACTTAACAATCATAAACTAGGCTTGATTTTCAAACTCAAATCCAACCCATTATAAAAAAATCCAAATTTGAACTCAATCCATAAGTTCGCATATGATAAAAGTTTAATAACTATATGATATATAATTATGATATACTAATATTGATTTATGTTTTAACATATGAAATCAATTAAAATGAATAATATTTTTTAATCATTTTCAAATAAAAATAACTATAAAATACCAATAAAAATAATTAAATCAACAATCACATAGTGTAAAGGGCCTTAATTGTATATGCTGCTAGTTATCAAAATGAAAAAAAAATTAAGTTCTTATATAATCTCATCGTTTCCTAATGCAAATTTTTTCTACAATTTGTAAATCTCAACTAACAATGTTTAGCAATATTTTCTTATGATAAAAATCACTCTTTTCCCTCTAATCCATGGCTACTCTTGATCTTTCTCGCTTCTCTTATTTTTCTTTTTTGAGAACTGTTAATGTATGTCATCCTAACAAAATATCTTAATTTTTAATAATGAGAAATAATTGTATTAGTAGTAGTAAGAATACAACGCTAGGAACTTAAAAATTATAAGCTAAAAAGAGAGCTAAGTAAGCAATAACAACCATCAAATAAGAAGTCTACTTGGAAACTACTTTGACTACTTGTTGCATACACTATAAGAAAAATGTCATTTAGCGACAGATATTACCAACGGAAAATTTTTGGATTTCGTTGGTAATATAAATTGGCGAGGAAATCCATCGACGGACAAAGGCATCGTAAGAACAACCGTAGATAAATTTACAGATGGGCATATTTTGTAACCGTCGGTGAAAATACCGACGATTGGCTGTGACTATTAGTAAATTTATCTACGGTCATTTTCTTTCTATCCGAATATCTGCAGACGGTATTGGTTATTCCGTTAGTAACATTACCAACAGTTATGATTTCCTATTGGTGAGTATACCGACAGTTCAACAAATCCTAACTAGTAAAGTTGGCGATGGTTGTCAATATTACCGATAGTGATTCTTTGTTCCATCAGTAAATATCATAGATTTTACCGATAGTTTGTGGTGTTCTGTTGGTAAATATAATGGATTTTACCAAAGTACATATATTTTTCGTTGGTAAATATTTTAAAAAAAATTAAAAAAACTCGGCAATAAATTTTATTTCATCAACTTAGGGTTAATGCATAATTTCAACAGTTATGAATTATCTGTTCATAATATTTTGATTTGTTTACTTATTTAATTTGTTTAAACAAAAAATTGATTGATAATATAAAGTTAAAATTATCTTAAATAAAATATTAAATTGTACATAATAAGTATTTGTAATTCAAACGAAATGACTATAGGTATACTATTGTCCTGGTGAGCACGGATGCTCTGAGGTGTTACCCCTCCCCTTCAACTCATCTACCTCATTATGAAGCTGAGCTATATACTCCATCAATGTTTGCACTATGCTCTGAAGTTCATTGATTTCATTGTTTGTTGACCGTCTACTAGATGTTGCTGGACTAGACTGGATGTCCCTACTACCCACTGCATCAAGATATGTCTAACTCTTATCAATAGCTTGTTCGTGCTGAGACTGTTGTTAAATGCTTTCTTGTATTTGTTCTTATTAGGAGTCAATGTTTATATTAATAAGTGATAATTATTAAGAATTAATATTAAAGCATAAATTTCACATACATTAATTCTCTACATCGGGTGTTGAAGAATGTCACACCATCATGCTTCTTAGTGTGAATGTGTAAAAAGAGCTGACAGGGTGTAGGCCTCATCCCCATAGACTTTTCGTGCATAAGAATAAAATGTTATAAGTGAACTAGAATTTATAAAAATTTCGGTAGAGTTTCCTCTATTTTTATGATATTTACCCCCTTGTTGAACAAAGAAAATAACTGACCACAACTATATATGGCACGAGATACTTATACCATTATCATTATCCATAATACACATATTTTCATTCCAAAATTCACACATTAATCTAAATTGAAATACAACAAAATAAAACAACTAGAATATAAGTGTAAATTTTAGATACTTACAAGTCTCTCTGCATGCTCGTGGTGGGTAATAGATCCTCCCATATGTAGGAGAAGACTCTCTCCCCCTGGTCCTCCACGTTTGTTGGTAGAATTACTCTTTAAAATAAACGTTGCCTCAGGTGGTGTCTAATACTGCTGCCAATGACTTTATATTTGCTCATAAATATAAGGCGGTCGTACACCAGCCTTATGTATCACACCAACAAAGTCCCGATAATGTGTACATGCTTGTTTCTCCCATATTTTATATATGACTATGTCAAATTCAAAATCCAAAAAAATTCTTTTTGAAATAAAAGGAAAAGAATTCGATAAATACTTATAACGTAATAATATTTATCTAATTAATGTATACAAATCAATTAAAAATGAAAATAATATTTTTTATTGTACCTCAAACTCGTGATAGTAAAATTCCTTTGTAGCCTGAGAGATATTCTTCCATACATAACCTTCAAAATCAATCTTCTCTTTAAAATTTGATGTCAGGTTTCTAAAACATGATCCCAATGGAATCAATCTAATATAAAAATAAATAATTTTATACCATTTTTAAAATTTAAACCTATAACTTAATTATAAACATATAGCTTTTCATGTATTTTCACTTACAAATTATTGACAATTGTGATGTAAGTTCTTCCATCAGGTCCCTCAACTCCAAGCTGGCGGCTGCCTCCTTCATTTGCATCATTTACCCTTGATATCTCTGTCGTTATAGGGTTAGTGGATGACGTACGGGTGGTAGATGGTGTAGCATCAGGCACGGAACGTGATGTCTCATCTACAACTGTAGTAGATGGAGGAGGAGGAGGTGATTTAGTTACAGTTGCAAAGTGTGATGGTTCACCTTGACAGTAAGTACCTCTGAATCGTTATCTGAACCTGGTCACATTATATCACGTTGTCTCTTTGATGGCATATTTTAACCTAGAATTCATATTTAATTGAATTTTCTAGAAATATAAGAATTTGAATTCAATATTTTACATAATATATTGAAAAGGAAATAATTGATTTATTGAATATAATATTCAAGTATAAACATTGAATTAGAAGGTTAACAATTCTTGCAGTCATAGAACAAGAACAATAACAGTCCACACTCAATAGTATGCAGCATGACCCCTAACTAGTAGAGAGGTTTGACAAATTCTTATAGATATAACAATAAATCAACTTTAAAGTTGAGTCTAGTTGATTGCATCGATGAATGACAATGATATAATTATTTTTTGGATTCCAAATGACATGCGAGTTGGTAAAGGTAAATCAGTCCCTGATGTCTAGATCCCCGAAAAGGGTCCTTACATGTACTAAGGCACCAATTGAAGCAGTGATAGTTCTTCCCTCAAGTGTAGGGTTTTTCACACCTCCTTGCAACAATGCTTCCGCTGTAGCTAAGCTTGTAAAGGATACAGTGAATGAGTCGCTAGATTTAGTACAGAAGACAAACTCTCTTTATGAACTACCAGTACAAAATGGTTTGCCTAAAACACAATCAGTATAAAACTTAGATATTGTCATATTAGTAAACCATTAAATAAACCAAAATTGGAGTGACATGCATATGTAAATGTCCAGACGAAGTCTGTGAAATTGACGAATTTTCAAAACAACCAATTTCCCTAATCCTTTGCAGACCATTGTGACATCGCTCCTGCCTCCATGGGTATACATGTCATCTTTGAGATTCAAGGAAGCTTAAAAGAACATGTAGTATATACCATCAAATGGGAATATATATAATAGCTTCATAAAAGGAAATGAGATGTACAAAATAAGGAAAGTGTCGTTGTTCAGATGATACTAAACACCTTGAAGTAGAAGATCGGCCATGGAAGACAAACGATCATTAGTGTATGAAGTGGAGATTTTTCTGCATTGTTTATTCCTTCAGTAGGGACTATTTTTCGACATTCCTCCCAATGGAATGAATTAGTGCCATCTGGAACTAGTCACCATGTTGACATTCCTTGATTAATAATTTTAAGAGATATATTCAGCAAATGTCGATTTAGAATAAAATGATGATATGTTTAACTCGGATTTCGATGATAAGTGAAAGTTGTCTAGTTTAGCACTTTTAAATCTTCAATGTGCCTAATGATATAAATTAATTTATCCACTCTAGGCATCACTTAGTAATATTTGATTGAATTTTCTAGAAATATAAGAATTTCAATTCAATATTTTACACAATATATTGAAAAGGATATAATTGATTTGTTGAATATAGTACTCAATTACAAACACAAATTAATCGCTATCATCACTTAATTGTAAATTACAATCATCTTCTTTTTTTGAAAAATAAGAATCAAACTCAGACACCTCTTTAGATCTTTGGTCCTCGTCATCCTGTCCAGATGAAATTTGAACATATTCATTAGATGGATCGTTCAAAGGCTCATTATCACCATATGTGATAGATACATTTATTTCATAAACATCTTCCTGAAATGCTTCAATTTCAATTCTTTGTTTTCCTTTTACATGTGATTCAAAAACACCTCTAGGTTTAACTTGCAAACGGGCAACAAATTTGACTTATCTCATCGTAAGCTAAGAAAAGGGACATAATACTCCTGATTTGCTTGCATTGCCAATATGAAAAGTTCAAATTGTCTCAATCCTCTTTGGTTGTTAATTTCAACTAGATTGTGTCAGCTATACACTTTTGTACCAGCATTTGGAGTCGGATCAAACTGATTGGACCAAATTTATACTACAATTTAGGCCTGTTTTCTTTAGTAATTATGCATTTGTTGACTCCTGATCTATGA
>JANZLC010000008.1:28075815-28087079 GCA_026413385.1 Erythroxylum gracilipes | reverse complement strand
AGGAGGTCCGATGAGTAGTATGGTTGGATGTGATTATATAGAAGTGTATTTTGAACCCTTTGCAGGTTTTGGGTTTCCTAGAATACAGCCGTTTGCTGCCCAATTTTTGATAAAGTTGGTTTTACGGCAAACAAAGAATAAGAATAAGATTGTTGTTAAAGATGATATTGAGTTATAGTATGATTAAGAAAAATTGAGTTTTGATTGAGAATAAGTTTCCAAAAGGTTATGATTTGTATAAAATTGAATAAAGAAGAAAGGAATGAAAAAGAACAAAAAATTATACCGGATTTCAGATTGGTTTAGTCTTAGGGTTTCCAACGCGACCCTTTTGTTTTGTCAAAAAGTTTAAGTTCAAGGATGTCGAAAATTTGTTTCGATTCATTTGAACCATTTGTTTGCTTTGTTTTTGATTTGCTTCCGATTAGTTTTGCTTCAAAATCCATTCCTTCGATTTCCTCTTTCTCTTTTGCTTTCATTTTGTAAATTCAATTCTTCGATTTCGCTTATATTTGTGCTTCCGTTAAATGATTTTCCGATTCAATTCGTTTTATATCGATACTTTCTCTTTATCATTTCGTTTGCATTTTTTTGGTATGTTTTTTTGCTTTTTCGGTTGGGGTCTGGTTCTGAGATCGGGTCCCAACAATAAGAGATCGAGTATTTTTGTATTTTAAGTTAGTTTATGGATAACACAAGGCTTTAGCTGCATTTTAAGTATTACTCGTTCATGTATATTTTGCATTTTTGGGTTATGAGACCAATGATGTATTGTGGCTTGAAATGCCCATTAAAGCTTTATAAAAGTCTTTTCTTTTGATGTTAATGAAATATATTTGTGTTTTACTCATGACTTTCCAAGTTTTCACATTGCATTCTCAAGCATTTCATAAGGGTAAAATCTATGTTTTGACTTCAGGGGAAAAACTGTATTAATGTAGATTGATTTAGACCAAGTTATCCTTTTGGAAGTTATAGTTTATCCTCTTAGCTTTCCAATGATATAGAGTATGAAATTTTTGGATAACAAAGTTGAGAGATATGTTCTTTATAAGTTAGTGACGTTGCACAGGATGTCTACGGGACAACTAAGTAAATTGCAATTTTGACCCTTTTAGAGGTAGAATCTCTCTTTGGGGTCTTCACGAATTGTAGATCTAGAAGATCTCTTTGAAACCATCCTATAATGACCTTAATCTGACATCTCTAGTGAAAGCTATGCCTATTGTCCCAAAATAGGTACAATTATAAATTATGGACTTATCAATGCTTTTTTATAATACATTTAGGCTTGAATGGAACTTGAAATGTACGTAGTAGAGAAAAAAAAAGAATGAGTGATATGTTAGGGTGATGATTGAGAATATAAACCTAAGAATGGATTGTCGTATATCAATTAATCGAATAGGGAATTTTTGGGACGGTATAAGAATGAAGATGAACCGATGATGGCTAATGAGATTCCATTGAAATAACCCTATAAGGTAATACGCTCATGTTTTATGATTCTAGAGTTGGACTCCAGAAATGAGGTCCAATAAGTGAACCGTCATCCCACGATCATGGGATTTATAAGGCTTCTTCCCACGATCATGGGAAGTACTTTGGAAGGAGAAAAGGTTGTTTTTAGGCAATTTTTGGACTATATAAGTGATTATTTGATAAGTTTAAGTTGTAAATTGAGGTTATAAATCAAGGAATGGAAAGATTGATATCAATGTATATGACTTTGATAAGTATGAGTTGTTCATGATATAAAGATGTTCACGTAAATACAAATGTCATTCACAAGATATAAGAAATGAATTATGCATGATTGAATGAGAATTGGGAAATTGTGTGAATATTTAATGCTAGGAAAGAATTGATGAATGCATGATTGATGAATTTAGGGTAATCAAACTTACCTAAATCATAACCTAATGGCAAACTAGTTATATATAAGTAATGATGAATGAATAAGCAAGATTTGTGAATAAGGTTGCATACCTGGAATAATCAATTGAGCATGCATTGAACATAACACATACATAAGTATGATTGAGTACTTATTTGATTAAACAAGTTAGTAATGTGTACTTATATGTGTATTGCATGATATAGAAGCATAAATTGACCGACATCATCCAAACATTACCGGCTCATCGAGGCAATAGCTATCTGGAGCTTACTGTGAGTTAACCTAGATGTTTACTCACCATAATTGAATTGTTTTTAATCAACTGTTAGATATTGAACTGTTACTAATATGATTGTGATAATTTTGAACCATTAATTGTCCAAGGAGGTTGATATTCGGGAATATATTTGAAGTGTTTACTAATTGTATATGAATTGGGGAAATGTATACTCAACTAAATGTTGAATGTCGGACTTAGATCCGATGATTGTGATAACTAACTGTGTATATTGAATGAAAGTGATTGATAGCATATTATGTGAAATGTTATACTCCATCATATGAATATGCATGATCAGATAAATGAATTGTGACCAAAGTGACCAACATGAAAAGAGCTTAAAGCTCATAATGTACAGTAAGAGCCACAGTCTCAATGATTGATGAGCCTGGTATCCACAATGGGTACGGACAATATGTGAAATGAGCCCGGTATCTACAACGGGATAGTTAAATAGGCACTCGGTCGCAACAAAATAAAAATGAAAGTGAGTGTCATGTTCATTTGCATCTATATCTTTACATATGTATATGAGATTAATTGTAAATAAATGTTGAATTATGTTGATACAATGATGTGTAATGCTTGTGTACATATTGATGATATGAAGGATTAGGATAAATGATTGGATGAATCTGAAATGACTATATGAAGTCTTTGTATTCATAATGTGCTTGTTGAAATATGATGAGTAATGTGATACATATATATGGGATTTGAATTTGGATGAGGTGTTATACTGATTGAATTGTGTTTAATACATGAGATGCTTATATTTTGCTTTGGTGTGCACTTCGATGATGGTTCACTCATTGAGTTCGCAAAACTCAACAAAATTGCAACGTTGATTTTGTAGGTATTGAGAGGAGACTTAGCTTTTAAGACAATCTAGTTGAAGTCTAGTATTGTCCATTTTAAGATTAAGATATGACTCAAAGGTCTGGTCAGCTGTCATCTAAGAAATTTAGATAGAGTACTTCTGTATAGTTTTTCATCTCATAGAGAAGACTTTGTATAAAGAGTGTGAACTCATATGGTTTTTCTATTGTAATTATATGGATGGTTTGAAATGAAATGACATTGTAAAACATGTTTTGTTAATGAAATGAGATATATTAACATTTTAAATACTTATGTTCTTTATGATAACATATAAAGTGAATGTGATTACTCTAACATGCCATTCTTATAGGGTATGTTCTTGAATATCCTCTGGATGTTCGGGTATATGCTCTATGATAGTGGGGTGTTATAGAACAAGTCTATAAGTTAAGTATTTGGAAGCCAAAAATCTAGGATGTTACAGTACCTATATCATTAAATATAGCTCTAGGTGCGAAAAATCTTGCAAATAACTTTTAAATTATCTTTACAGTTACCCTAGCATCATTAATGTACAAAGCTTGAGCCTTAACCTATTTTAAAACATAATTAATAATAGTAAGGATATATTTATTACCAAAGGATGCTAGAAAGAGACCGATGAAATTAATGCCTCATATATCAAACACTCACGAACATTAATGCAAGTTTGAGGCATCTCTTCTATTTGAAAGATATTACCTTATTATTAGAAGTTATCACAATACTCCAGTTACCTTTGTATATCCTTAAGCAATATAGTAAAAATCTATTTTTAAAACCTTTCTTGATGTAGTGGCCTCTAACTCGTCCTTTGTGGTAGTGCTTTTGAATGCTAATCATCTTGGTGTATGCTACACACCTTCTAATTATCTTATTTATATAGGCATATAATAGGCATGGGTCCTTCCATAGGTAATTCCTTAACTCAAAGAATAATTTCTTTTTCTATTGATAGATCATCCCTTTTTTGGCAAAACCCGATCGAATAAGTAGATAGCAAGGTTAATGAACCAAGGTATATACAATTTAATTACAATCAAGCATATAGAGTTATTCATTTGTAAAGGAATCATTTGTATCTTCTGCCACTTTCTTATCTATTTAATGATTCTCAAGATGAGATAGATGGTCTAATATAACGTTTTTCACTCCTTTTTATCCTTGATCTCAATATCAAACTCTTATAACAAGAAAACCCATCTAATTAGCCTTAGTTTAACATCATTTTTGTTCGAAAGACGTCAAAGTGTTGAATGGTCAGTATAAACTATGACTTTAGACATAATAAAGTAAGATCTAAATTTATCAAATGCAAAAACTACACTAAATAATTTCTTTTCAATAGATATATAATTCTATTGTGCATTTGTCAATGTTTTGCTCACATTTAGAAATAGATTGATAATCTATTTAAGAAACAATAGTATAAGCTCCATGATATTCATTCTAATATTTAGTCAGTAAAGGATAGTGGAAATTGGCCTTTGTGTGTAGCATCATTCAGCTTTCTACATCCAATACGCACCTTTAATCGACAACAATTCTCATACAAATTAACTAATTCTTTTTATTTGATATTGCCATCCTCCCCTTTTTTAATGTTATCTATACATTATTCACCCAAAAACTATTAGAAATAGGGTCAAAAACTCCCTCATCAAGTTGTTTAATTACCTAAGCTTTTATGGCATCTTTTATGTTCAAGTTAAGCCGACTTTTGAGTTTACACTATTGGCTTTAATTCATCTTTAAATATTTTGTGGATGTAAAATAAGGGTTATCATAAGTAGTTTTATAGTTTTAGTTACAAAAGCATACTTTAAATTCTCAATCAATCTCTTTAACAATAACTTTGATAAATCCTCAATTGAGGACTTTAGTCTACTCTCTTTTGGTCTTCTTATCTCGTTAAGTTCTTCTTCCTTAACATAGGCTCCTTAGTCTATAACGATTCCATATGCTTTATTAATATTAGGACATACCTCTTCTTATCCTCTCCTTGCATGATAAAATTTTATAATAGGTTTCTTATGTGATTTCTTACATAGTTTAAGATATTTAAGGCTCAATAATATCTAAATAGAAATAAGTATTATCGCTATCGAAGGTGCGTTTCATAGATTTAGATATCTTAAAAAATAACTTCTTCATCCTCTACCCTTAGGATTAACTTTTTGTTATGTACATCTATAATTTCCTTAGCAATGGAAAGAAAAGGTCATCCTAAGATTAAAGGAACCTCTACATCATCCTCCATGTTCAAAACTACAAAGTCAACAAAAACTATAAATTTATCAATCTTGACTAATAAATTCTCTATAATTCTCCTAGGATACTTAATTAACCTATCTTCTAGTTGAATGCTTGTTCTAGTAGGCTTTGGCTTACCCAATCATAATTCTTTAAACATGTCATAAGGAGTTAAATTAATATTGGCTCCTAATTTTGTTAATATGATTTTTTATAAGCTACCAATGTTACAAGGATAGCAAAACTCCTTAGATCTTTAATCTTTTAGCATAACTTGTTTTGAAGGATGGTGAAGCATTTCTCACTTAAAGTGATTATCAAAAAAATCATTGAGTTTCTACTTGTTAGAAAGGAGATCTTTTAGGAACTTAACATAACTTGGTATCTACGATAAATTTCAATAAAAGTGATGTTAATAAATATTTGTTTAAATAGATATAAAAATTTACCAAAAATAATCTCCTTTTTTTATCTTTCTTAAGTTTGCTTTAAGTATAGAATTGGCAGTTTGTACCCTTAGACAACTTTCTTCTTTATCTAAGCTTCCTTCTTATTCTCCTTGACCTCATCCTTACTTCTTTTACATAGTCTTCTCCTTCATTTCCTTCTCTACTTCTTCAATTATCATCTACTTTCTACTCTTTAATGTGTAACACCGGACCCTCTGAGCCCTTTTGTATTATTCTATTCTTGGAGATACTACTGTATATTGATATATACATAGTTGTATATGAGTTCAAAGATGTATTTAAATCCTTTTGGGTATTTATGTCAGTGATTTATAATATTATATGCCCTTACATGAACTTAGAGTTCCTTGGTATGCTAAATCTTGGAGATTTCTGACATATAAGCTTCTATGTGTGTAAAACCAAGTCCATTAGATGGATAAGACCATGGTGGCTGAGTTAAATGTGTTCTAATACCTTAGAGGTGATTACACATGATTTATAGACATATTGGACACTTAGAAAGCTTAATTGGAAAAGTTGATGTACATAAGGGCTTATTTGTAAAATTGTTAAAAGTTAAAGGACTTAATTGTAATTTTCAATTCTTGGAGGATCAATATGTAATTTTATTAAATTAAGGGAATTAATTATTATTTTCAAAAGTTCGAGGACCCAAAATAAAAATAAAAGTTTTGTTAATTCCCAAATTTTGGGCTTAATTGCAAATTCAGGAAAAGTTTGGAGGGTATAATGGTAATTTCACATAAGATAAGGACAAAAAGGTAATTTCACTATATTTGGTCAAAGAAGATTCAATATTCTAGACCCTTCTTCCTTGTATGGCCATGCACCCCACCATTAAAGACTAGAAACATTTTGTTTTAACTGAAAGAAAGGAGAATAGAGGAGGAGAAGAACCCATTCGGCCATCACTAAAATTCTACCATTCTTTTTTATTCTCCAACCCAAATCAAGGTGTTCTAAGTTAATTTGGGATCAAGGAACTCAAATTTATCATTAGATTTGAGAAATTCTCAAAGGATTTTAAGATATCACCAAAGGAAAGTTTAGGTATATTTTGTCTCATCTCTCTCTACATTATGATTTTAAGTTTGGTGTTAAGATATGTTGTTCTCCATGCTTGAATATGCTTGAAACATGGTTTAGATGAATGAAATGAGTCATGGAGGAGTCCCCTTAAGCCAAAATTGAAATGTTCTCTTTTTGGTGAAAGTTTGTGAATTTTTGAATATCTTTTGAAATTGATGGTTTAAATTAATTCTATGATGTTAATTGTATATGTATAATGTAAATTGATGATGAAAAACGGAAAAGATGTATATTGGATAAGGCTTGGTTGAAATGATGGGAAAAGAAATGGACTAATGTAATGAGTTATATATTTATGATGAATATGGATTAAATGAAGGGAATTGGATTGAATGGAGTGGTGAAATGTGTTCTTGTTTGAAAGTGTTTGTTATATAACAAGATAGGAGCATGAATTACTATGATAAATTCTTGAAAATATGACTTGAAATTCATGCACATTAGGTGTTTGATAAAATTCCTAAGTGAACTTGGCTTAGGATTTAAGGATTCTTAATGATATGCATTGGAAAGTGGCTTTCATGTTTACTTAGAGTAAATTTGAACTTTTTCTTAGATTGATGAGTAATGGCCTAATGTTCTTGGATAAAAAATGTGCTTAATTATGTTTTGAAATGAGTAAGTATTGGATTAAAGGCATTAAATGTAACAACCCGTTTCTATACTAAGGGTTAGTACCTAGACTTGTGTAATTGAGAAATAGCAATGAGAGATTAGAAAAATACATTTCATGCTCATGCATAATGTTAGCATACACACACATGAATTTGATTTTTGCACATTAAAATGATTATACATGCATTCATTGACATTTTTCTGGGTATAATTGATCTATAAATGTGATTATAATTGGAATTGTGAATTGTATGTGTTAAGAATTGATTTGGAGAGTATATTTATTGACTCAAAATTTTTGGTAAAAATTTGAGAATTTTCTAAAATTTAAGGGTATTTTTGGACTAGGAAAAATACCAAGTGGCAGAACGATTGATAAATAGTGGTAGAAATAAATGTCAAATGGCAGTAAAAATTTTAATATGTGTATTTAAGATTTAATGACTTATGTCATTAAAAATTGGGAGATAATTGGAGTAAGAATTGGAGACAAATGGACTAGTTAATACAAGACCAATAAGAGACCTTGAGAGAGTGACATGTGGCAAGTGGCAAGTGTCACTTGCCACACCACTTGTTTAAATCATGAATTTATTAAGTGAAAGACCATATTTTGGGTCTTTCACTTGCTAAATACGACATATGCTTCTCTCATCTTTATCTTCTTCATTTTCTTCATTTGCTTTCTCTCCATCTACGACCCTCTCTTCTCCCAAGCATTAACAGTGAACCTTGCTCTTATCCTTCACTGGCTACTTCCATTTTTGTTATCTTCATCATCTTACCTGTTGGATCCCGTTTTTGGAACCTAACCCTTGCTCTGATATCACCTATGTTGGGTCCCACTTGTTTCCAGAACCCAACCTTTCTCTAACTCATTTCTCCTATTTGTGAACAGAACTTGGAAATCTTCAAACTAGAATTTCAATTTTACTTCTTCAAAGAAATCATAGCTCTAAGTCTCTAGTTTTTTTTGAATCAAGAACCATCTTAATCGGAGCTCTATAGATCAAGATATGCTTAAAAATCCAAAATGTGTTCGTACCCTAATCATGCTCTCCCAACTGACCCCTCACCTTCTCTAATGTAAACTTTTTCAAATCAACTCCAAAAGATTCCAATTTTTATGTAAAGATAGAAAAATGTCTTAAAACTCAATTTCTTGAAGAATGACTTCATTTAGAGGTCGGATGAGGAAGTTATGACTAAAATAATCAAACTTGTTTATACCCTCAATCATGCAGTAATATGTCTTACCGCAATTGTCATAACGTTCACCACAGATTTCAGATTGAGTTTGTTCTTGTACCATTGGAAGGAATACTTCCAGATCTAAAACTTTCATGAAGACCACAAAGTGAGATTCTGCTTTAAAAAGGGTCAAAAATTGCGATTTCCTGAAGTTATCTGGTGAATGTGTTGGACCCCGAACTTTTCATAGAAATTAGAAACTGTTAAATGAAATTTTAATGAGAAAATATGGTGTGATTCCTTGTAATAAATGAAAAGTATGAATGAGTCTATGAGCATTTGATGAAATGAAAGACGTTTGAGTTTTCTTGTGTTTTGCATATGTTTAATAAAAAGGTGATGTAGTATGGTTTTGAACATGGCCTGGTCTAATGAGTAAAATGGTGTTTTGAGTTTCATATAGAATTGATAGTGAATGAATTGTTTTGAATGGAGTTGAAAAGAGAGAAATGAATAGTGAAAGTGTTAGATTTTAGATAATTGTAAGTTTGAATTTTGTTTGGGATGAATAGTAGCAGAGTTGACTTTTGAGCTGAAATTTCATGAATTTTTCTGGTTTGATTTAGGTAGAATTTGATGAAATGATCTTCATGAAAGTTGTAACTTCTGTTGATAGCTTTCTATCGCTATAAAGTATGACATTTTTTGATATCGGAATTGAAAGATATGACCATTCGAATTCAGTTTATTTTGCTTTGTTTTTGAAAATGTTCCTAAGGGTAGGTTTTGTATATGTTGGCTTTGAGGCAAATTCTGGACTAATATGGTTGGAATTGAATTAAGTAGCCTTCTTGAAAGTTGTAGAGGAAATTCATAGCTGTACTATGATGTGTTATGTGCCAATTGTGGATGCGGAAATTGAACGATAGGAATACTTGAAGTTTGGATATTATTTAGGTGATTTTTAGCATGACAAAAATTTTGATTGACAATTTGACCTAGTTAGAGGTTGAAATTGCTTTTAAGTTCTTCATGAAAGTTAAAGATTGTGATTTTTTATTTCCATTTATATAAAGTATGGAATTTTTGGACTTTGGAATAGGAAGTTATGATACTTAGAATTTCTGATGCTGTTTAGGATGCAATTGTCGGTCAGTCACCTTTGTTGTGAACTTTTGACCCTTATAGAGACCAAAATCGTTTTTGAGTTCTTCATGGAAGTTGTAGATCGTTCTTTTACCTTTCCATCAATACCAAGTTTGTAAAATTTTGAGTTCTGGGTCAAAAGTTATGAGTATTAGAAGTTAGAAAGTCAGTTTAGGCTAGGCCAAGCGCCCGCCCGCTCGCACGCGCACCGTTCGACCGATTTTCGAACTTTTCTCATATTTGACCTCTGTCCACTCTTTTGGCCATAACTTTTTTGTCTGACCTCTGATTGATCTGATTTTTAAAGCGTTAGATTTTCTAAGACATCCCTCTATCTTTCCATGAGAATTTATGATTTTTGGAAATGATTTGAGAAAGATCGATCGAATCAAAGTGGGATGATCGATTAAAAGGTTATGAGTTAGATACTTTCTGAACATGCTTCAGTAATTTGGAGATACCTTGAGCTATAGAGCTCTGATCAATCTATTTCATATTGCTAATTAAACTAGAGACATGGATATACAAGTGTTCTGAAGGAATCGAATTTCAATTTTGGCCCTAAGATTTTCAATTTCTGGAGTGAAGCTAGGTGCAGTGTTTAGTCTTGGTTTAGTATTAGTCTGAAAGTGTTTTGGACATAACTTCTTCATTTCTGAACCGAATTGAGCATTTTTGGTGTCGTTAGAAACATAAGACATAGAGGAACATTTTTCTCGAAGGAAGTTTTATCAAATTGCCTCATTTACCTATTTGAAATAAGGAGTTAAGATGTCAGTTTTAAAGGTAAAATGAGGGAAAATTTGGGAGATTACTTAAGGTTTTAAGTTATAAGGCTTATATGTAAAGGCATAAGGATCTTTTCTCGTTCATTAATGGCAAGTTGGTAAATAAGAAGAGTGGGCTTTAGTATAAGAAGGAGCAGTGATGCACAAAATTGACAGAAAAAAAGAAAAGAAAGGAGAAAGAAGAGAGAAGAGGGAGAGCTTCGGATGGAGAAAAGGAAAAAGAAGCAAGAAACTTAGGTTTTGATTTTTGGTGAGTTCCAAGTGCGATTTTGATGTTTCTTCATGAAGGTAAAAGTTGGAGGAGTAAGAGAGCTTCCATATGAACTAATAAACTTCTCTTTTGGTGAAGGATCAAGGTAAGGACATTTTGATTTGTTGGTTTTTGGAAGGGGTTTTGGTTTAGATAGCTTAATAAATGTATAGGATTAAGTTCTCTAAGATGAATTTTGGTGATTACAGGATAAGAATTGTTCAATTTTGGATGTTTATTAATTAGGAAATTTTTTCCTTAGAGAAAGGAAATTAAGGGAGGCTATGGAACCAAGGCAATGGGAGAGGCTTTGAACAAGTTACATGCATGGAAATAAGGTAGGTATCACGTTTATGATTGAGTAATGAGCCACTAAATTGATACTAAGCTTTCTTTTGTTTTCGAAATCAAGAAATAA
>JANZLC010000008.1:28054612-28068152 GCA_026413385.1 Erythroxylum gracilipes | reverse complement strand
GAAAACATCATTAAAACTTAACTTCAAAACTTACCTAATTAAGCTTTTCCACCTTCAATGCTTTAATCCTACACCAACTTTCTACTTTCTCTACTTTCTTCTAACACCATACATGTATATCATCATCATAGCAAGAACATCACTTGGTTGCATGAAGTAGTTTGGAGGAAGGAGTGAAATCACCAAGTAAAGAGAAAAATCGATGGAGAGAGTGAAACTTGAATAGATTTTCGGTGGATGAAGCAAATAAATAACCAAAGTCCTCTTTTCAACCTTTTCTTAAGGCATAACCGAGAGAGGGAAATGAGCAAACCAAGAAAGCAATAATTAAGCATTAAAAGAAGGGGAAAGGTGGAAAAAAGCCATTGGTCCAATGGAAAAGAAAAGTCAAAGAAATCAACTATTATACTTTAATCAATATATCCTACTTATCAACCCAATTTTCGGTTCCTACAAGATTTAAGGGTCTATTTATGGGTTCCACCAAGATATTTAATAGCTTAGTACCAAATAACAGTAGAAAATCAATCGGTTCGTCACTTGGCAATTTTTTTTTCCGGTCCGAGAATTTTCTCCGAAAAATTCCTGAAAATTTCTTAAAATATAAAACACTCACTGGTGCACTCAGAATAATTTTTCAAACCCAATAACTACGTTAATTCCAATAAAATTACATTAGGCACGAAAACCGGGAATGTCATGTATGCATGTATAGTAATTTCATGTGCACAAATGGTACTGTGTACCAATCTTATTATGCATGAACAGTCCTAAGTCATTCCAATCCATCTCATCCTATGCTACATTTATTATTTTACCCTTACAGTCGGGGGTGGGATGTTACACTAGATTTCTCTCATGTTAGATAATATAGGCAGAACATGGTAAGATATTGGTAAATGCTTGGAGATACAAAATGACCCCTTGTTGAACATAATAAGAACACATGTCCATATTGTATCAGGTTCATTAGGTAATAAACTCTCTCAGGAACATAATGTGACATGGTAGAACAAAGGAAGCAACATAATACCATATTGGCACCTTATTTTGAGTTTTTAACTTAAAATCTACTAAAGTTGCTCAAATTTAACTCAAACGTTTCCAAATTTACTCCTTCATTGCAAGATTAAAGTAAGACATCAAAAAAAAATATAAATCAATTTAATTATCAAACCTTACAAAAAATTCACAACATAAGCACAATAATTTAGAAAATCATCCCAAAAACATAGTGCAATTGGCACTTATCATAGTTCTCATGGTGGTAACTTAAGTTTTAATAATTAGGCTTAACCAACACAAGTTTAGTGAAAAGGTTGTCAAAATCAAGACAGATATGCTCTTGATCTTACTCTTTTGACATATCAAATGATATTGGTCTATGTTGATGCATTGTAGGTAGGGTTGGGGCATTTTTTATTTCCAAAGCTTTCCCATTTTGGTGGTTTGTTTTAATATGTTTTATTTGGTACTATTTTCTCCTGTTGTGTATTATAGGGTAGTTTGGACCTAACCTAACTTTATAAGTCTTCACAAGTGTGGGCTGAATTAGAGAGTTGTTGTTATGACTAGTATTTATTGCATATTCTCCATTGTCATGGGTAGACTCATAATCAAAGTTTGAAGGCAAATGTGAGGGAAGAAGAGTCAGGTTTGAGGGCACTTGAAGCAGAGGAGGAGGTAAGTTTGAGGGCACTTGAAGTGGTGGAAAGGGAGAGATTAGAAGTTCTATTTCTTGTTAAGATATAGAGAAAAACGGATTTGTGATCAATAATTGTAAACATGTAATAGTTCTGACGCAAGTATTACTTTAAATTTACGAGAATCATCGGACCTGTCTACTTATGGACATGTTATTATCACATTACAGACCCTATTCCTACCCTTTAGTAAAGCTTGAACCCCAAACCTCAATTCGGCTCCTCCACTCGCATTTGTGTCTGCAGACATTTACTTTGATAGAAGGTGGCTCACATTGTAAGGCCAGAAGAGAAGGCGATTCCTGCCATATTAATCCCCTTCATCCAACACGGAGGCAGTGGGACCTGACCCCACTCACTTCTTCCCACATCGTACGACAACCAGATTATGTCCCATGCATTTTCAAAAGTAGACAATAAAGCTATCCTAATCATCCCACCGTTAACCACCTCTAAGCACCCCATCATCACTTGGTACGGTTTCCTTATTCCCTCCATCATTTTTGTCGGCAATTTTGATATGTATTCCCAGTTCCTTCCGTTTACGCTCAAGCTCCATAATTCTACACCTTCTAGCTTTCGTACCTCTTTGTCCACGCCATCGACGCCGTTGGATTTCAGTATCACCATGTGCCCATCACCGTACACGTGTAACCGATCCATCACGTTTCCCCAATTAAATCCCACGGTCAGTTGCTGCCCGTTATCTTGTCCTGTGTAGAATCTCGGCCGTAGAATCACGGGTGCGTCGCGTTCTGATCCCAACGCTATCACTAGACTTTCACGAGGTCCGTTTACCACGTTCAGGAAAATAAGGTTGCCGTCTTTATGATTCACACGTGGCAGCTCGTCTGAAGTTTCTATTGCTTTCAAAGACCGCCAATTGTCAGTTTCCGAAGCGTAAAAAAACACCACCGGGCGGTTGTCGACCAACTCGGCGAAGGAAAACCGAAAATGATCCGACCCCGAAACTAGTTTCATTCCAGATCTCCGCCAAGAAGACGTGCCACGTGGACCGAGTGGGCTTGGCGGAATTTTTTTAACCACCTTCGTGGCTGAATTAACGACAATGACTTCCTGTCGGGAGTTTGAAGCGAAGAGGAAGAAGTTGCCGTCTGCCGCCAGAAAATAAACGCTCTCCCCGGGAAAAATGACTCTTTTCAGTAACCTGGTGAGTCCAACCATGTTGAACCACCGAGTTGACTGATCAGAGACGCAAAGAAGGGTGGCGTCGTGTCGCCACCGCTTACTGTAAACAAAGAGCCAAGTGGTGGAACTCGATTGCAAGTTGTATTCGCGCACGAAATTTCGATCTGAAATCATGTTTGTTATGGACTTGTTAAGTGACCCCAGAAGTTTAATTTCAGGTAAAGGTAAATGGAGGAGTATTTTCTGCATGAGTTCTGAAGGAAGGAGGCAAAACCCAATTGCATTTGTTGTCAAAGTGTGATGATCTTCCATTAGAGGCTTAGACATTAGAGCGGCATGTGAGATCATAAATTTATACCATCTACTACTTTCTTGGTTATAGTCAGTGTGGTTATATGTATAGAGAGGGAGAGATTAGAAAGCGTGACTCGTTGGATTGTGTGGGCATTCGTGTGTTGAGGTAAAAATGTTTTAACTTACTGGAATTAGAAGACAAATAATCCAACAAAGCATCCATGCGCAGAGTCACATCGTCATAGTCGGAAAATGGACGGTTAGTGACATTAAATTTGTTTATCCACAAAGGTTGCCGTACCGATTAAGTTGATGCCTTAAAAAATAAGGAAAAGGTCAACTACTCCTGGGTGCAGTAACTAAGTGTGCAAGCCTCGTAAGAGTGACATAACATATGGAGCCGAAAAGGTGAAGCTCAAATGACCTCTATTTATGACAGCTCTAACACACAACCGACAATCAATTACCTACTTCCCGTGCTTAATGACTGGACTCTCTTGTACTGTCTGTGTCATATCTAAGGTTTTACTTGCAAATCTATCTATATATACATATATATGTATGAGACCTTTCTGGTCAGGAAAAGCAAGTTGCATTTGCACCCAGAGACTACAAGGAGATGTGGGATCGTAGTCAGCTATTTGTTTAATGTGATAAAAGCAGTGGGTGCTGCATTAGGAGGACCTGCCAATCTGTTAAGTGAGGAAGATTTAAATAAAGAAAACGAAAAAGCACATTTTAATTGAAGATACGTGGGCTAGTTTTGAAAATTGTTATTGGCCCATCTTGGATGCTGCCCAGCTTCGAGCTAACCCATATAATACAATTTTTTCCCCTGTATAAAAAGAGAGATTTTGCCTGGATTGTGGTCTTAGATATTTTTTATTTTTCGTTGGTTTCTCTTCTCTGCAACAGAAATTAACAAGCATCAATGTCTACTCCTCTTTCTCTTTACAATCAAATAAGACCACCCTTATCTACAGAAAATCCCTCCCTTACAATCCCCAACGCATTCTCCTCCACCATCGCCGTCGCCGATTTCACCGCCATTCCTTTGAGCAAACAGAACAGCATGAACCGATCCCATGCACACCCATGTCTTGTTTCCCTTGAAAATTGCTCCTCCATGTCTGAGCTGAAGCAAATTCATTGCCAAATGCTAAGAAATGGCCTCTTCTTCGACCCCTTTTCTGCCAGCAAAATCGTGGCCTTTTGCGCTCTCCACGACTCTGGATGCCTTAACTATGCTCGTCTAGTCTTCTCTGAAATCCTAAATCCTACAACCTATACATGTAACTCCATGATTCGAGGCTACACTAATAGTAACTTCCACCAACAAGCACTTCTTTTCTACCAAGAAATGATAGTCCAAGACTTGCTGCCTGACAGATTCACATTTCCCTCATTGTTCAAGTCCTGTGGGGATCTACTAGAGGGCAAACAGCTGCATTGTCACTCCACGAAATTGGGTTTTGTTTCAGATGTTTATATTCAGAACACTTTGATGAACATGTACTCCAACTGTGGATGCTTGCTATCAGCTAAAAGCGTCTTTGATAAGATGGTGGATAAGAGTGTGGTTTCGTGGGCCACAATCATTGGCGCTCATGCACATTGGAATCGAACAGTTGAAGCCGTGAAGCTTTTCGAGCAGATGGGGAGAGAAAATGTGAAACCTAATGAGGTTACGTTGGTCAACGTGTTAACTGCTTGCGGCAAGGCAAGAGATTTGGCAATGGTCAAGAGAATTCACAACTACATTGAAGAAAATGGTTTCGGTTTCTATCCCATCATCAACGCAGCTCTCGTTGACGTGTATTGCAAGTGTGGTTGTGTATCTATTGCAAGAGAGTTATTCGACAAGATTCAGGACAAAAATTTGTTTTGTTGGAACATCATGATCAATGGACATGTAGAGGATAGTGGCTTTGAGGAGGCTTTGGTACTATTTCGGAAGATGCAAGCCAAGGGTGTCACAGGCGACAAGGTGACAATGGTGAGCTTGTTGCTTGCTTGCACTCACCTAGGAGCTTTTGATCTTGGTAAGTGGTTACATGCCTATATTAAGAAGCAGAAGATCGAGGTGGATGTTGCCCTAGGAACAGCTCTAGTGGATATGTATGCCAAATGCGGAAGCATAGAAATTGCGTTGAAGGTCTTTCATGAGCTGCCTGAGAAAGATGTTATGGCTTGGACTGCCTCAATCGCTGGCCTCGCAATGTGCGGGCAAGGAGAGAAGGCTTTGGAGTATTTTCAGGAGATGCAGATAAGAGGCGTAAAACCAGATGCAGTTACATTTGTAGGAATTCTTGCTGCTTGTAGTCATGCTGGACTTGTAGATGAAGGGATGGCTTACTTCAATTCGATGTCAGCCGTATATGGCATCAAGCCTAGCCTCGAACATTATGGTGGATTGGTTGACATACTAGGCCGAGCTGGTCGCATTTCTCAAGCAGAGGAACTGATTGCTAGCATGCCAATGGCACCAGATCAATTTGTTCTAGGGGGTCTTCTTGGTGCCTGTCGAATCCATGGAAACCTTGAGGCTGCAGAGAGAGCAGCTAAACAGCTTCTAGAGCTGAATCCAGATAATTGCGGCATGTATATCCTTCTGTCAAACATATATAAATCATTAAAAAAGTGGGAGGGCGCTAAAAGAATAAGGGAGTTGATGGAAGCTAAAGGCATAAAAAAGCCTCCAGGTTGCAGCCTGATAGAAGCGGATGGAATTGTCCACGAGTTTGTAAAAGGTGATTCATTCCACCCACAATCCAAGGAAATATACCGTATCTTAGAGGATATGATAGACCGAATAAAGCAAGCCGGTTATGTGCCCAACATGTCCGAAGTGCTATTTGACATGGATGAAGAGGAAAAGGAGACAGCACTTAGTGTACACAGTGAGAAGCTGGCAATTGCTTACGGCCTGTTGAATACGAGTCCCGGAACTCCCATCCGAGTCATTAAAAACCTTCGTATATGTACTGACTGCCACACTGCAGCTAAGGTCGTCTCCAAAGTTTACAACAGGGAGATAATTGTGCGGGACAGAAACCGATTTCACCATTTTAAGGATGGATCTTGTTCATGCAGGGATTACTGGTGATATAAACAAATACTGTTTGTATCAAAGGATTCAAAATTTCCAATCCTACCACATTATATTTGCCCATGTCAATGACTTCTTAGTTGGAACCATCTGATAATTTGGTTAAAGCAAGCAAATGCTGAAGTTATAAAATCTTACATGCTGCATTGGGTAAAAGTTAACTCTACAAATGGAACCAACCTAGACAATATAACAGAAATTTGTTTCCGCTAATCAAGAAACGTGGATACATAGTACGATCCAATAAATTTCATCATTTCATGGCAATTCACTCGACAGAACCCCGGCCTGCCTTATACCAAAACAAAGGATTTCAAAACGTGTAACCACAAAGAGTGTCTTTTACCAAAAATTTTCCAGACAGATTACGTAGTCTTGTAGAATTGTAGTTTAGATAGCACTGTTATGAAGACAGTGGTATCATGACTAGTTCGTAAAAACTGTCGTAATTCTGGATGGAGTAATTCAGTGAACTAGAGAAAATTTGAAACTATGTGGAGCTCTTTCTTTGGTGTAACTAACCCTAAACCAAAACGGAAAGCCATCATAACACCGCCATCACCAATTATATTAGTGTCATTGTTAACAAAATTCTTTGATTGTGAACAACAAAAATGTCATTTGCAGAACAACGGGGTATGACCGTTAAAACTGCTGGAGCATAAAAACCCTTACAAATGGATGGAATGCAGCTAGGGAGTTTACCCTGAGCAAGTTCTACGTCATTTTCCAAAAATAAATTACTGAACAATCAAGAAGGCGCAATCAAGGATACCTTGTTAATAGGGATTGGCAGGTACTTGAGGTTCCATTCTACTTGAATGAACACTGCTCGTTCTCATTTTTTAGTGTCTGGGGGAACTGAAAATTGAAACATCTATGTTAACTAGAGAAGAGAAGAGCCAAGCAGGCCATCCCTTAGTGACAACTTTTTTCAAGCACCAGTATACTTACTGTTCAGAGAGCCGTGCTAGTAGTCGTCGATCAATAAGAGTTAAGACCATCCCGAACAACATTCGAACGGGTTAATTTGTGGATGGATGTTTTAATTTCACATGGTAAACTTGCGACGAAGAGAATATCTTGAATTGATTTAAATCAAAGAAGGAGTTCTATAATTATGAGGATACGTCATTTGAATGAGTTACCAACTTGTTTCCAAAAACAACACACAATTTCAAGGTAAATGATAATGTTGGAGTCTCAATTTTAGAACGTATTATATCAATTTTAAATGATAAGAGGAACTAATATGTTGGATTAAAACAAATGGGCAATGTTTTAGTGAGTTTTTCAATTCAGGCACTTAACTAATGTGATAAAGGTTAGTCACTAAATTCCGTTTTAAAATAGCCACATTA
Source organism: Erythroxylum gracilipes (assembly GCA_026413385.1). Taxonomy (NCBI): domain Eukaryota; kingdom Viridiplantae; phylum Streptophyta; class Magnoliopsida; order Malpighiales; family Erythroxylaceae; genus Erythroxylum; species Erythroxylum gracilipes. The sequence continues at coordinate 28,060,536 of JANZLC010000008.1, read as the reverse complement.
ACTAATAAGTAGAATTTACGTGGGCGTTAATGGGAGTCTTATCAGTAAGACAGTATTTCTCTATAATTTATCTGACGAATGAAATTTAGTAGTTGAAGCACCTAGTAAATAATTCTTTTTTGTTGAGGCACTCAATAAAAAGTGATAAATTTCAGGCACTAACCAAACTCTTATCCCTTTACCAAACTGACTTGATCTCAATCTTGGCTAAGGCAAAATAGCTTAACACTTTCCACATAGTATAAAGACACTGCTAAACAGATGCAGTATGTGAGAACTCTGATCATCAGGAGTTGAATCATTATGGTGCATTCAGGTAAGATAGGGAGTAAAGGCAATCTTTTCTGAACATCTTATCCATAAATATTCTAAACTTGCCAAAAGCAAGGATAATCGTTCCAAATACTACAATGTGTCTTTTGAACCATCATGAAAGTTAAACAAACTAAAGTATATATGTTAAACATACTAACTAGACAAAAGCACAAGCAAGTTTACCAGAACGTGGTCCTCAATCCTCATCACCATGATCAATCTTTTCCTTAAGTTGGTCTTCTTCATCACAGTAATTTCCACTCCCAGTCTGATTAGGAACGGAATCACGCTCGGAAGAGGCAGCAGCAGCTTTATTAACTGACTGCTGATAAAGAACTCCACCTGCCAGCGTGAAAAGGAGGCAAAGCAAACCGAATGGACTAGCATGTTTATCCCAAATCAGCACATTTATCACTATTGTAAGAAACTTATTGACCACACCAGTCACAGTGTAGGCTGTTGCAGATATAGCCTTCCTTGCCGCAAAGCCAAAGAAACTAATAAGCAAGCCAAACACACAGGATAAGGACACAGCAAACCATGCGTCAAATTCAAACCAATTACCAGTTTTTGACGCCAAAGCTGCAAACAGATCACTGTACTCTCCTGTGAGTATCCAGAACACAGGGGCAATCATCAATGACAGCAAATTGTTGTACAACACAAGTCCCCATGTGTTCAATCCAATAGTTGATACAATGTGTTTGATATAAACCATCTCAGTAACAATGGTCACTAGATACGCTAAAGCCCAAGAATATGCAGTCAAAGTAAAATCAGAATCAGTGGCCACGTACCCAACGGCACCACTCAAAATAACAACCAACGAGACAAAGGTAAGCTTTGAAGGAATAGGTTGTTTTCTAAATACGGTGTCAGCGACGGCAACCAACAGGGGTGTCAAAGATCTGAACATTATGAAGGTATCGACATTGGCATGACGCAAAAGATTGGTATTGGTAAAGATTGCCAGGTAAAAGACAATTGCAGCGGGCATAAACTTCTTGGCAGTTTCATAAGTGAAGGCGTCGTGATACAAAAATCCCAGCTTACCCAAAACCCAGACACCCAATGCAGAGGTCAAGTACTGCAATGCAGTCAAAAGGGCAGGATAGCTGAATTTGGTAATGGCATATTTGTTGATAACAGCAAGTAAACTTGAACATAGAGCATAACCCACCACCAGACTACTAGTGGCTAACTGCTTCGAAGACTCAACTCGAACCGAAGCCATACTAGGCCCCTTTCTCAGCGTGCCTACAAATGATGATCTAACAAACACACAGCAATACAGATATAAAGCAGATCCTTAAGATTCCAGAGAGACAATGTAAAGAATGGGGGCCTTAAAGGAGTCACCTGTGTCAATATCTAGAGAAAAAGAACTAGCAAACAGCTTCATAGGAAAAAATCTCAGAAATTGGAAGCCAATAATCAGGTCTGATCAACGAGTGGTAATGAAAAGAAAGCAAAATCTTATCAAACCCCAACAAATTTGGACCACTGAGAAAAAGGGTACAATTCACTAAATTGTGGATAAAAAAGGACGAGAAAAGACCAGAGCGAGATCAGATGGGGCACGCAGAGAAAAAAAGACAGGGGCCCTTTCAAATGGTGTGACTTAGGGAGGGAGGCAGAGGCAGAGGGAGAGAGAGAGAGAGCAAACGAAAATCCACTGACCTGGAATGAATATAAGGGGAAACTGTGACGGTGGAGGCAAGAAATAGGATGGAGATCTAAATCTAATTAGGCTGATTTTGTTTCTTTAATAATTCATTAAGGAGAGGGGAGGGTTTAATCAACGTCTCGACGTTGATTGACTGAGGAGCAGATCCGGTAGGATTCTAATGTTTATTTACAGTTTACTCCGCGTCGGTCGGTGCCATTTTAACCTTTTCCTTGACAACTGTAGCATTATATTTCTAATGTTTGTTTGCCATTTACTCCACGCTAACCTTTTTTACGGAATCACCCTCTTCAACTTCCTTACCTGTTCAATATCTACAAAAACATATACAAATGGTTAAAATGTCAAGATTGTGTCCCGTTCAATTTGCCTTCGTCAATTATATAATCATTAAATGGAAAGATTGTGTCCTCGATAAATTTAATATGTAAAACATTCTAATATGTAAAATCCATAAATTTGGTAAAACATAAAAGATAGATGGAATTGGTTTTTTTTTATTTTAAAACCTTTTTATCTACAATCATTTTTTACATCATCCCTTTATTATTTCAAAGCATTTGCTTTTGCTTCTTTATATTATACTTATAAGAGTAAAACAACCAAATTTTTTGAAAATTAAAATTCAATTAATCAAAGCTGCTAAATACAAGGTTCATTTACAAGAAACAATAAATAATTAATCATTGCACAATTAAGAACCAAAAAGTTGGAAACTAATTATACATAATCCAATGGAATCATCTAAGCTTAACCCCTTCAAAGTATCTGCTTGCATTGCATGACTTTGGAGTTAAACTATGCTTCTCATAATTGCCGGTATATAGCTATTCTAAGAGTGAGAATGATTTTAGCACCTCTTGAGTTTTATCATCATGCAAATCATATCAAAGTTAGTATACAATAACACTTGTTGCTCCTAACTTTCACCCTTAAACATCCCTTGGTTCCTCTCCTTTCACATATTATAAACCATAAAATCCCTTATGCATTCCCTACTTTAGCTATCTAGATGTTTCATCTTTTGATATAATATCAATGCACACATTGTAATGGAATAATTCCTAATCCACCTTCCTCTCATGGCTTGCATAAATCATTCCAGTTGAGTTTTCTATAGGTCCTTGTGTTTATATCTGCACACTATAGGAAATTAAATAGGAGTTTCTCCATTTCCTTGTTAAGAGAAAAGAAGATATGAAGACAAGTATAGGATTAGGTTGCTCAAAACTAAAAGCACAAGTTGGAGCCTCTTAGTATATAAGAGGCACTTATTAGCCCAACTTCCCTGTCTCCTTTTGATTCTGACCTAGTTGTAAAGCCTTTGGAGGTTAAATCAAAATAATCCAAGGATTACGCTATAGGGTGCAACTTTGGGTCGTTCACTTAATCAAAACCTAAAATGAAATGGACCTAAGTTAACTTATATGCCATGCTATGCAAGCTAAATGGGAAAAAAGGGGGGGTTTTGATTTTTTGAAATCATTAATTGAACTAAATTGAATTTTAAAATGTATTTTTAAATTTTAGGGATATAGAAAATGAAAAGAATGAAAAACAAGAGATTAAACAGTAATAGAATCCTCTTGAAAGTGAGCTCTGGCTATCATAGTTCGAAATTGATTTTATCGGGAGTAGAAATCACTAAGCGTCAAAATGGTAAACCTTAAGTACTCTTTAAGTCCAGGATCTTAATCAATGGGACTCCATTTCTTAAGATCCTGTTAAGTGCTCTTAGTGTGCATAGTAGGATCAGCCAATGCAATAGGTCAAATGAAATCCAGAATCAACTCAATATCAAACATAACCATGCAAGATAAGGGAGAATCAAGAAGATTACAAATAGACATATATGAAACTTCATATATTTAAGCTCAAAGTTCTACATAAACCAATCCAAACTACACATAATGAATGTCCAACATTTGATTAAAACTATAATCAAGTAGCTCAATTACAAATTACAAATGCTAGACCTAGGAATTTATAAATTCATAGCTGAACCATAGATTAAACTACTTCCCTTTTAAGCTTATTAAACTCTAGCTATTGCTGCATCTTCAAGAGGAAAAGAAACGCCTAGCCACGCATTGCACTCAGAAGCTTCACAATTGGGAATGAATCTGAGTCACCCATGGGGAAGGTTTTACAGTGGAAAAAACGAAGGAAATTAGGGTTGGATGAGAGAAAGATGAGAGAGGACGAGATGGAGGCTCTCCACTTGAGTTCCTTATGTCACTTATCTCGAAATAAGGTTTCTAAATTGGTATTCGGGTCGGTTTACACGAATGGGTAAGTGAAATTTCCAAAAATGGTTTGGGTCTGGGTTGCTGATTAGAAGGCTTCGTCGAATGACTTTGCCGCGACGAACTTTTCCCGAGAGGTCTTCTTTCTTGATCTTGTGACTTGCAAAGGTTTCGTCGCGACGAACTTTTCCTGAGAGGTCTTCTTGCTTGATCTTATGACTTGCAATTTCTTGGTCTTTACACTTGGCTCTACTTCTTGAGTGTCCTGCAATGAAAAGCAATAGTTTGCAATATCAATTGTCCTAGAAACCAAGTGAGTGCAATTACTAACTAATTATGAAAAATTTACCCTTAAACTATATTAATTCAAAACAAGCACTCTTAAGCTAAATTAAGCACAATATCTAACAAAAAGTCAAAAAGTATAACAAAAACCATGATAATATCACTAAATAATATAGAAAACTTGGGTTCAATCAAATTCCTCCACAATTAGACCTTTGTACTCCTGGACAAAGCTCATAAAAGTCAAAAAGATACAAGTGCAAAAGAAAATACCGACCATACTTAAAAACAAGAGCAGAAAATTAGTAAAACCATTTTTTCATAAATCAACCAAAGTAGACTGAAGGTGCGCTAAGAAGATAAACTCTATACGTATTTAATCTAAGAGATAGAGCAAAAGAGACCTATCTCAAGGGAAACTTTTTAACTCTCAACTCACTTTTCTTGGGATAATTTCACTCTAAAATCTGCTTAGTCCATTCTTTACCATATGCTTGTGATAGTTCTACCTCTCCACTACAAGAACCATAATTTCTCAAATCAAGAGGACTTTCAAGATTGTAATGGTGAATGAAGGCTAAGTGAAATGGATGGAATAAAAGAAAAAAATGAGTAACATGCATCACAATTGTAACATCCCGTTACCCATGTTAAGGCTAGAATTGTGATTTATGAGAAAGCACTGAGAAATTAAGAAATGAACATCATGCTTTAGTTGAATATGACATGCACATTTTTGCACATGAATATGATTGTACATGCATTCATTGACATTTTTCATGTATAATTGATTTATAAATGCGATTAACATGTAAATTATGAGTTATTTGCGTTAAAAATTTATTTGGAGACCATTAGGATTTTTCAGAATTTTTGGTGAATTTGAGGTACATTTGGACTAGGACAAATGCCAAGTGGTATAATAAATTGATACATGAAAATTTTGGATGATTAAGCCTAAAATTGAGTAACATTTGACGTAGTTAAATTGGTGACAAATGGACTAGTAATTAAGTGACAAATTGATCAATTATTGTGTGACAAGTGGACTAATAATTAGGAGACATATGGACTGATTAATTGGTGACATATGGCAGCATCTTGAGTGGATTAGTGGTAGCATCTTGATTAGGCAAATGTAAGACATGCCTTAGGATAAATATTGTGCTATAAAGTTGACATCTAGCATGTTGATGGAGCAAATTCTAGCAGCAATGTTTCTGTTGTTTCTCTCACCTTTCTTCACCAAATTTGATCCAACTTTCTCCTCTGTAATTTTCCTAAACCCTATCCAAATTGCTGCACCAAAACCAGCTTTTTACCTTACACAAAATAGCCAAGAAAACCAGCTGAAAGTTACCTTCATCTTACTGTCCAAAATCAACCTGTTT
>JANZLC010000008.1:28013476-28039429 GCA_026413385.1 Erythroxylum gracilipes | reverse complement strand
ATGGCACTTTTTCGAAACTTGATTTCATAAACTTGATATCCTTTCGAAAATCATTTTCATTTTCCATTTCATAATTCCAAACACAATTCACATGCAAAAAATGTTACACATTCTCAAGCATTCAAAGAGCAATAAATGCACATTTTAGATGTAGTTGCAAACATTTATTTCCATTTCTTGAAAGAGATATTAATGGCTTATTACTTAATTATAAAAATGTAACCCACCTTGAATTCCTTGCTTATAATTTGCTCAAATGTGCCTCTCCTCCTGCTCCTCTTATCTTTCTTGATTCCCTTTTCATAGGCAAAAATCCCAACTTATTGCAAAATTTGAAAACCCACAAGCATATTCAATAAAATTGTTTCTAGAAAACTTAAACCCATGTATTTTCCTAAGTTTCATGAACCAAAACCCTTCCATAAATCCAAAAGACTAAGACCTTGAATCTTCACCCAATGAAGAGATCTTTTGGCTCAAAACAAAGCTCTTATCTTCCTCTATCTTTTTCCCTTCTTGGGCAACCCCAAAATCTCTCTTTAAAACTAAGAAAGGATGAAACCTAGCTCAAAACTTCATTCTTTTCTCTACTTCACCAAAACCTCTCTTCCTCCCCTTTTTGTTTTTGTATTTCACTTCTTCTTTCTTCTCACTCACGTTTTTCTCTTCTTTAGGAAGAAGACAACACTTCTTTCTTCCTATTTTACCCTTAATGAATGCTAAAAATTTACTTTACCATTCCTTTATACCCTATGTCTTTTTAAACTTAAGTAAACTACCAAAAATACCCCTTTATACATTCTCATCACTTTTAATTCAACTAACCCATGAAATAAATTCTAATAATATAGATATAAAAAGAAATTTAACTCCCAAAAATTCACCTATTCAAACCTCATAATTATTTAAAACATGTTTAGCTAAAGAAGAAAAATCGGGGGCCAACATTTTCTCTCCCTCTTAAAAGAAATTTCGTCCTTGAAATTCCTACTTTAATCATTGAAGAGGTATGGATACTTCTCCTTCATGGCTTTCAAGGGCTCCCACGTGGCCTTTTCTACGGAATGATTTCTCCACAGGTTACTAGTTGAACTGTCTTGTTTCTGAAGACCTTTTCCTTAGTGTCCAAAATCTCCACTAGAGTCTCCTCATAAGTCAAATCATCCCTCAACTGAACCTCAATGGTCTTAATGATCTATATCTCCTCAACATGGAAACATAAAAGACATCATAAATTTGTGATAATTCCGGTGGTAGTGCCAACCTATAGGCTAGTGGTCCAATCTTCTTAACAATTTCATAAGGACCCACATATCTTGGGCTCAACTTGCCCTTCTTACCAAATCGCAAAACTCCTTTCCAAGGAGATGTCTTAAGGAAGACTTTTTCATCGAATTCATACTCCATTTCTTTTCGGTGTGCATCATTATAGCTTTTCATTCTATCCTGAGTCGCTTTAAGCCTTTTCTTAACTGACTTGACCTTGTCAACTGTCATCTGAATCAACCTGGTCCTATTAGTTTCCTTTCTCCTTCTTCATCCTAGCATACAGGAGTTTCACATCTCCTCCCATACAGTGCTTCATAAGGAGCCATCTGAAAGCTCGAATGGTACGAATTATTGTAAGCAAATTCGACCAATAGCAAATGTTCGTCCTAAGTTCCTTTGAAATCCATCGAACATGTCATGAGCATTCCCTCAAGGGTCCGGATGGTCCTCTTAGATTGACCATTTTCTAGGGGGTGAAAAGCAGTGCTGAAACTCAACTTGGTTCCCAGAGCCTCTTGTAAGCTTCCCTAGAATCTCGAAGTGAACCGAGGGACTCTATCAGAAACTATGAAATCTAAAATCCCATGTAATCTCACTATTTCATCAATATACTTCTTTGCTAGCACATGCAACGAATCAGTTTGTTTGATTTCTAGAAAATGGGTTGACTTCGTCAGATGATCAACAATAACCCATATGGCATCATGCTTCTTACTGGTCATGAGCAAACCCATCAAAAAGTCTATAGTCACCCTTTATCACTTCCACTCAAGAATGGATAAGGGCCTTAACTTGCCTGAAGGTGCCTGGTGTTCAGCTTTGACTTGCTGACACACTAGAAACTTACTTGCATACTCTGCTATATCCTTCTTCATGCCTTTCCACCAGAAATGCTTTTTCAAATCTCTGTACATCCTGGTGCTACCTGGGTGTATAGCATAAGACGCATTGTGTGCCTCATCCAGTATCTCATCCTTCACCTCGACATTCGGGATACAAGTTTGTTCCCTACAACCATAAGTCATCCTTCATCACTACCACTTCAGATTTCTTACCATTTTGAATTTCTTCTCGGAGCTTACTCAATTCAGCATCCTGTGCTTGTAACTCCCTAACTTTCTTTTTGAGGATCGGCCTCACTCTAAAAGTAGCAACAATACACTCAGGTTCCTCCTGTTTCAAACTTATCTTAAGCTTAATCATCTCTTCCAATAACGACAGATAAATTGTCTGAACGTGGGCTATTGAGGATTTCCTACTCAAAGAATCTGTCACTACATTTGCCTTCCCTGGATGATCCTTTAGCAACTCTAACCACCTTCTCTGTCTCAAATTCAACTCTTTCTGGCTCAGTAAGTACTTGAGATTTTTATGATGTATAAAACCCCTTGTCTGAACCCCATATAAATAATATCTCCAAATCTTTAGGGCAAAGATTACTACTGCTAATTCCAGATCATGAGTCGGGTAATTTAACTCATAAAGCTTTAGTTACCTTGAAGCATAAGCTATCACCTTATCTCCTTGCATCAACACACAACCCAAACCCTTTCTTGAAGCATCACTGTAAACTGTATAACCCTCATCTCCCATAGGTAAGGCCAGAATTGGAGCACTTGTGAATCTGTGCTTGAGCTCCTCAAAGCTCTTTTGGCATTCATCACTCTAGATAAACTTCTGATTCTTCCTTAATAATCGGGTCAGTGGAGCAGCTATCATAAAGAATCCTTCCACAAGTCTCCTATAATAACCTGCTAAATCTAGAAAATTCCTCACCTTTGCAACTGTCTTGGGTGCCTGCCACTTCACCACTGCTTCAACTTTCCTCGAATCAACATGTACCCCATCTTTCGAAATCAAATGCCCAAATAATATCACCTCGTGAAGCCAAAACTCACACTTGCTGAATTTAGCATAAAGCTCCTTCTCCCTCAGTGTCTGTAACACTATCCTAAGATGTTTCTCATATTTTTCTTCACTTTTGGAATAGACCAAAATGTCATCTATAAACACTATGACAAACTGATCCAGATACTCCCTGAAGACCCTATTCATAAGATCCATGAATGCAGCTGGAGCATTAGTCAATCTGAATGGCATGACTAGGAACTTGTAATGCCCATAATGAGTCCTAAAGGTTGTCTTGCTCACATCATACTCCTTGATTCTGAGCTGATGGTAGCCCAACTTGAGATCAATCTTGGAAAAGACCCTTGCTCCCTATAGCTGGTCAAATAGATCATCAATACTGGGCAGAGGATACTTATTCTTAATAGTCACCCTGTTGACTCTTCGATAGTCAATACACATCCGCCATGTCCCATCTTTCTTCTTAACAAACAGTACAGACCCCCCTCATGGCGATGAACTTGGCCTTATATACCCCTTCTCTAGAAGTTTCTCCAACTATTCCTTCAGCTCCTTTAGCTCAGCTGATGCCATTCTATAGGCTGGTATAGAGATGGGTTCGATTTCGGGAATCAAGTTGATGGAAAACTCGATTTTTCTCACCGATAGCAAACCAACTAATTCTTCTGGAAACACGTTTGGAAATTTCCTCACAATTGGAAGATCCTCTAACCTCCCTTCATTCACATCAGTGTCCACAATATATGCCAAAAAGGCTTCACACCCTTTTCCCATCATTTTGTTAGCAAGTAAAGTTAAAATAATTCTTAGTGATGGTATTTTCCCGTCCCCTCTGAAAATCACCTTCTCACTGTTGCCCAAATTAAAATCCACCTCCTTAAGGCCACAATCAAGCTTCACATGATACTTCTCCATAACATCCATTCCTATTATGACATCTATCCCCTTTAGATCGAAGGGTAGTAAGTCCACTACCAGTTGAGCACCCTCAATGAAGAGCTCATAATCCGTATACACTTGACTTATAATCACATTCCTCCATAGAGGAGTACTAACAATTAAAAGACTACCTAATGGCATCAAATCAACATCATGTAATGTCATGCTTGCATAAACAAATGAATGCGTGGAGCTAGAATCAATCAACACATATACTGCAGAATTAAATAACCGAGCCATACCCGTGACAACTTCAGGTGCGACTGTAACTTCCTCTCTAGTCATAGGAAATACCCTAGCCTGTGCCTGACCCCTTGGCCTCCCTAGAGGAATAGCCTTCTTTGTAGCTCTAGAACTGCCCACCTCAGTGAATGAGCTAGTTCCCATTATCTCTGCTCTTTTAGGGGCATACAACTGCAACCCCTCTTGCCTTGGTACCTATGGACAGTCCTTGATCATGTGTCCCTTCTCCCCGCATCAAAAGCATTCTCCAAGTAACTTCAAGAACTCTCCTTTGTGAAATTTCCCACAATACTCACATTGGGGGTTTGTGTATCTACTCCTCCTTGTCCTTCCAGTGCCTCTCACACTTTAGGCTTGTCCTAAAACTGCCCTTGCTTGCTCGTTCTTAGTAGGTCCACTGCTTCCCACTTCACTCTGAGTATGGTAACTCCTTATACTCCTCTCAGGCATTGGAGCACTCATTCCCTTCTTAGAAGACTGCTTGGAGCACTCATTCCCTTCTTAGAAGACTGCTCCCTGTTCTTTCTCTTCCTGCTCACTTCATTTTTTATATTCTCCAGTTTCTCAGCCTGGAGTGCAGCATCTACCAATTGCTGGTAGTCACAGAAGTTGTGGATCAGGACTTTCTCCTTGATCCCCAAATGAAGTCCTCCCTCGAACTTGTGGCACTTATCCTCCTCATTAGCAACAATGTTGGCCACATACCGTGACAGCTGGGTGAACTTCAGCTCATACTCACTCACACTCAAATTCCTCTGTGTGAGATTCAAAAACTCCTTGGCCTTCTCTTGTACATACACCCTCGAGAGGTGCTTCTTCTTGAACACTTCTACAAAATCTCTCTATGATAACACCAGAGGCATCACCTGACTATGTGGCACTGATTCCCACCAATGAAGAGCATCTCCTTGCAGCAAGCCAACTACATAATCCAGCTTCCCCTCATCAGAGCGCTTCATCTGAATCAGGACCCTCTCGGTCCTCTTCAACCATGCTTCAGCCTCTTCTGGATTTGTAGTCCTATTGAAATCCATAGCCTCATACTTGCGGAGCTTATCATATTGTCCACTCCTCTCCACTTGAGTTGGCACTAGAACTTGTGACCCTTGACCCATGGCATAAGTGAAAGCCAGGGCAAAGGCCTGAAAGAACTGCAGATCCATGGTAGGCATAGGAGGAGGAGGTGGTGGCACTTCATGATGCACACTCGGTGCCTCAGAATTAGGGTCAGGAGCAGAGTGTGTCCCTGTATCTTGCAGGACATAAGATTCATCCGTGCTCGCTTGGCAAGAGCTAGATCGAGTCGCAGCTCCTCAAGTTCTCTTTCGAGGTGGCATTTTTCACTCCTTGAATATAAAACCATTGAAAATCTTTGGTTCAAGCAAAACAAATTTCTAAGTACGCAAAACAGTTCAAATCATATAAAACAATTTCAAATCATATGAAACATATCAAAACAATGCAAGTTATTTACTTTAAAATGATGCATATTCATTACATGTCTTAAACTACCCATTTCATGCCTAGGATACTCCAAAACCTAGTCCCAAACTTGGACCTAAACCTAGTCGCTCTAATACCAAACAATGTTGGACCCCGCTTCTGGAGCTCAACATTCGAAATCATAAAACTGATCATATTATCCTATAGGGTTATTTCAAAGAAAACCTCATTAGCCATCATCCCATAAAGGAGGCGTGCCCACACTAGTCAAACATCAAAACAACCTTATTTCTAGTATTTCAGAACAAATTTTGTCCTTAATCATAATGAACATATTTCGGGACCATTAGCATAACTTTCTATAAAGATATCGGATCAAGGTAATATTAGATGATTTGAAAGAGGACTTCTAGATCTACAGCTTTCATGAAGACCTTGAAGATATATTCTATCATCTAGAGGGTCAAAATTGGACCAGATGGTAGGGTAGACGATTCAGTCTATAGTGGATAAGAAGGAAGGTTTCAATCTAAGACCTATTTTAGAACAATTGGCATAACTTTCTTTATAGATGTTAGATCAAGGTTATTCTTAGATGTTTTGAAAGAGGACTTCTAGATCTATAACTTTCATGAATACCTTAAAGATATATTCTATCATCTAGAGGGTCAAAATTGGACCAAACGATAGAGTAGACGATAGTGGATAAGAAGGAAGGTTTCAATCTAAGACCTATTTGGGAACAATTGGGATAACTTTCTCTATAGATGTCAGATCAAGGTCATTCTTGGACTCTTTGAAAGAGGACTTCTAGATCTACAACTTTCATGAAGACTTTAAAGATAGATTCTATCATCTAGAGGTCAAAAGTGGACCCGACGATAGGGTAGATGATTCAGTCTACAGAGGATAGAAGATGTTTCGGTCTACAGTAGAGAAGAAGATGTTTCAGTCTATAGTGCATAGAAGATGTTTCAGTCTACAGTAGAGAAGAAGATGTTTCAATCTATAGTGCATAGAAGATGTTTCAGTCTAAAGTAGACAAGAAGATGTTTCAGTCTACAGTACATAGAAGATGTTTTAGTCTACACTTCTAAGTATCTCCACTTATAAAGATCATAACTTTCGACTTCGATGTCCAAAAATTTCATACTTTATACCGTTGGAAAGCTAGAAAGATAATATACAACTTTCTTGAAGGAATCTTTATCTAATTCAGCCTAGGTCAACCCAGATTTTTCCCTTATGAAAACTTGAAAATGCAATGTACAAACTTTGAGAGTCATAAGCAAAAATGCAATCATATTCCATTAGCATCAAAAGATAAGAGTTTTAACAAAGCTTTAGTGGGCATTTCAAGCTACAAATACATCAATGTCTCAAGATCCCAAAATATAAAAGATACATGAACAATAATTTGGTCAAAATGCAACTAAAGCCTTGTTTTAAAAAATTAGCTTAAATTAGAAAAACATTGCAAAAGTGGAGTGATGCCTTGGCTCTTGACTATTTGATCTCTTGCTCGTCACTTGAATATGGGAGGAGAATGGGAGTGAGCTTTAAGCTTATGGATAACAATTTTATAACCAGTAACAAGCAAAACCATTGATATAATCATTTTCATTGCAAAAACTCACATTAATGCAAATCATGTATACATCACTCTTGTTAACATATCATGAGCACATAAGCACATCAAAATTGGTTTGGTTAGATCCATAAACATGACGAACTACATAATTCCACATAATGGTCTTATGAGAGAGTCCATGAAGGAGCTCCGTGCCACTAGCGGGCAGTCAGGAGAAGCCTTTAACTTGGTCAACATACACGTGACATTCTTGAATGGACTACACCAAGCCCACATAATATGTAATTTTTGAATCAAAATAGTTTGCCCAAATGGAACACTTTGGAAACGTGCTTTTCATGAACATGAGATATTTAGAAAATCATTTCCGAAAACTTGATTTTATAACCTTGTATCTTTTCAAAAGAGAATCATTTTCGTATATCATCAACACAATTCATATGCAAAACATGTAACACTTTTTCAAAGAATTTAAAGAACAATAAATGCAGACGTATAATGTAGTTAAACATCATTTAATTTCCATTTCTTGAAAGAAACAGTAGTAGCTTATGGACTCAATTATAAACTTGTAACCCACTTGAATTCCTTTCTTATAAATAGCTCATATGTGCCTATCCTCTTGCTCCTCTTATCTTTCTTGATTCTCTTTTCATAGGCAAAAATCCCAACTTCAATAGGGTTGCAAAAATTGAAAACCCACAAACATATTCAATAAATTGTTTCTAGAAAACTTAAACCCATGTATTTTCCTAAGTTTCATGAACCAAAACCCTTCCACAAATCTAAAAGATTAAGTAAGATCTTACCTTTAATCTTCACCCAATGAAGAGATCTTTTAGCTCAAAAGAAAGCTCTTATCTTCCTCAACTTTTTTCCCTTCTTGGGCAACCCCAAAATCTCTCTTTAAAACTAAGAAAGGATGAAACCTAGCTCAAAACTTCGTTCTTTTCTCTACTTCACCAACACCTCTCTTCCTCCCCTTTTTGTTTTCGTATTTCACTTCTTCTTTCTTCTCACTCATGTTTTTCTCTTCTTTAGGAAGAAGACAACACTTCTTTCTTCCCATTTTACATTAATGAATGCTAAAAGTTCACTTTACCCTTCCTTTAGACCTTATGTCTTTTTAAACTTATGTCTTTTTAAACTTAAGTAAACTAGCCAAAATACCCCTTTATACATTCTCATCACTTTTAATTCAACTAACCCATGAAATAAATTCTACTAACATAGACATAAAAAGAAATTTAGCTCCCAAAAATTCACCTATTCAAACCTCATAATTATTTAAAATATGCTTAGCTAATGAAGAAAAACTCGGGGGCCAACATATCTTTTTTATTTACAAATTAATAAGTTATTTTACATGTCATTCTAATTCATCTAGAAAAAAAGAGTTTGAAGTAGTGACTTTAAACAATTGTTTGTTGAAATATTAGAAGCAATATTTAAAAAAATGGTTATTTGCAAATCTATTATATGTATCTTTTTTATTTACAAATTAATATGTTATTTTACATGTCATTCTAATTCATCTAGAAAAAAAGAGTCTTAAGTAGTGACTTTAAACAATTGTTTGTAGAAAGAAGTTTCAACAACTAGAATTGAAAGTTGATTGTTAGACCTAACTACCAACTAAATCACATCTGCAACCAATGGAAAGTTGATGTCAGGATAGTAAAAGAGGCGAAGAAAACCATGGAGTAAAGTTTGAGAAAAGTGTCACCGAGTAATTTCAGGCCCATACTAAAAACTAGAGAGCTAGATCTCATTAAGAACATCGAGGAGGATTTTTTGTTAGTTAAAGCTTAGTTTATTGTTTCAACAGTGATAGTTTCAGAATTGACAGGGGGTTGGGGCAAGGTTGGGCCTCTAGATAGTGAACTGAAGCTCGATGCAAAGCCTAATCAAGCCTTAAGGCTCAAGCTTGGTCCACTTTTTTAATTTAAAATTTTTGTTTTCCAAAATGGGTTGTTTTAATTGTTTTTTAGTGTATATATTAAATGTACATAAAATTTTAAAGTGAATAAATTCAAGGTAAATTTATTATGAAAGAATTTACATGAGAAATATAATATTCATTTAATTGACACAATTGCTTAATAAAAATTATTTTTTAAAGAAATGTATATATTAAATGTATAACATTGTGTTCCAAAGAGGGAGTACTTCACTAACTACAAGAGTGGTGATTTTAAAAGTGTGAAGATGGGAAATCAAAGCTCTGCTAGCATCGTTGGCATGGGTGACATTTGAGTTCAAATCATCATTGGGTATATGTAGACCTTAAAAGATGTTCGACACATTCCAAACTTGCATCTCAATTTGTTGTGTGTAAATGTGCTTGACCAAAAGGGATACTAACACACTTTTAGAGATGACACCAAAGATTGGGACATGTTTGCAAAAAGGAGATTAAGTTGTTAGCTAGAAAATCAATTATCCCTTCAAAGACTATGGTTTCTCTCAACCTTGTGATTATTGCATGGCTAGAAAGTAAGATTGTGTTTCATTTAATAAAATGTCTACTAAAAGGAAGGAAAAGTTGGAGCAAGTGCACTTTGATGTTTTTGGTTGCTATGGAGGAGGAGTCCTTACGAGGTAACATGTATTTTGTTACATTTATTGATGTTGTTACATGCAAGATTTTTTTCATACTAAAAACAAAAAGCTAAGTGAATAAGACCTTTCAAAAATTTTATGCCATGGTGGAAAGGGAGGTGGAGAGAAAGTTGAAGTATCTCTAAACCGACAATGGTGGAGAGTATACCTCTAATGAATTTGAAGATTATTGTGCAAGATATAACATAAAACATAAGAAAGACAAAGCCTGGCACTCCACAGCACAATGATGTTGTCGAGAGGATGATAGAAACATTGTGGAGAAGGTTCAGTGTATGCTTTAACTATTAAAAGTACCAAATTCCTTTTAAATTGAGGTGGTCAAAACTATAGTGTACGTGATCAGCAAAACTTCTTCAATTCCTTTGGAGCTTTGCATTCCTGAAAGAGTGTGGAAAGAGAAGGATCTAACTTATCCATATATAAAGGTGTTTAGATGCAAAACTTTCAAGAACATGTCAATGGAACAAAGATCGAAACAAGATTCAAAAACTGCTCAATGTGTGTTTATTGGATATGGTGATAAGGATTTTGGCTACAAGCTCTACGACCTAAAAAAGTGAAAGGTTTCTAGAATTAGGGACATAATCTTCTATAATCAAGAGATGGATACAGATCGCATCAAAGAATATAGCATTACTTTTAGTAGTTTATCATTTGTTACTGCAGATTCTACCCCTGTTCATAGTTTTATTAATCAGCCTATAAATGAAGAAGTAGAACATGAACTAGCATAAGATAATAATGATCAAGGAAAATATGACGGTGATAAGTCACATGAGACATATACAATGGATGATGTTGAAGAGGTCGATGAGTATCATGATCAGGGGGGACAACATGTTCAAATGTTGGAAGATGTCTAACTTCAAAGGTCAACTAAAATGAAGAATCCTTCAACAACATACTCTAGTTCGAAATATCTTCTAGTCACTACTAAGGTGGAGTTAGAAAACTAAAAAACAAAGACTCCTAGCTTAAGGAAAAGTAAGAGGAGATGGATTCATATGGATAAAAATGGTACCAATATATTGACAAAGGTGGTTTCAATATTTTCTGGGAGTAAGCTTAAGCTTTGTAGTAAGCTTATCCGGATGGCATTTAAATGATGAATGTGATAATTGATTTCTCCTCTAAAATAGGCGAGAAGGGAAGATTGATGTGGGTCTAGCCCTATTTCACGGATGTTAGTTTGACATAACAACTAAATTTGTACTTTGGAGGTCTTAGTTATCTTTATAGATCTAAAAGAATAAAGTTCATTTCAAAATTTGTTATATTTCTTTACGCAATTATCGATTGGAAGAAGTTCAATAACTAGAACTAAGTTAATTGGTAAGTCCTAAACACCAATTGAACCATATCTACAACACATAATAAGTTGATCATCAGGACAATAAAAGAGGTGAAGAAAGCCATCGAGCAAAGCCTAAAAAGAGTGTCACCGAGTATTTCTGGTCCCATATAGAGAAACTAGAGAGCTAGATCTCATTGAGAACATAGAGGAGGATTTTGGGTTAGTTAAAGTTTAGTTTTTGTTATTTTTTTCAACAATAATAGTTTGTTGTTGTGGTTCTAACTACATCTTAGTGGAATTTTTGTTGAGTTGTTGTTATTATTGTGGTTCTGATACATAATATAGTCAGGTTTAAAACATTTTCATTTTGGGCATGAAAGGAGTACATAGTTAGGGAAAAGGTTATGAATAAAAGCTATAATTTAAAGGAAAAGTAAATATTATTATATGTATAGGAAAAGTTTGCCCTCCTCGTGTGACTTGAAAATAAATGCCACAAATAATCGCATTTCTTTTATAATTGTATCATTTTCTGATCATACTCGTTTGTTTTATCTCTTACTGCAGTAGGACAAGAAATCATGAAATTCATGAAACATTAGTTAAAAATATGAGAAGGTACTGAGAATTCAAGTAGCCTTCCACTTTTTGGGCCATTTTAAGCAAATGATTATTTTTGTCTCGTCTTCACATATTTTCTAGGTTATGGCATATACCAAAACACTAATTTAAAATTTTGTATGCACTTTTCACTCTTCAACAAACACTCCGTAAAACAAAAGGATAATGAGATTGATAGTATTATTTTATTTAACCATTAAATAACATCGTTAAATTATTTGTTTGATGATATAATTTAATTTAAGGCACACAAATAAGGGATTTTTTAATTCTTGTTATACATGGACATAATATGTGAATTGTCACTTTAATTCTTAAATTTTATTTTCTTTATTAAATGAAAAAAAATTATATTGTACCAAAAACAACATTGGGAAATTCAGACTTCTCATATCACTACAATATGATGATTTAATGATGTTTTATATTGCAGATCAGAAGTTAATATTAATCTTGCACAAATTTCTCATGGATTTTTGCAAAGTCTTTAGCTTGAAAGTTAACTTCTTGAAAAACAAGATCAATTTTCTTAGGATGTCTCTAATACTAATAGTCTGTAGGAGATATTTGGTTTGAATATTCAAAGTCTCCCCTTCAGATATTTAGGGGTACCTATATCCTCAAAGAAGTTGAAGTACCATGATTGCTTGATGCTATTGGGAAGATATAAAAGTAGGATTAATGTCTGACAGAACATATTTCTTTCTCAAGCAAGAAGACTTCAACTAATTATTTTAGTTCTAGACAACTTACTCTACCATTGGAGCTCACACCTGGTTCTTCCAAAGAATATTATTATGAAAGATGCGTGAAGAATTTCCTCTGGTCTGAAAAAGTGGAAGATTCCAATGGGGATAAGCTGAAATGGGACCATCTTTGCTAGAGGAAGCACGAAAGAAGGTTAGGAATGATTTCTTTTCAATTAAACTAAAACAAGATAATTGCTAAGAGAATTTGAAAGCTTCTCAATGATAGAGAGGCTTTTTTGGAGCAAATGGATAAATGTCTACTATTTGAGCAATTCCAATTTTTGGTAGTTAGAAGAGAAGATGGAACATTCTTGGCCTTTCATCAACATTTTAAGGCATAGATACAATATTTACCCCCTCATCAAAAGCAAATTGACAGTGGTGAAAATTTTTAGTTTTGGTTTGACAACTGGACACCTTATAGTCCATTACTTAAGAGAGCTAAGCTGCTCTTTCTTCTAGGTAGATGGACAATCAACAGTAAGGTCTTACATATTATTGCTGACAATGGGTGGAAGATCATAGGAAGAGTTGATAGATTTCAAGATTATCTCCCTAGATACATGCCTAATTCATCCATAAAGGATAAACTACTCTAGTATGCTAGCAGTAATGGAGAATTCACCAACTCTTCTTATCAAAAGCTACACAACTTCATTATCAGAGTATTCATTGGTATAATATAATATACAAAGGATCACTGATGCATTAGGCTTCTTTTGTAACCTGACTGGCATTTAGAGGAAGGTTGAAGACCAAAGATAGACTGAAGAGAAGCAATGATTTTATTTGCGTCCTATGCAATACATTACCTAAAACTGCTAACCACATGTTCTTTAAATGCAAGTTTTCTTCTAAAATATAGGCAATGATGCAACACAAAATGAATTTAGTTTGCCCTAAAAATGACTAGGGGAATATTTTGGTTAGAGTTGAAAAACTCTATACAAGATTGAGGCCTAGAGTAATCAAGTCTTGTCTTTTTTTTTTAATTAATTTCTAGCTTTGCTATGATGATTGGTTTCCTATCCCTATAATTTTATAACTATTATCCCTATAGCCTTATAACTACCTTGATTGCCTTTTGACATTTTCAACGATGTTTATTTATTTATAAAAAAAACAAGAATTGATTTTGTATTCTATTACATTAAAAAAAAAGTAGGAATGATCTTTACTAACTAAAAAATAATACTAGAAATAACATAAAATTCATAATTATATAATAAGAAATATATTTTAATTACATAAAATTAATAAATTATTTTATAATTTTGAACTATATCTAATATTCTCCAATATTGCTGATATATTAATAGAGCTAGCAATGGGCAAAAACAAGTTTGGGTCGATTCGAAACTCAATTAAGCCTAAAGTTTTAGGTTCGAGCACGAGTTTAATACAACTCAAGCAACTCAAAATTTAATTAGATTTAATTAAATTTATTTTTAGATATTTAGAAGTTAATACGAAAGCTTTCGGCTTCGACCTAACTTAATGCTTGAATTAAAAAAAGCCTCAAGTTGGATTGAGCTGGGCTTTTTTTTTTTGCCATATCTGGGTACATATTCGTAACCTTGAGTTGAAGTCGCCTCTCTTTATTTGGAATTCAATCATACCAAAAAACCAATTTTGTGAGAGTCCCACCGCCACTCAATAGTTACTCAACCGACCACCGTTTCCCGCCTAATCAAACCCAAGCCATTGCCACGCATTATTATTACCAACCAAACCAGGGCCACAAATGTCAACCGCACAACTGTGCCTTCATATCCTCCGCTCAACACCGCCTTCCTTGGTCGCTTCCCGGCGGCTGAGAAAAAGAAACTCCGCAATCAAAGTCCACCCAAACTTAAAATGGGTCCTCAGGCTAAGTTTGACGGACCAGAGTCCTCAACTATCAACTACTATCGATGTTAAGAAGATGGTTGATTTCTTGTATGATGATCTTCCCCACCTCTTTGACGGAAAGGGAATTGATCGGACGGCGTACGATGAACGAGTGAAGTTCAGGGACCCAATCACTAAGCATGATACCATTAGTGGATATCTCTTTAATATTGCACTGTTGAAGGTCCTCTTCAGGCCTCAGTTTTTCTTGCACTGGGTTAAACAGGTTCGCTTGTTCTCTTCCCTATTTTCTAATTTTTCATATGGCGTAGTTAAACGTCACGCATTAGACAATGGAATGTCTTACCTCGATACTGTACTCATTCTTTTTTTTTTAATAATGTTTCATAAGATGATGGTATTCCAATTAGTATTGCTTGGAACATTTAAGAAATTTGTTTATGTTGTGGACTTCAAGCTATATAGGTTTTGGTCCGCAAGTCGCTTGAACTGAAAATTAAGGAATGTGATTCTCTTTGCTTTGGTATACTATGTTGATTGATGCTGTTTCTATAGACAGGGCCTTACGAGATTACTACTAGGTGGACTATGGTGATGATGTTCATGCTTCTTCCTTGGAAGCCGGAATTGGTTTTTACAGGAACCTCTATCATGGGCATCAACCCGGAGACTGGAAAATTTTGCAGCCATGTGGTAAATTTTGCAGCCATGTCTTCTTTTAAAAATGGAATTTTAGTATGAAGCTTACATAGGTTATTCTGTTAACATGAATTTTTTGCAGGACTTCTGGGATTCCATACAGGATAATGACTATTTCTCGTTTCAAGGTTTGTGGGATGTGTTTAAGCAGGTACAGCCGTTAGTCTCTTGAAATATACTTACAAATGAATTTCCAGATTATATTCTGACAGGATTTGGTTTTCGTGCAGTTAAGGATTTACAAAACTCCTGAATTGGAAACACCTAGATATCTTATACTGAAAAGAACTGCAAGTTATGAGGTTAATTCTCTCTTTCCATTTGAGCAGCAAAATGATTTTATGCAATTATCTGTTTTACTTCACCTTCTCTTACAAGATGAATTGGATTGCTGAAACTGTCTACTGTTAGGAAGGTGAGCACAGCAGCTGTAGTCTTTATATTTTGGTTTCGTTGGTACAGTTGAACCATACTGGCAACGATGTTACAATTGGCTACCCTATGGAATTGGATTAGATAAAAGATACACTGTAGTAATACCAATTCCATGTCTAAGAACAGCAATGGATTGTCCAACTTCTCCATGAAATCATAATCTATTTGATGTATGGTCAAATGCATTGCAAAGCTGCTGGATTGCCAGAATGAATTGAAGTTAATGTGGTTTTAAGATGAAAACTGTAAAATTCAGGTACTAACTGAAAATTTAAACCTGTCAATCACTTTGCAATCTACTGCTTAATTACATAATATCATATTGAGTCAATTCCCTTAGATTACCTCTCTTATGTTTACATGTAAATGATTTCCGTAGTAGTGATTCCTTTATCATAGGTTGATGGAGTTATTAAGCATATCAGATAGTGGTGCTATTTTGATTAAATGTCATATTAATTATACAGGTTAGGAGTTACAGCTCATTTATTGTAGTAGAAACAAGTGGTGATAAGTTGTCAGGATCAAGTGGATTTAATGATGTTGCTGGGTAAGTTTCTGGAAGCTAAATCAATCATATACTATTTTTCCTGTCTCGTAGGATGATTAGTAATTGATGTCATCTGTGTAGGTATATATTTGGAAAGAATTCCACCATGGAAAAAATTAAAATGACTACTCCTGTCTTCACTCAGGCAAATGACCCTGAACTGTCACAAGTTTCCATCCAAATTGTGCTTCCATCAGAGAAGGATTTGAGCAGGTGAATAACAGTTAAATTTTAAAAAAAATTAAACTAACATAATGTAGTGTACAATTACTTGTTTCACATATTAAACATTTTTGGAAAAAAGGCTGCTAATAGAATGAAATATCTTTATCCTTCACAATTTTTTACTTTGACCAGCTTACCAGACCCTAGCCAAAAGACACTTAGTTTGAGAAAGGTGGAAGGAGGCATAGCTGCAGTACTCAAGTTCAGTGGAAAACCAACTGAAGGTGTTATTCGTGAGAAAGAAAAAGAACTGCGGTCAACTCTTTCTAAAGATGGTCTGAAAACTAAGACGGGTTGTTTACTTGCTCGCTATAATGATCCAGGACGAACAAGAAGCTTTATAATGGTACGACATTTAAGTCCCAGGATTACTTAGCGAGTGTTACTATGCTGTTTTAGCTGTTTCTCAAGTGACTAATTCGTATTTGCTTTCCTTTTCTTTATTGAAGGAACCATTTATTAGTATTATGGTTTATATTGGTGAATAGGAAGTAGAAACTACCACTTGATTAGGCAATCACTAGTTTACCATAATATCATATGTTAGGACTCCAGAACTTATAATGCTGGAGTTCCTCTATATTATTACTATATATATATATGTAAAACACTTATCACTACCGAATGATAGTGCCTAACCAGAGCAGATGCTCCTCACTAACCAGAGCAGATTTGCTCCTCAGAAGATTTAATTCTTCTGTCACTCTTCTTACCAATATTCTCTCCCCTCTCCCTTCTTCTTGTCCCCCTTTTTATAATCCTCCTAGGTAACAGATTCTGTTACAACCAAATGATTGGTTGTCAGTACTATTAGCTAACTAACTACCAGAATACATAATAGCGTACTCCCCTACCGATTACTCCTTTGCCCTCTGCTTATTCTTCCTATCATCTAATGATCCTAACATCATATAAATGATACCACATGAGAACTTGACAGCTAAAATCTGGCGGCTACATTGTGGATGTCATGATGATTGTAGATGAGATGCCATAGGCAGTGATAAAGTGAACTATATATTTTACGAACCCTCTGACAATCTAGCCAGCTCCTGTTGTTTCCCATACTGAAGTAAGTAAACTTGATGAAAATTAAAAAAAACTTCACAAGTTTTTAGGTGTCACCTATATCAAAGGATTTCTTATTTACTTTGCTAAAATCGAACATTTTTGTTCTGAATTTATCAAATTTTTATCCTATATACTTCTTATTTCTCTTACCTCCTTGCTAGAAGTAAAGTTACTTCTGTTCTGTGTTACTTCTGGAAATTAGGGAATAAAATGATCAAAGACAGATGCAGTTCTGTTCCTTTTAGGCGTGCCATCCATTTTGTAATGCATAGAACTCAAACTAAAATTATAGTTTTAGTTCGTCAATGGACAACAAGTGTCTTCCATTTCTTGCAAGACAGTACCTCTGAAAGATTATTAGATGATCATATATAAAACGTCTACTCTGTTTTTACAATATGAGGTGATATCAGACTCACAGAAAAGGATTGATGTAGCATGAATTATGAGCAGTTTATCGAGGATTATGGTAGACAAGGCTTAGTGTTTTTATCATTGCTGGAAATTTGAAAATCCAAATCTAGAGCAGCTTACACCTTAGTAATCCTGGCTCATTCTAAAGTTCCACTATTTTGATTATCCATCCATTAGATATACCAATATTTTGAACTTTTTTGTTTGTTTCTTCAATTTGCTACACAACAATGTCGTAAAAGTTGTTGAAGTTAATGTTGCAGACAATTATAGTATATTAACAACTGATATTATCTATTTATCTATGTTGATATGATTGAAGAGGAACGAAGTGCTAATATGGCTTGAAGATTTCTCATTGGAATAGTGGCAATCAGACTGGCTCCTGGTTGGATTATCCGCTTCATTGATACGTTACGCCCTCTGTTAAGCTGCCTCGTGACTTTGTTTTGCCTATTCTTGCAATTTAGCAGTACTTGTACAAAGGTATAGATAAATTATAAGAAGTTATCATATGTTATCACAGAAGCGGCCTATCTTTGACAAGTGGAACTCTTGCCGTTTCCTTTTTATCTTCTTCCTCTTATTTTTGAGTACTGCCTTACTTTTTTTACTTACCTATATCTATCGCAAGTAAAGGAATAAAGGGGTAATTCACTTAGAAATTATACTACATATGTTGCTTGTTAGAAATAAAGCAATCTAGGAATTTGTAAATAACTTTCATAAAAAATTTAATTGTTTGGAAGTAATAAAACAGCACCAAGTTTCTTAAATAAGCGTTGAGACAACTTCATTGTCTGGTACTTTTCTATATACCCTTCTTTGTTTTTGAGAACAAAATGAAGACTTCATGTCTGTAGAATAGGATAAGGCAATAATTTGTAACAAAATGAAATGTTAGATCTGTTTCTTTTGCACGTGATTATCCTAAATGGGAATTGTCTTTCGTATTTCTTTTTCTCTCTCTCGAAAGGATTGCTAAATCATGATCAGTTATTTTAAAGCGGATTGAACCAGAGTTTTATATTTGTTGCCTATTTCCTTCTTAAATTATGATTGCATTTCATCTTTAAATTGGATAACAGGTCGCAAGATGTTCTCTTGTACAAAACTGCCGGCTAATGACATAGTCAACCAGCTCCTATGATAGCTAAGTCAGATCAAAATGAACTATCCTTAGGCATAAAGACCAGATGGAATATGTAATGCTTATTATTAACGTTTTATAATTCTGTATTCTGATTTGTCTTTAGCTTTATAATTTTGACTTTTTTTCTTTCGGTCATTCATTGTAATGTTGAATTAGCTTTGTTACCGTTAATTCAATTATTCAATTTCTATATAAAAAAAAGGAATCTCAAGTTTTATTATTATTATTAATAATAATAACAATAAAACCACATTTTTATTATAATAATAAAATGAATAAATCATTACAAATGATTTATTAAATAAATATTAAATTTGTAAATAATTTTATATTAACAATCTATTAAATTCTATAATTCAATATTATTTATTAAAAATATTTTCATTTTAAAATTAATATTATTATTTGAAAGTAATAAATATTTTTATTAAATACTTATTTTATTTTAAAACACTTTTATTTCTTAAAATATTATTACAACAATTAAATTATTATTAAATAATTAAAATTATATTAAACATAATTTTATTATAAAATTAATATTAATAATCAAATAATATTTATTTAGTTATTAAAATATTTAAGAGCACTTTTATGTTTTGTATAAATCATAAAATTAAAAACTAAATAATATAACTAAATAATTTTTAACACAAAAGTTGCTTATTGATTTCTATGTGAAAGTATTTTTTTGAATCCTAACCTCTAATTTTTAGTTAACCCTAATTAAATATATAATCAAATTAATCCTACATTAAGATTTACCCCTAAATTCCTTAAATTTCTAAGTCCCCTTCTTCCTAATATGAAATCTGCAAAATTAATAGTCTTTGTAGCATCTGAATACGAAATCCCAAATGTGTTAATCTGCTCCTACTTCAAGGTGAAGTCTTTCCACAATGTTGAAGTCTTGTCCTTCCTTCATGTTAAGTCTCCTTCTTCTTCAATGCTAAAGCTGCTGTAGTCCTTAAAGCATTTCTCTTACAGCGTTTTGAGTTATTCTAGCATAGTAAGTTATTCTTCTTCATCTTTATAATCCCTATTAGATTGGTGTGTATTTCTTTGTAGTTTTTGTTCTAACATCCACAAAGAAAGTTGTTATAGATGTTTTATCTGATTAGGAACTGAATATCTAGTATCAAATCAGGAATTGAAAATTCATATGTTTTTTCATTGCCTAATTACTTAGGCTTTGATGTTATGAAGCATATCTTTTATTTTTATGGTTAAGTTTGCCAAGACTATATTGCCTTTATTTTTCAATTCTATTGGAACTTCTTAATCATCATTTTTCGTGATTTTTCAGTTAGGGCTTTTAATCATATTTTTCAATTTTATTGGAACTTCATATTGCCTAATTGCTAGTATAATTTACTGTAAGAAAGTTGTCTTGTCCTTGCCTTTGTAACATCTATCCCTAATTTTGTACAGGTTAAGTTGTTACAAAGTTGCCTTATCCTGAACTTTATTTCACTCGTACATCATTGTATCTTATTTATGCTTATAAATTGATTTTTATCTTGACATTGCAATTGTTGTGTGATTTTAGTACCCATGAAGTGAGTCAGTGGTCATTAAATTTTTAATACTCAAGATTTATGATATGTATAGGCCTATTAATTTTAATAATGTTTCTTTTTTCATCACTATATGTTGTTATAATGCATGTTGTGTTAGGTTTTGGATAGGTTTTGTTCAATTTGTAGTCTTTTATAATCTGTTTGTTCAAGGTTGTTGTTAGGTTTTGTGTTTAGGATGAGCTTTAATGACTTTAGGAGAAGGCTTAAAAAAGATCAGAGATAGACAAAGTACATGACCAGTTAGACAAAACTTGGTTGTGTATTCTTCTTGGAGAACATAATTGAAAGAACAGAAGACAAACGAAGACACGACTTGGAAACATGGCCATGTTGACAATCTAAACATTTTGGCTATCCACTGTTTTGAACTTAGATGGAGAGTCCAAATCTAAACATGGTCTTCAGAGAATATTTAGAGGACATCTCAAGATTTTAGGAATGCCCATATTTGTAGTTGTGTGAATTCGTTTGGACCAGCAACCGTTTGTTCAAAGTAAAACTTTTTTGGTAGCTTGGCCACTGGAGTTTTACATGGAAATATCTGAGGCTTATGAGATCTAAATGAAGTGATTCAAAATCTCAAATTCAAGCCAACATCGAAGGTCGTAATTCCTATGCAAAACTTGAGGCCCAAAAGTGCTGTTTTGAGGGCCTAAAAAGGTTGAGAACTAGATACAAAATTTGTCCTGGCTCGATCTGACCTTCCCTTGGTTTTTGGCCCATAACTTTAGCTACAGGGTTTTGTTTTAAGCAAGAAAGGATCTGTTGGAAAGTTTAGAGGTGGAGCCACATTTTATATGAGAGATCGTGACCGAATATGAGGAGATAGAGGTCAAAAAAAAGGGGGAGAAGTGTCAAAACAGAAATAGAGTTCTAGAAGTAGTTTAGGAGAGCAAACGTGGGGACGAACGAGAGAGAAAAGATTTCTTCATTCTTTTTGATTTACTTTTTCTTTAAAACAATGAACTTTTTGAACAAATTAGGGAGAATCAATTCAGTTTTGTTATCAACATTGATTGAGAGTTGGATAAAGCGAATGAGAGTTTAACTCCCAGTCATCATTTAACTGTTCTTTTGTTCTCTATTCCTTTGGCTTGATTTTAGATTTTTCTTGTTTCAATTTCTTCTTGATGTAATGGAATTTAATGGTTTGAATTCAATTAATATGAGTATTAATTTCATTTTGATGATGAGCTATATTAGTCTTACCTAGGGTTTTTAATTGAATGTCTTGATTCGATAATTCACATTAATATATATCTTACCTAGATTGATTGTGTTGTGTTGAATACTAGGTTAATAGATTGGCCACCTATTAGTCTTAAGATTTCGAATGAATAATCAAAAGATGAAATTTGATATTGGAACTAAACAATCAATTACCCTAACAATGAATTAGAAATATAAGTTTTAAGGATTGCTTAATTCGTAACTTCGAACGTTTCGTAATTGTTAGTTTATGAATGTGAGAATTATTAAAATGATAGTTGATAATTTAATTTAAGAGAGCATAAAGTTGTAGATTATATTAATGAGAAGTTTAAGAATTTAGGCTTGAATTTGGATCGTAGTGCAAATCCTAGGTTATCTTTGAAAGGTTTATATCAATTCTGTGCAATTCATTCTTTTTTTCTTAATTTCATAATTTCACAACCTCTATTGTAATATCCCATCTCCTAAATTGTTGAGGGTTATATAGTTTAGAAGGTTAAGCTCATGCATATTGCATTAAATAAAATAAGTTATATTACTAGATGATTACTTTGGTACATTAGGATACGAAATTTGTTATTCTATGTACATGCATGAGATTAGCATACACATACATAGATTATTATTTATAAATATGAGAAATAAGTGACAATTGTTTTATGTGCACTTAATTGACATATTCCAGGATGCTTGGATATGATTTTGATGAATTAGAATTAAATTAAAAACTAATGAACTTAAGTTAGTGATGTGGAGTTAATTGTTAAAAATTGAAAGTTTGAGGAGTCAAAGTATAAATTGGCTTAGTAGAATTCCTAAATGGTAAGATTGGAGATAAGTGGCACTTCATATTTGTGAAAAGTCGCACCTTATATTTTTGAAAAATGGCCCTCTAAATTTGTGACAAATGACAATTTAGACTTGTGACATGTGGAGCTTTCCAAATAGTAACATATGTAACCCTACATTTGGTGAACTGTGTATCTTTACAGTTAGTGACATATGGAGGCTTAAATGAGTGACATATGGAGCCTAAAGTTAGTGACGTATGGACCAATAGAAGAATAATACATGGACCAATAGAATGGTGACACATAGACCAATGAAATAGTGACACATGGATTACTTTGACTTTCTTTAAACTTTCTAGAGAAAATAGATGTAAAAGGCAACTGATATGTGTTTAAATGGAATCCAAGTAACTATTTGCAGAGTTTAATATGTGACGTATATTACCAATGTTGTCTTTAAAAACAATCTTCAATTACATTTTGATGATGTGCAACTTCCTAGATAAGATGTACTATTTATTGCCAAGTATCCTTGCTCTCAATGCTTTCCAAATAACATCTTCAAATCCTGCCACATTAAGTAAGAAGTCATTGAATCTAAATGGTTTTCTAGTATTAAATGCATCATTCTGAGTTATAATTGGAGTATGGTCTGATAAGTTGCTACAAGAAGAGTTGGAAAAGCAATTAGGGAATTTCAACATCCATTGAGTATTTTCTATACTTCGATCCAACTTTTTCCTGATGGTATTCACACTTTGTTGTCTATTATTCTAGTTAAAGAAGTTATCCCCAGCTGGAATCACCTAAACATAGTTTCTTAAATTTGAACATGGTGATCGAACTAATCGATGACCTTCAACCTCTTTAAATTTAAGAATAGAATTAAAGTCATAAGTAATAATCGATAGACTGATAATTGAAGTTAAGGTATCCTTAATTTGATTCCAAAGAAATACTCTTTGATAAGAGCTATTGTGTGTATACACAAAGGAGATATAAACAGGTTGAGTAAAATACCTAGCTGAGATCTTTAGGTGAATCATCTAGTCAGAAACAATTCTAGGACAAACTGAAACAACATTGGAATCATATAGAATTGCTATCCTGGCATTAGGACGAGCATTGTGATTTGTAATTTCACTCCATTGAGCTGGAAAATATTTAAGCAAATTGTCACTATTTTCTCTTATTCTTGGCTCCAAAATACCAACCACCTACTCCTTATTCTACAAAACTATATTTCTTATACGTAGCATTTTAGCGGGGGAATTTGATCCTCTCACATTACAAGCTAAAATATGCATTTGATAAGCTACAAGGATGGAGTCTTTTTCTTTCTATTTGATCCTCTCATCGAGATAATTTCAAAGTCCTAGTTGCCATTATCTTGTTAAGTCACTCTTGCAACTAGGCTTCCAGTGGTATTTAGCTTAGAGGTATAAATTGGCTTTTCAAATGGGTCCATTGTAGACACTAGTTGTTCAGAAATCTTCTTGGTACAGGTTGTAGTTAAGAGTATAGCCTTTCCTTCTTCATTTTCAAAAACAATTTTAGTAATGACCTCTGAAGCACGAACACGGCAAAATGTTGCCGTGTTCGTGTGTCCAACACGTGTTGGAGAAATGAACACGACAACATTTTGCCGTGTTGGACACAGACATGCGGTGGACACGTGTCGGACACGTGTTCATACGCGTCTGAATAATTAAATATTTTTTATCAGGTTGGATACAGCGCATATACGGCGCGAATACAGCTCAAGACAGCTTAGTACGGCTTGGATATGCGAATAGTCGACGTCTTCCTTATTAAGAAAGAACTCCTCAAATCCCTTCTTCTTATGTCCCGCCGATTTCAGTCAAAGTTGTCCACACTCCCTCAAGCGCCTGTAGCTCATCATTGTTTTTCAGTTAACGTCGAGCTCAAGTTGCTACCGTCAGGAAGCATCGCCACTCGGTATTTGAATCATCTGTGTAGCTTTCTCTTCCAAAATCAATCGACTTTCGACCATCTATACATGTCCTATTTTCTTATTATTTTAATGACTATGTGTGGCTTTCTCTTCCAAGATCAATCGACCATGTACTGTTTTCTTATTATTTTAATAACCATGTGTAACTTTCTCTTCCAAAATCAATCGACCATCTGTACATGTACTGTTTTCTTATTATTTTAATGACTAAGTGTAGCTTTCTCTTCCAAGATCAATCAACCATCTGTACATGTACTGTTTTCTTATTATTTTAATGACCATGTGTAGCTTTCGCTTCCAAGATCAATCAACCATGTACTGTTTTCTTACTATTTTAATGACCAAGTGTAGCTTTCTCTTCCAAGATCAATCAACCATCTGTGTACTGTTTTGTTATTATTTTAATGACTATGTGTAGCTTTTGGGCCAAGATCAATCGACATCTATGTTTTCTCATTATTTTAATGACCATGTGTGGCTTTTGGAATGACACTTCTCGTTGGCGTCATTGGATTATTAAGATGTATAAAACTAGAAAACTGGTTACCTATTGGCGTCAATGGGATTAACAAATGTTCAAATGTTCAGGACTGTTTTCACTTTTCAAGTATTAAATAAATGTTATCCGTCTTTTGAAACCATTACGTAGCTTGCTTTTGTTGTAATGCTACTCCATGTTTAATTTCTTGATTGAATAAGCTGACTTTTCTGAAAACATAATTTGCCCAGCGTTTGGAATTCTGCATTTGTCTAATTAAGATACAAGCTCTTGCTTTCTTCATTGATATAAAAATACTTTGTTATTTCTTGATATTCTTTACTTATTTGTTAATATAATTTGGTATCTTAATTAGGTATTTCAATCCACTATTCTCCTTTTTCCATGGCTTCTTCTAGTAGTGGTGTTGAACAAGAAAATTCAGAAAAACCACTATGGAAATATGTGGTCACGAAAATAAAACAGAGGGTGGTGGAAACTTTGAGTTTGAGTGTAGTTTTGCCGTAGCTCATTCAGAGGTTCTTACACTAGGGTAAAGGCATATCTGTTGAAATTGCCAAGCAAAGGAATTCGAGTTTGTGGTGACATTTCATCCTCAAAGGTGACAGAACTTAAAAAAATTGACAATGAAGCTACATTGTTGATTGAAAATTCCAAGGCAAGACCTGTCCCTCTTCCACCCTTATCTAGTCAATCTCAAAATTTCTCAACTGGTGAAGCATCATGTACTAGTAGTTTTGATTCAAGAAAGAGGAGGGCAACAGCGGGATCTATAGATGATGCTTTCAACATGCAAGCTAGAGAAAATTTAGATCTTGAGATTGCTAGAATGTTTTACTCTTCAGGATTGCCTTT
>JANZLC010000008.1:28001360-28013376 GCA_026413385.1 Erythroxylum gracilipes | reverse complement strand
TTGATGAACCAGAGTTGGAGAGTATGATCTTTGCTGATGAAAACAATGCCAATGTTTGAGAGTAAAGTGATTAGATGATGGATACTTTAATTAGATTTTTTGGTTGTAAATACCCATGTGAATGACTAATTCTACTTTTGGATAGGAGATTGTTGACAAATTACTTAATGGAATATATGCTCCATGTTTTTTTAGAGAGGCTTATAAAATACCAAATATGTATGAACTATCAAGATGTTGGAAGTTTTGAAACACATTAATCAAAATATATATATATATATATATATATATATATATATATTATGAATTCTGATTTTTTTTCTTAATTCTAAATTTTATAATATATGTATATGTCGTGTCCGTGTTCACCAAATTTTAGAAGTTGGTGTGTCCCCGTGTTCGTGTTCGTGTCGTGTCCGTGTCCGTGTCTGTGCTTCTTAGGTACTGACTGTATCACTATGCGAGTTAGAGACTTGAATACCAGTACTGATCACCCCATTCAAAGAATCATTTCTATCTTGGCCTAGTTGACTATTAGTTATATCCTAATGTTGGTCCATTCCTATGAGCTCTTAATAATTTCCAATGACAAAGACCCTTCCTATTGGCTTCCAGGATTTCTTCGCAGCAGGTTCAGGTTTCAAGCATAGGATATCCTCAACTGATCTTCAACAGGTTCAACTCCTCGTTGAGCCTAATGAAAGGAATTGAATCAGGTAAATCAATCATTCAGAGTATGCATATTCTTACAAAATTGACTCCTTTAATTTCAGCGCAATCGAAATTGGTTTTCCAGTTAAGCTAGCAAGAAGACTAAGGCCGTTTATTGTCCAGTAGTCCAGAGCAACATCATAGATACATATCCAAATAGGGATATTTTCTTATTTGATCTCCTCTAACTTAAGTCCAGGCCTCCATATCTAAAGTAGTAGAGGTTTGTCATAGACATGCTAAGGTCCAGCTTGGATAACCTTCCTTGCATCTTCAACACTTGCAAACTTAATGATAAAAACATCCTCATTGTTCATAAAAACTTCCTGCATTCCATGTTGCTGTTAAGTCAAAATGACTTCACGATTAATAATTTTGATGATAAGCAAAACAAAATACAGACGAAGAAAAGCAGACGAAGCAAAATACAGACGAAGAAAAGCAGACGAAGCAAAACACAGACGAAGAAAAGCAAACGAAGCAAAATATAGACGAAGAAAAATACAGACAAAGCAAAACACAGACGAAGAAAAGCAGACGAAGCAAAATATAGATGAAGCAAAATACAGACGAAGCAAAACACAGACGAAGAAAAGCAGACGCAAGAAAAGCAGACGCAAGAAAACAGACACAAGAAAGACAGAAGCATCAGTTTGAGTTAGTTACAGAACTCAACTGAATAACCGTTTCTTTAAAGAATCAAGATGAAGTTATCAAGAAGCAGTTGAAGACGAAGACTATAAATATGAGTCGAAGTTGAAGACTACAGAGGATACATATATATAATTTTTTTTACAGAGAAAATATAATTTGCTTACACACGTACAAGAGAAGCAAGCGTTTACTGTGCAAAGAAATTTCTGTATGAGAAAAAAATAAGAGCTATTTCTTTACTGCAACAAGCTAGAAACACTTTTAGTGTAAAAGTGATACAGATAGCCTGAAGAAGCTAAGAGTGAAAGAATACTTAGTGTATCAACCCCCCCTTCTTGTGTATCTTGATATTGTTATTAGACTTTATACTAACGTGTGATTCACTTCAGTTGCTTCCAATTATGAAGAGCCCATTGTTTCATCACTGGAAAGCCACCTTTCTATCCAGGAAAAAATCAAGAATGGTAGAGTTTTATTTGCTTGCTCCAACTTTCAGAATATCCAGGGGTGGAGATACAATCCTTTGATTAGAAACCTCCCTAGGAGGAAAATAATTCATTTTCAATTATAGTCTAGGGTCTCTAGCCACTTGCACCCAAGAAATGCTTATGGAAAGATCCAAGTCTAAATTTTGACTAGGATCAGAGGAAATGCCAAAGAAATTCAGGAGGGAAGAAGCTTGTATAGACAGAAATTTTAGAATTCAAAGGTAGGAATTATTGTCCATTATACCAGGAGGAAAATGTATGCTGCAGAACCAAAGTCTTAGAAAGATTGCTTCTAGAGTGAACATAATATAGCAATGAGGTCGAAGCAAAGTAGCAAGCAAGGGAATGCAGTGAAGAAAGAAACAGGGAAATGAGTGCAACAGATGGAGTTCGACAGGATAATAGCCAGGAACAAGGAAAGTAAATGAGGACAGTACGAAGGCAACCAAATGGGGTACAAGGTTGCAGTGATAAGAAGTTTGAAGAAGCTCATAAGAGAAGCATCGTCGGAAAAAGAGGACGGGATCTTCTGTCCATTTTATCCTGTCTTATGAATCTCAGCCATCTATTTATGCGAGACCCATACGAAACCTATATAAATAGATAGCTGAGATTCATGAAACAAGGTAGGGGACAGGATAAAATGGACAGAAGATCCTGGCTTCGAAAAATGAGCATGAACAGTGAAAATCGAGTTGTACATGCACTATAGCCATAGAGAAAAAAACATTTTATATATGTCAGTACATCATTAGAAAATTTCGTAAATTATATATAAGACAATAAGTTTTATGTAATTTTGTAAGTTTTATTTTAAAAAATATTACGTAAGAATAAATGTGACATTAAGAACTTTAAAGTTATTAAAAATTGATATTATATGACTTTTCTAGATTCTGTATTTTAGTAATATTTATATTAAGTGATGTTGTTGTTGTTATAAAAAAATTATAATAGTTGGTATTTTAGAATATGTAGTTTTTTAAAAATATTTTGAAACATTAATATTTGAAATATATTTCGATGTTCAACTTATGGTTAAAAACGTAATTTTGCCTTCGTTTATGATATTTGGAAATCTGTCGTCCTCTTTCGTTGGTTTCTTATCTATACCGTTCTGTTTGCTTCATTCTGCTGGATGAATTTTGAAACTGTATGTATATATAGTTGAATAGACTGGAAAAATTGGAGAGATGGGTGAACTATTGAATTTACCCCGTGTGGCTCTATCGTTCAACAAGCATAGACTGTATGGTTTCTCTCCCAAAGAGTTCAACTTGTTCCTGTCCGATTCATGTTCCTATGGTGGAAGGACAAGTAGTAGCAAACTTCCAATATTTCCCACCTTTCAGTCATCCCTGCAAGGTTAATGTCATATCCTTAATTGAGACTTATATAATAAAGGACATGAATTTCCTTTGATGTGCTTGGATCCTTGGCAGGTGGTTTAGATGTTATGGGTCATACTCGAAGCTCAATGGAGTCTAAGGTTTCATTTCTTTTACTTTTTATTTCTCTTCATCTTTTTTGGCGTTGTTTATGGAGGTGGCTTAACGATGATTGGTCACCTGTTGCCTTTTTTTTTGAACAGTTTGTAGCGGCTACTATTTCTTGATGACTAAACTTCATATGCTTTAGATAGAAGGATTATAAATCTTGCTTACATACTTAGAAGCACATATTTGTTGGCTAGCAACTTGGTACAATGGTTGGACAGCTTGGATTCTTATAAGTGTCCTTCTTAACATTAGCCCATTTCTGTAATTTTGTAGCAAGCATAATTGCTGTTGGCAAACACTAATCACACCCTAATAGCTAATTGTTTAAATAAATTAGATTATTAACTCTTAAAATGTCTTAGTTTGACTAATTACAATTTTGTAAATCCAGTTCCTGTTTGTAAGCTGGCTGTGATATTAATGTAATCATCACTTTCCAATTGGGTTTTGCCCATAGGGCATTGAATATGTTGAAGGAGAACCAGATGTCCTCCCGCCTATACAGACCCTGAGACTATTTCCCAAAGAAAAACTTTTGGAGAAGGTTGTCATGGTCAGGTTTGATTCCAACATTTTACTTAGGGATGAATTGGACCAGCACTCTCGGTCAGTTTTTAGCGCAGTCTACACAATCAAGTATTTACATGAAGCTGGGGCCATAATTGTCCTTGCAAGCAACTGGAGGAAAACTAAATCAAAACTTCTTGATGCTCAGTCTGTTGCAAGTATGAATGATAAATGGTTCTATGTACTTGACTTGTAAAGCTAGAAAATTCATCCAAACAAGTTAAAGCTTGAATTGTTATGATCTGTGAATCTATGTTGGAAAGTGGGGCATTTATCTGGAAAATAAATTGAGAAAATATTAGGATGCATTTTTGGAAGATTGATTTCTGATTATTTCATGACCACCTTTTTGTTTCAGATATGTTATCATCTCTTCTCCAACTCAAAGTTCTAGCAATAGATAGCACTTCTTGTATGCCATTGAAGATGCAAGTGTTTGAGAAAACAGACATTTTTCTTCTTGAGAATCTTTCCGAGTCTAAAGAGGAAGTAGCTAACTGTCCAAAGTTTGCTGAGCTTTTGGCATCAGGGGTCGATATTTTCATTAACGATTCCTTTTCTTCATCTCATAAAGTTCTCGCATCAACAGTTGGTGTGCCTCGCTTTTGTTGTACTAGTCTGGCAGGTTTTTACTTTGAAGAGACCCTATGCCAACTAAAGAAAGCTGTGAAGACAAAAAAGAAACCATACATGGCAATTGTATGCTTCTACCTTTGACTAGATGTTACTACTATCTTTTGCTATTTTCTTCTGTCATTTACTTTTTACTGTGTGCTTTAATCTAAGCAGATTGGAGGAGGTAATCTCTTTGAAAAAGAAGATGCATTACAGTGTTTAGCTTCCACATGCAATGGACTGATCTTTGTCGGAATGATGTCCCTTCAAATCTTGCATGCGTTAGGGCATTATGTCCCTCCAAATCTGTTAGAACCTGGGGCAGATAAACCAGCTATCAACATAATTCAGTCAGCATGTGATAAAAAAATTCCTATTTTCTATCCAAAAGATTTTTGGTGTGTGAATGATCACCAACCAACACAAATGGAAATCACTTCTGCACATGGTATGAAGGATGGTGAGTTTCTAACCCTGTTCATGATGTTTTTGCTATTATAGATCATTTTGCTTTGGATCGTAGTAAGCATACAAATTTGTTCACTCCTAAAGCTATTGAAATGTACACAGTTCTATAGTGGTGGGGCTCTATGGGTAGATTTTCTTCAGAGGGTAAAGTGTTGCGCCCATTATAACCTTAGAACCATTCTATACGTCTTCTGAATGTTATGTAGATGTGGTGATATGTACATATATGAACGTATAGAATATAAAATAGGGATGCTTCAGTTTGTATTAAAGTTGATGGATCTGCTTCAACTCTAAACACAGTTGCTTTCTGCAACTCTAAATTTTCTCACTCTTGCTTTTGTCCTTGCCCCATATGTCAATTTTGGCTCTATAATTAATTGCTGTTACCAACACCAATTGCAGTAGCAAGCGGTGAAGGTAATTTTTCCATTTAACAACTCTATTTGGTAAAAGGAGTAGATAATTGCCGCCCGTTTTTTTTTAGTATATATAAATATTGATCACCATTTCGTATTTGAAATCAGTTATGGAAATAGAATATCCACCGTTCCCTTTTGTCTAGGTTGGCGACCTATCGATCTTGGACCTCTTTCACTTGATGAATTAGACTCTTTGCTGACACAATGCAAGGTAAGTGCAAAATTTTTGGATAATCTTGTGACTAGATATATATTGATTTTCTTTGCCCTAGTTGACAATTGGGTGGTTCGTTATCCGACACTTGGATGGTTAATAATTTACAAGTGATGTCCTAAGTTTGGAGTTACTGCACATAGCTGCAAAGTTTGATTTGTTGCAGGTTTTCACTGCACTAAAATTCTACAGTGAGCTAGAAAACTTTTACATTTTGAAGTTGTTTCCAATTTGTTTTAACTTACATCTCATACGAAACATTAATATGCATAGTTAATTACGTTGTTTGATTTGCTATGACAAGGCAGTTATCTTCATAACTTTTGAAGAAAGAAAATTGTTTTAAGGAGCATGCTGTTCTATGTTTGCAGGATCTAAATTTTTCACTTCTTTGACCTTCTCAATCTCTGATCTAAATTGATGTTCTTTTACTTCATTGATTGCAGAAAATCATATGTTTTGGCCCCATGAGATTCAAAATCTCAAGTCAGTATCCAATTGGGGTATCTAGGTTGGCTAAAACCCTGGATGAATTAAGTCAAAAAGGTTGTGATATAACAATTGTGGGGAATGCGGCCTGCAATGCCATAGCAAAGGAGTCTGCTGTTCTCTCGTCATATCATATGATTGAGAATGCAGCAGTTGTATGGGAGTTTTTCAGAGGGAGGAGGCTTCCTGGGATCATGGCCTTAGATAGAGTATCTATCTACTTTCACTTTTGGCACTGCAAGAAATTTGTTGAGGAATTTGAAATGAATAAAGTGGCTCTTTTGTTACCATATAGATGTTACAACTATCAAAACTAATTTTACATTTCAATAGGATTTCCATTGACATAGAGCAGGAGTCTATATATTTACCAATCCCTGTCACTTGGTGCAATTTGATTAAAATTTTTGCTTAATGTGATTTTGCATACTTCCAATTCTTCCTTGATGGGTCAATGGATACTCTGTTCTAGCTTTTTTCTTATTATTACTTTTCTTTTTATTGTTCATTGAATCCTTTTGCAGGCATACCCATTCAAGATTGATTGGGGTTCTGTCTACGAAGATACGACACAACCATTGGTAGTTGATATAGGAAGCGGTATGCACTTATTTCCTTTTTGCTCATACTGGAGCTGCATTTGATGTGCTCATATTTGTAACTACAAGTTTCTGTCCGAGTTTGAGGAAAAATAATGTCAAATATTTGTTCTTGTTATCAAATCTTCTAATAAGTTGAGATAAAATAAGGATAGAATGCTTTTCTTGGGGGAATGCAAGAAAAGGTTTTAATTGTGAAACAGTTCCTCTGAGGTAATTCATTTTTGGATGACAAGCCAAGCTTTAGTTTCTTGAACATGAAAATAGGTGGAAGGGAGGAGAAAATCTGTGATAGTGTTCTGACTTTTGATGTGGTATTGCAGGTAATGGGTTATTTCTTCTGGGAATGACCAAAAGAAGAAAGGATTTGAATTTTCTTGGTTTAGAGATAAATAAGAAGGTTTCATACTTTCCTTGCCTAGTTCGTAGTTTTCTGTGCATCTTAAAAGAGCAATTCCTCTTTCACCAAGCTTTTGACTGCTTTGGATTACAATTTCTTCTTTCAGCTTGTGAGCCGCTGTCTGGGCTCTATTGATCAATGTGGCATTGGAAATGGGTACTTGACCTTATTATTACTTTTGCTAATCAACTTTGACTTATTTTTGAATATTTGATTCTACCTTTCTCGACAAACTCGGACATCACTTTGTCTTCGAGTCTAAGCATGCAGATTTTCTTGAATGATTATTTTAGTGCAGAAACATTTAGATTACGTCATAGATGTACGCATGTTTGGGAGAGACTAACTATTCACACATTTGCTCGTCTCCCAAAACAAAGGCTGTTGATCGGCACTCCGTGAAATCTCTTTTCCATATGCAATTTAATGACCTATGGCAGTACTGACTTTGTATTGATTAACTTGATTTTATTATTGTGGAAGCTCTTGCACATCATTTTATGGTTTATGATTATTGAAATTTCCACGGCTTAGTTACTGCAGCCTTTTATTTCCTTGCTATAAGCTTCTTTAACCCTTGCATGTTAGGTACTTCATTGCAACAAATGCAACATCAACATTCTATTCTCTAGTTTCTAGTTACCCCGGAAAGCTGGAAATTGTATCAATACAGGTACAATATTCTGTTGTACAGTTCGTGCATTTCAGTCCTTCTCATACTTTTTGTGTAGCTACCCCACGCTAGTAATACGAGAGACAATAAATAGGAATGTTTTCGTGATAGATGTGGCCATGGAGGTAATAGGATCTACGATTCAAAAGTTGACCTGCATTTAGTAACAGGATGAATTGGCAAGTGCTACATAGTTCCCATCATGAGTCCTCCAATATCCTAGTGTACTTCAAAAGGTAAAAATCAGTTTCCCCTTTATGCTGTTCAGTGTCCAAACCCAGATTTCAAGAACCCAAAGCATAGATGGAGAATGCTGCAAAGGTCACTGGTTGAAGCTGTGATAGATCTACTTGCACCTGATGGGAAGGTAACAGAAGCTTAAACCTAGTTTTGCTGGATTACCTAACGTGTTACCAGTAGAAGCTGCATTTTCAGGGTTGCTAGGTTTGTCTACTAACATTTCCAGTTATTGTTTTCTTTTCCCTCTAGGTCTTTCTTCAAACTGATGTACTCGGAGTTGCTTTGAGAATGGTGAAACTTTTTCTCAAATACGGTAAGGATAAGCTGATTCAAGAAGTTTGGCTTCAAGAGAACCCATTTGGAGTTCGGTCAGATTGGGAACAACATGTTATAGATCGTGGGGACCCTATGTATCGGGTAATGCTTATGAAATAAACTTATTGGATTATTAGTACAATTACCCCTTTCCTCAAAAAGTTTTTGAAAGTGATCGGATTATAATAAACATTGGAAGAGGTTTAAGGTTAAATTGGTATTAATTCACCGATTTCTCGATAAAGATAAATATGACCAATGGTGGTGCAGTCGGTTTGATAATGATCGAGTGACATTGCTTCTCTGAACTTGCGGAGGCTTGCTTCGATCAAGCCGAACCCTTACGATTTCAAAAGTCGACGGATGGATGAAGCTGAAGCAGCTACTTTCGAAGTAACAGAAAGAAAAGCAACCATTATATCTATCTTATTTCTCCTCTATCATGAACAGTAAAAAGGAGTAAAGTAACCTTGTGAATTAACAATAAAAATTATTAATAAATTTGCCCTGCAACCACCCTCGAGTATATGCTTCAACAGGAATTATACAAGGGTATATTGATACAATAGAATATATAATATTTATATATACTTTTTGGAAGAGCAAAGATGTATGATCTAATAAGGCTACTATGAAATATTTACTTATGGGCAGGGCAAGCTCTTCTATTCTGGTTCATGGTTAATATAGTAAATAAAACGATTATAAGAATAAATAAAATAAAATATAAAAATAAATAATTTTATTGAAATGATTATATTTAAATAAATTAGTATTATATGTAATAAATTATAAATTAGCAAACCTTACAAATACCATTATATATATACTCTAAAGATGGCTTCTTATTTGAATTGAAAATTTTAAACTATATAAGTGGAGCTATAATTTTCACAAATATCAAACAAATGTCCTAAAATTTATTATTCAAAATAATAGTATAAATCTTTTTTCCTTTCACATCTTTTGATAACTTATAACTCAAAATTGTTTGCCTAATTACTTTATTTTGAAGTACTTATTTATAGTCGTAAACACTTATCAAAGTTACAAATATAGTTGTAGACCTAGTAACCAGGGGAGACATTCTCAACCTAATCTTTTTGCTTTCTTAGCCAAGATAAAAATATAAGATGACTAAACATAAAAATTGTAATCTTAGATATATAGAAAGCAAAATTAAAAATATGGCCATGTAACCAATATATTTTAAAATGAGATTTGTATAATGAGTTGTGCGTGAAAACCAAAAAACATGTTTATACTTTGAACATATGAGCACTTTATATTGTATCAAAAGTATCGATAAAAGTTTTTCCAACATTATAACAAACTAAAAAATTAAATATAATTCTTTATTTTTGATCAATCCACTTATCTACAATAATAAGGCATCACTTTATTTTGAAAATTGAATAAATTGTATTAACATTAGTAAAAAACTAGTACAAAACATTACAATGATTTCCCGGTTATAGCTTAAAGTAGTTATTAACTAATTACAAACAAACGAGGGTTATAAACTTAGAAGAAGAACATTTTAAGAAAAATTATTACTCAGACTCAAAAGTTCAATTTGTTTTTGATTTCAGAGGTAAGTGCTCCACTTTTTTAGCTACGATGGTAGCTCTAATCCAATTCAAGATTTTATCAACAACTTCATATCTATCTTCTCCATTGTCCTAATACAATCTAGTATTTCTTTCTTTCCACAATGAGTAAATGGTGGTTAAGAATGTAGCTTTTAGGAGAATGGCATTTAGTTGACCAAGTCTTGTAAGGGAGATGAAACTACAAGGTTTGCTCCCATTCATGTGTATGAAATCTCAAGCCTTAAATGTGTTGAATTCTATCCCATACGACTGTAGAATAATTAGAAGTGAAGAAAAGATAGTTTCTATCTTCTTCCACCTCCCTACATAAAATGCAGATTGAATCTTGATGTCCAAACCATCTACTTTTCATCCTTAGCCTATTTCTGATTACTAACCATGTTATTATAGAGGCTTTTGTGTTGAGTGGATTTTTCCATAGAAAGTAGTACTAGGGCACTTCAAGAGAAATTTTGTTAAAGATAATATGGGGGAAGAATTAGTAAGCTTTCCTTGCATGCTTGGGGTCTAGATTCTCATTGAAACTATCCCTGAAGTCTGGTAAGAATTCCCTTAAGGCCAAAAAGCCTCTGAAATTACCTTGCCATTCACCATTATGAATGAGAGCTGAAACTTTCGTGTTAGTAGGCAATTGATTACTCAGTTGAGCTAACTTTGGTTTGTGAATGAGAGGACTAGCTTTTGACCAATTGTCGAACCATAGCCAATAATTTTCCTATTCCCCACCTTATGTCTGATACATGGGTATAAGAAGCTTCTCAAGTTCAATAATTGATTAAATATTTTCTATCTGCCTAATTGATTATGCATTTACTCCACAACACTTAGTGATTAATGCTATGAAATATTTAAGAAACTCATTTTGGTTCATATTTGGTTTTAGGTGCAATTTGGAAGCTGAAAAACTGAAATGAGTTAAAAGTACATTCTTTGAGCCAACCTCTTAATGTGTAAACTCATTTGTCTCTATAGAATAAGAAGGAAATGGATTAGGGTGAAGAAGGGATAAGAAAATGCAAGAAAATGAACATTTTAACATGACCTATAAGATGCATGGCTGTGTATCTACTTACACAGTCGTGTATCTTAGCGTTTGCAATTTTTTCGGTTTAAATAGCCGTATATCTACTTACATGATCGCACATCTTTACAAATTTTTAGTTTGCACGACATCTTCATAAAACCATAATTTTCATATAAATAAAATTTTGAGTGGACAAAAGAGGGGTGACTCGTTTTTGGGACACGAAGGGAGGTAGAGCACGTAATTGTGATCTATGGAGGCTAATCTTCCTTTTTCAAATTCACTGGGGATATTGAAGCCGAAGAACACACTTGGGTATCTCTATTATTGATCTTCTCTCTTTATAGATTGTTTATGCTATTCTTTGCTTATCATTTTAGGTATTCATATATGGAAGATTAATATTCTCATTCTTAATTGATTGTTTATATATAAACCCACATTTTAAATTTATTTGTGGTAAAATAATGGTGACGAATCACCATTAATAGCATAACATAGGTTAAATAACCTGTATGGTAGTTGCCTAGATTAGTTTCTTTTCTTAGCTCAGATTGCGATTATCCTATTAAATCTAAAAAGCTTATTCTAGGTTATTAGATAGCTATGTTTAATTAAAGAGCTTATTTTAATTAAATAAAACCTAAGGAAAAACTGGAGTTAACAGAGCTTATTGTTAACCTACGATTAATAATTTCTGAGAGAGGTATGAAATCAACAACACGATTAAGCGTGCTTATTTGTGTGTAGGCTAAGATTGATCCGAGAACCAAATTCCAAACTTATTCATCAATTTTATCATTTTCTCACTATTTGATTTAAATTGCTTTCATTAGTTTAATTTACTTTATTAGGTTATAATTCAAGCTCCAATAAGTCCGAAATTAATATAATCTCATTAGAATTAATTCCAGTTTATTAACCAAATGTCATTCCATTAAAGACAAGTAGTTGAACTCTTGAATTACTAAATATTATGAGAACACATGTTTCAAATAAGATGTTCAATTGCAAACTCTATTATG
>JANZLC010000008.1:27977411-27989981 GCA_026413385.1 Erythroxylum gracilipes | reverse complement strand
TTGGTTAATGATCAAATATATA
Source organism: Erythroxylum gracilipes (assembly GCA_026413385.1). Taxonomy (NCBI): domain Eukaryota; kingdom Viridiplantae; phylum Streptophyta; class Magnoliopsida; order Malpighiales; family Erythroxylaceae; genus Erythroxylum; species Erythroxylum gracilipes. The sequence continues at coordinate 27,989,959 of JANZLC010000008.1, read as the reverse complement.
TCATGAATTGTTTGTGAATCATATTGAGTTGAAATGGAGTTGAGAATGAAGAGTACATGAAGTAGAAAGGCTGATCTTTGTATAAGATGTGTTAGTGTAAGATATTGGATGTTGTAAAATCTGGAAAATGTAGCAGTAACTTGTTCACTGATTGTGCTTCTGAAAATTCATCATGTCTAACTTACAGGATTTCCTCTCGGGAAAAGTTCACCGCAGCCAACTTGCAGGATTTCATGAGGAATTTTCCTCTCCGGAAAAGTTTGCCACTACCAACTCCTAAACATTCTTCGGTATTTTGACAATATCTTGTTCTGTAGTTATCCAAATGGAATGATTTTTGATTTCGAGGCAACTAGAGACATAGGAATACAAATTGTCTGAAGAAATAGAATTTTAGTTTAGTCTTTAAGAATTTCAATTTCTGGATTGAATTTGAGTACAGAATACTGTTTCAGTTCAAAAGTAGTCTGAATTACTTAGAGATAACTTTTGGAGTACTGAACCTAATTGAATGATCATGGTGTCATTAGAAACTTAAGAGATAGGAGAACAATTTTCTAGAAGGAAGTATTGCCAAAGTTCTTCATTTGCATTGTCTAAATGATCAAGAACATTAGACCCGAAAGTTAGTTTTTGGAAAAATCTGAAGCGATTCATTGGGTTATGAAATTAGATTCAAAGTGTTTATTTGAGGTATAAACCCTACATACAAATGCTACTTAAGTGATTTTTGATATTGGATTGATTTTGTGATGAGAATAATGGAAAAATACCCAGGATTGTCATGAACATGCATTGTGCATATTTCATATACATACATGTGCATTAACAAACACTTATAATTGTGAAAAAGTGTGATATATGTATATTGCTTGATATAGAGGAGCAATTGGAATGTCAACATCTAGACGTTGCCAGAACTTCCAAGCATTAGCTTCGGGAGCAACTTGTGAGTAACTTAGATAGTTTCACTCAATTAATTATTTGTGATAGATCATATTTTGAATTAGCTTATGAATGTGATTTGACTATGTTGATTCTGGACAATGAAGGTCCGAGGCTTCTGATGCTTGAATGTGATATTGAAGTTCTACTTGTATGTGAATCTGAAGAAATAAGTGATTTCTCAACTAATTGTTGAATGCCAGACTAAGGTCTGAAGATAAATGTATTCTAAATGTGAATGTTAAAGCATGTGATTGATTAAGAATATGTTAATGTGAAGCATTCCAATACATGAATGCATGAAAGATAAAGGCAGTTGTGAATATACCCGTTATCCACTAAGGGATATGGAAGATTATCTGATACAGCTCGGTATCCACTAAGGAATATAGGCTAGTAAAAAGGTACTCGGTCACAACGACAATAATAAATGAAAATGAGTCTCACATGCATTGCATTTATAATTGATATGTGTATTTTGTATGAATAAAATGATCAGTATAATTGTTCTGAAAGTGATACGTGATGCTTTATACAAAAATGAAAAGATGTAAATTATATGCTACGTGTGTTAATGTGATGCATAAATTGAGTGAACCATTAATGATGGTTACCTCATTAAGTTCGCAAAACTCACCAAAATTGCAACGTTGATTTTTCAAGACCGAGAGACAGCTTTAGCTACTAAGAGACGCTACAAGAAGAATAGTCTTATACTTTTGGGGAAAAAGAAGAAATGGCTCAAAGGTCGGTCAGCTGGGATTGGAAAGATTAGATAGACATTTTGTGTAATTTCCTCTTTCATGTAGCATATTTTGTATTAGGATATGATGATGTATATGTATGGGTGTTTAAAAGCTACAATGTAAATACGTTAGGATTTATGGAATGAAATGATAAAATTTGGTTTAAAATTATTGTGTCTTCTTGAGGATGCCTTATAGGAGAATAAAGAATGATGATGCCATGTTTAATTGAATGTTGTGATTGAACATAGCGGGCCATTATCATAGGTTATGTACTAGAATGTCCTCCGAGTGTTCCGGTGCATATCCCGTGGTAATGGTGCATTACATTTTGGTATCAGAGCATAGTCTGGCATCCATAGGGATATATAGAAATTTTATGTTGAAATATAATACGGATAATGATTGAAGATATTGTTTATTATAGGTCATATGCTATAGGTGATCAAGTGGGACAGTCAGCTGACCTAGGATCTATAGGACCAGTAAAGAGTCTTCGGTACCTCAACTAGAGGAGATGCCTCCTAGAGTTCCCAAGAGAAGAAAGAGGAGGTATGATAGGCTGTGAAAGCGAGGGGCAGTGGACTTCTGCAGAAGTACAGACCCAGTAGAGGCCGAGGGATGGATAGAAAGGACAAAGACGGCTTTTGATTAGATAGACTACAAGCCGAACGAGAAGTTCAACTATGCAATGTCCTTACTACAAAGCCCAGCTTACCAGTGGTGGAAGACTATCCCAGGCAGTACCACCAAGCCTTACAACCTGAAGTGGGAAGAATTCCTGAGGGTCTTCAAGGGGAACTACATGCTCAAGACCTACTTGGACATAAAGATGAAAGAATTCATGGATCTGAAGCAAGGTAGGATGTTAGTGGTAGAGTATAAGATCCGTTTAATGAGTTGATGGGGGTATGCCACTACTTTGATTCCTACAGAAGAAAAAAAGTGTAGGAGATTTGAGGATGGGTTGTATATGGAAATTAGAACAAGGTTAGCGATTTCAATCCTGAGTAATTTCACTTAGTTGAGAGCTGCTTTGATCAAAATTGAGCAACTGCTGAGATAGGGATAAGTATAGTCTAGGCAATGGTCTAGATTGAAGAGGTCTAGTGAGATTCATAGTGGTTCTGGTAAAAGATTCAGTAAGCGCCAGTTAGATTACTGGTTAGATCAAGACAGTCAGGATTCAAATAGAGGGGTGGTTTTGTACAATTTGGCAGTGGAAGAGGTATAGCGCAGAGTTAGTTACCCTTTGTGAACATTGTGAGAAGAAGCATGGTGGTGAGTGTTGTACCTTATCAGGAGCATGTTCTCGATGTGGCTCCTTAGAGCACATAATCAGAGATTGTCCTGTTGTTGCTAGAACCCAGTCCGGTATAAGTGGGAGATCTGTGAGTGAAGCTACTATCTAGTAGAGTTGAGGGAGTGGGTTTGGACAGAGAAGTCGTGGCAGACATTGAGTGAGCTCTGAGAGTCCTTCTGTCAGGACTAAGGTGTGAAGCAGCCGACCGTAGTTTCAGGCCCGACTGTATGCCATAACTAGGCAGGAGGCTCAAGACTCTCTCGATGTCGTTACAGGTGCGCTATTTATTTATGATCATGAAGCATTTCCATTGCTAGATCTAGGAACACATTATTTATCGCACCTCATCTGGAATCTAGGTTGCATTGTGATAGAGAACCATTACAATATGGATTAGAGGTGAGTACACCAATAGGTAGTACTACAGTGATAGGAGAAGTCTACAGGAGATGCTTGATTCGGATTGAACAAGCAGAATTAGAGATAGACTTGATTATACTACAATTAAGAGAGATAGATATTATCCTAGGCATGGATTGGTTCACTGTTCATAGGATTATCATGAACTGCTATACTAAGGAGGTAGTACCTAATCAGCCAAAAGCAGATTTCAAAGGAATTGGTCAAGTAGTGCCAGCCAGGTTGATATCATTTATGAGTGCATTGAGGATGATGCAAGGTGGATGTGAGGCCTATCTAGCCCACGTCATCGATACTCGAGCTGAGCAGAATATGTAGGACATTCTTATAGTTAGGGAATTCCTGGATGTGTTTCTATCGAGCTATCTGGTTTACCTCCAGATTGGGAGACGGAGTTTACCATTGATTTAGTTCTGAGTGCAGCTCCTATATCCATTCCTCCATATAGGATGGCACCTTAGGAATTAAAGGAGTTGAAGGCTCAGCTACAGGAGTTGTTGGAAAAGGGTTTTATTAGGCCCAGTGTTTCGCTTTGGGGAGCTCCAGTTTTGTTTGTAAAGAAGAAAGATGGGACTTTGAGGTTATGCATCGATTATAGGCAACTGAATCGGGTAACAGTGAAGAATAAGTACCCGTTACCTAGAATTGATGATTTGCTTGATCAGTTGCAGGGAGCTCAGATATTCACTAAGCTGGATTTAAGATTGGAGTACTATCAGTTGAAGATAGCAGAGGCTGATGTACCGAAGAGTGCATTCAGGAGCAGGTATGGGCACTTCGAGTTTTTAGTAATACCGTTTGAGTTAACTAATTCCCCGGCAGCATTTATGGCCTTGATGAATAAGGTGTTTCAGCCTTACCTAGATCGCTTTGTGATAGTGTTTATTGATGTTATTTTGGTGTATTCAAAGAATAGAGAAGAGCATGCCAGATATTTGAGGGTAGTACTACAGTTATGAGGGAGAAATAACTGTATGCCAAATTTAGTATGTGTGAATTTTGGCTTGATCAAGTAGTGTTTCTGGGAAATATAGTGACTAGAGAAGGCATACGAGTGGATCCAAGGAAGAAAGAGGTAGTAATGAATTGGGAAGCTCTGAGAAATGTGTCTAAAATTCGAAGCTTCCTAGGTTTAGCCAGATATTACCAGAGGTTTTCTTTGATCTCAGCCCCTCTGACAAAACTTATGAGGAAGAATGTAATATTTAGATGGAATGAGGAATGTCAAAAGAGCTTTGAGGAGCTGAAGCATTGGTTGACTACAACACCGGTGTTGACTATTCCATTAGGGACCCAAGGATATGTGGTATATAGTGATGCTTTGCATCAAGTATTGGGATGTGTGTTGATGTAATATGGCAAGGTGCTCGCCTATGCATCGAGACAATTAAGGTCTGACGAGATTAACTATCCGATATATAATTTAAAGCTTGTTGCAGTTGTCTTTGCTCTAAAGATATGGAGACACTATCTATATGGAGAGACATTCCAGATTTATACTAATCATAAGAGTTTGAGGTATCTGCTGAGTTAAAAGAAGTTGAACATGAGACAGAGGAGATGGATTGAGTTATTGAAGGATTATGATTGCACAATTAAGTATCATCTGGGGAAAGATAATGTGGTGGCTGATGGTTTGAGCAAAAATTCTAATATCAGTGTAGCTCAGATTCAGTTATCAAGGTTACCAAATTTGATTTATTTAAGAGTTCTGAATGTGGAGTTGAATCTGGAGCAAGATGAGGCATTGATCGCTACACTAAAGTTGAGACCAATGTTACATGATAGAATTAAAAGAGTACAGAATAAAGATCCTGATATGGTGAAATTGATTGATAAAGCTAGGATGAATCTAGATTCCGAGTTTAAGTTAAGGGATGAGACATTGTGGTTGAAACAGAGGCTGTGTGTGCCTAATGTAGATGATCAAAGGAAAGAAATTCTAGAGGAAGCTCATATAGCCACCTATGTTATGCATCCTGATACTACCAAGATATATAACACGCTGAAGCAGCATTTTTGGTGACCCAGAATGAAGAAGCAAGTGGCGGAGTATGTTTTTAGGTGTATGACATGTCAGCAAGTTAAAGCTGAGCATCATGCTCCAGTAAGGAAGCTGCATTTATTTCCCATTTCGGAGTTGAAATGAGAATGGATCACTATAGACTTCATTATGGGATTCCCAAAGACTCCGAGGCAGAATGATGCTATATGGGTTATAGTGGACCGATTGACTAAGTCGACCCATTTCTTACCAATGAGAGAGAATAACTTACTAGATCAGTTGGCTCGGAGATATGTGAATGAGGTGGTGAGACTGCATAGGGTTCCAGTATCCATTGTATCAGACAGAGATCCCAGATTTACTTCGAAATTCTAGAATAATTTATAGTCTGCCATGGGTACTAAGTTGAACTTAAGTACTGCATTTCATCCTCAAACAGATGGACAAAGTGAGAGGACAATAAAGATTATTGAGGATATGCTCACAGCTTGTGTATTGGAGTTTCAAGGAGCTTGGGATCAGCATATAGCACTGATAGAATTTGCTTACAATAACCACTATCACAGTAGTATCGAAATGGCCCCATACGAGGCATTGTATGGCAAGAAATGTCGGTCACCTCTGTATTGGGATGAAGAGGGCTTAAGAACGGTTGAAGGCCCAGAATTGATATAAGACACAGTGGACAAGGTGAAATTAATCTGAAGTTGAATTAAAGCGGCTCAAGATAGACAGAAGAGTTATGTAGATCAACATCGACGAGATATGGAGTACAATGTAGGAGACATAATGTTTCTCAGAGTGTCACCTTAGAGAGGAGTATTGAGATTTGGTAAAAAGCGCAAGTTGAGCCCTAGGTACATTGGTCCTTATGAGATCATTGAGAGAATAAGATCTTTGGCATATAAATTAGCTTTACAGAATGAAATGTCTCAATTACATAATGTGTTTCATGTGAGTATGCTCCGAAGATACCGATCGGATCCGACACATGTGATACCGACTCAAGAGATTGAGGTTGCTAGTAATATAAGCTATGTTGAGGAGCTGATCAAGATAGTGGGATCTCAGATCAAGCAGTTGAGGAACCGAATCATTCTATTAGTGAAAGTCCTTTAGAGGAATCACTCAACTGAGGAAGCAACTTGGGAAATAGAGGAGCATATGAGGAGGCAATATCCCACCTGTTCAAACAATTAGGTAAGAATTTTGAGGATGGAATTTCTTTTAAGGAGGAGAGAATTGTAACATCTCATTACCCACGTTGACGCTAGAACAGTATATATATATATATATATATATATATATATATAGAGAGAGAGAGAGAGAGAGAGTTTAGAAAATGCATTTCATTATCATACATTATATGATATGCACATACATGTGAATGTTGAATTTTTGCACATGAAAATAATTGTACATGCATTCATTGACAATTTTAGAGTATAATTGTTTATAAATGTGATTATATTGAGAATTGTAGTTTTTATGTGTTAAAAACTGATTTGGAGAGTATATTTAGTGATTTAGAAATTTTGGTGAATTTTAGGATAATTTCTGAAAATTTGGGTAATTTTTAGATTAGGAAAAATGTTAAGTGGCAAGATAAACGATAAATGGTAGTAGAATTTACTGTCAATTGAAAATGGAAACTTTGATAAATAACTTTGGGATTTATTGACAAGTGTCATTGAAAATTAGGAGACAATTGGAGTAGGAATTGGAATTGATTGGACTAGTTAAATAAGAGAACAAAGTTTGAATTCATCGAAATTGGACTTGCGGCAAGTGACACATGTCTTAAAGCCCCAAAATTCTTCTAATTTGAAAGACCATCTTGATTATCTCTCACGATTTCCTATTGCTTTCTTCTTCTTCTCCATTCACTCTCACCTCCACCAACGTTGAACCTAGCTCACTCATCTTTCACTTGCTACTCTCACCTTATTGTCTTTTTCATTTCCATAAGAAAACCCAAACCTTCCAACCTTCAAGATGATGATCGTGGGTTGTATGTGAAGATAGGGAATCTTGGTGTTTTTGAAGAATTTGAAGCTAAACCTAAGTTATGCTTTAAATATCATAGGTATGGTTAAATGAAGCTAGAATGATGAGTAGATTAAGATTGATGACTTGATTATGCAATGCTTATGTATGTGTCGTGGGTGATGAAAATTTTATGTAAATGTCTTACTCTTGTATGATGGATAATAATTCATATACTGTTATAGATATGTTTTGAGGTAGAATGATCTTCATAAAGGGGTTAGAATGAGTGCAAAAAAATCAATGATGAATAGGTAAATGTATATGCTCTGTTTTTGGTTAATGTTCAAATATATATCATGAATTGTCTGTGAATGATATTGAGTTAAAATGGAGTTGATAATGAAGAGTAAATCAAGTAGAAAGGGTGATCTTTGTACAAGATGTGCTAGGTGTAAGATGTTAGATGTTGAAAATCTGGAAAATGTAGCAGTAACTTGTTCACTGATTGTGCTTCTGTGAAAGTTCACCGCAGCCAACTTGCAGGATTTCCTCTTGGGAAAAGTTCACCGTGGTCAACTTGCAGGATTTAGCAAGGAATTTTCCTCTCGGGAAAAGTTTGTCGCGGCTAACTCCTGGCTTCGTCGCGACTAACTTTCCTGCACATCTTAAACATGCTTCAGTATTTTGACAATATCTTGTTTTGTAGTTATCAAAATGGAATCATTTTTAATTTGGAGTCAACTAAAGACATAGAGATACAAATTGTGTTAAGAAATTGAATTTTAATTCAGTCTCTAAGAATTTCAATATCTCGATGGAAATTGAGTACAAAATACTATTTCAGTTTAAGAATAGTCTAAATTATTTGGAGTATTGAACCTAATTGAATGATCTTGGTGTCAATGGAAACTTAAGAGATAGGAGAACAATTTACTATAAGGAAGTATTGCCAAAGTTCTTCATTCCCATTGTCTAAATGATCAAGAACAGTAAACCCGAAAGTCAGTTTTTGGAAAAATCTAAAATGATCCATTGGGTTATGAAATTAGACTCAAAGTGTTTATTTGAGGTATAAACCCTACATACAAATGCTACTTAAGTGAGTTTTGATATTGGATTGATTTTGTGATGAGAATAATGGAAAAATACCCGGGATTGTCATAAACATGCATTGTGCATATTTCATATACATACATGTGCATTAACAAACACTTATAATTGTGCAAAAGTGTGATATATGTATATTGCCTGATATAGAGGAGCAATTGGAATGTGAACATCTAGACGTTGCCGGAACTTTTTAGCATTAGCTTCGGGAGCAACTTGTGAGTAACTTAGATGGTTTCACTCAATTAATTGCTTGTGATATATTATATTTTAAATTAGCTTATGAATGTGATTTGACTATGTTGATTCCGGACAATGAAGGTCTGAGGCTTCTGATGCTTGAGTGTGATATTGAAGTTCTACTTGTATGTGAATGTGAAGAAATAGGTGATTTCTAAACTAATTGTTGAATGTTGGACTAAGGTTCGAAGATAAATGTATTCTGAATGTGAATGTTAAAGCATGTGATTGATTAAGAATATGTTAATGTGAAGCATTCCAATACATGAATGCATGAAAGATAAAGGCAGTTGTGAATATACCCGCTATCCACTAAGGGGTACAGGATATTATCTGATACAGCTCGGTATCCAATAAGGAATATAGGGTAGTAAAAAGGCACTCGGTCACAACGACAATAATAAATGAAAGTGAGTCTCACATGCATTGCATTTATAATTGATATGTGTATTTTGTATGAATAAAATGATCAATATGATTGTTCTGAAAGTGATACGTGATGCTTTATACAAAAATGCAAAGATGTAAATTATATGCTACGTGTGTTGATGTGATGCATAAATTGAGTGAACCATCAATGATGGTTACCTTATTAAGTTCACAAAACTCACCAAAATTGCAACGTTGATTTTTCAAGACCGAGAGACGGCTTTAACTACTAAGAGACGCTACAAGAAGAATAGTCTTGTACTTTTGGGGAAAAAGAAGAAATGGCTCAAAGTTCGGTCAGCTGGGATTGGAAAGATTAGATAGACTTTTTATGTAATTTCTTCTTTCATGTAGCATATTTTGTATTAGGATATGATGATGTATATGTACGGGTGTTTAAAAGCTACAATGTAAATACGTTAGGATTTATGGAATGAAATCAGAAAATTTGGTTTTAAATTATTGTGTCTTCTTGAGGATGTCTTATAGGAGAATAAAGAATGATGATGCCATGTTTAATTGAATGTTGTCAATGAACGTAGCGGGCTATTATCATAGGTTATGTACTAAATTGTCCTCCGAGTGTTCCGGTGTATATCCCGTGGTAATGGTGCGTTACATTTTGGTATCAAAGCATAGTTTGGCATCTATAGGGATATATATAAATTTTAAGTATGAAATATAATGCGGATAATGATTGAAGATATTGTTTATTATAGGTCATATACTATAGGTGATCAAGTGGGACAGTCAGTTGACCTAGGATCTATAGGAGCCAGTAAAGAGTCTTCGTTACCTCAACTAGAGGAAATGCCTCTTACTGCAATGTCCTTACTACAAAGCCCAGCTTACCAAGCAGTACCACCAGACCTTGCAACCTGAAGTGGGAAGACTTCCTGAGGGTCTTCAAGGAGAACTACATGCCCAAGACCTACTTGGACAGGAAGATGAAAGAATCCCTGGATCTGAAGTAGGGTAGGATGTCAGTGGTAGAGTATACGATCTGTTTAATGAGTTGATAGGGGTATGCCACTATTTTGATTCCTACCGAAGAAGAAGAGTGTAGGAGATTTGAGGATGGGCTGTATATGAAAATCATAACAAGGTTAGCAATTTCAATCCTAAGTAATTTCACTGAGTTGAGAGCTGCTTTGATCAAAATTGAGTAACTGCTGAGAGAGGGATAAGCAGAGTCTAGGCAATAGTCTAGATTGAAGAGGTCTAGTGAGATTCAGAGTGGTTCTGGCAGAAGATTTTGTAAGCACCAGTTAGACTACTGGTTGGATCAAGACAGTCAGGATTCAAATAGAGGGGTGGTTTTGTACAATTTGGCAGTGGAAGAGGTACAACGCAGAGTTAGTTACCCTTTGTGAACGTTGTGAGAAGAAGCATGGTGGTGAGTGTTGTACCTTATCAGGAGCATATTTTCGATGTGGCTCTCTAGAGCACATAATTAGAGATTGTCCTATTGTTGCTAGAACCCAGTCTGGTATAAGTGGGAGATCTGTTAGTGAAGCTACTGTTTAGTATAGTTGAGGTAGTGGGTTTGGATAGAGAAGTCGTGGCAGACGTTGAGTGAGCTCTGGGAGTCCTCCTGTCAGGACTAAGGTGCGAAGAAGCCGACTGTAGTCCCAGGCCCGACTGTATGCCATAACTAGGCAGGAGGCTCAAGACTCTTTAGATGTCATTACAGGTGCGCTATTTATTTATGATCATGAAGCATTTCCATTGCTAGATCCAGGAACACATTCTTTATCGTACCGCATCTGGCATCTAGGTTGCATTATGATAGAGAACCATTATAATATGGATTAGAGGTGAGTACACCAATAGATAGTACTACAGTGATAGGTGATATGTGCTTAATTATTAATATTTTTAATTATTTTCACTTAGCGATTATTGATGTAAAATTGATTAAAATACTCACTTTAATTCATATTTGATTTTAGGTACAATTTGGGAGTAGAGAAATTAAAGTGAGTTAAAAGTATTTTATATGGGTCATTTTCTAATATTTATTTTGCTTGTCTTTATTTAAATTGAAGAAAGTGAAAAGACAAGACAAAGAAGCAAAAGCAAATTAAAGAGTGGCAATTAAATGGTCCTTGGACATTTTAGCAAGAGAACACACGGCACTTGAGGAATGGAGCATTTAAATGAATTAATGCAGTAGCGTGTAACACGTTGAGTCGTTGGAGTGGACATAAAAATCAATGGACAACACAAAGGAGGATTAAATGCCCAGAGAAGCAAAAATGAGCCAAATTAATTAAACCACTCACGCACAAGCTGTGCATTGAAGACAGCTGGCCCATGGATTATTCAAATGAGGAGCCAACATAGTGGTTGACGCAATTCACGCATAACAACAAGAGAGAGGCGTCGATTAATAGGAGCAACAAATCAATTAGAGACCAACGTATGAGGAGCAAATTCAATAGCAATCAAGTGGAAAATGACGCAAATCATAGGTGGAAGACATTTAATAAGAGAGGCATGGTCCACTAAAGAGAGAAATCAATGAACATGCGATAGCTCACAATTTTAATGGACACAAAACGCATACAGAGTATCATAAAAATCATGTGAAGCTATAGAGAAGAGGACCAGGCATGAACCATCATCGGCGCAATAAAAGGGCTTGAGCTGCGGGGGGGCCTGAATCAGCTACGGAGAAGGCAGGCGTGAGACTTCACGCAGAGACCAAGAAGCAGAGAACGCACAAGTGGCGGCAGAGACAAGAAACGCAGAAGCAGACAACGAGCAAGGGATGCTGATGATTACAACAGGTAGCTCATGAATTGGTCCCATCAATGCACTGTATATGCAAAGACTTAAATCAGATGAGGAGAGAAATTAAATGGTGCAACACAACACGCCACTGCAGGTGAATTAGATGAGACAAAATCAAATCAACAAAAGACTGGTGTGAAAAAATTAACAGGGACATTTGGAGGCTTGGGGCGGCGCATCAATGAAGCTCCCAGCAATTTGCAGCGTGACAATGAAAAATAAATGAACAAGGGACGCTATTAAAGGAAGGAAGGGGCGTGCGTGAGTGCTAGAGGGAGGTGCTGAGCACCCAGGCAGTGGGCAGCAGCTGTTTGTGACTGATTCCGTTTTATTAGATAGTTAATATTATTATGTGTGGCTAAGTTTTTAATCTAGTCGGGGTACTTTACGTTTGATGCATGTAGTTCGTGAGACTCTCGTGGTTTAATTGTTTTCGTTTATTTCTTACGTTTATTTAATCTCTGCGCTTGATCGATTTATTATTGTTGAGTTTGTTGATTAATGTGGCCAATTAATTAATTGACTTGATGATAAACTGCCGAATAGATTAGTTAATCCGTGATTGCTG
>JANZLC010000008.1:27958695-27969956 GCA_026413385.1 Erythroxylum gracilipes | reverse complement strand
CTTTCCAATTAAGCTTTCTAAGTGTCTAATAAGTCTATAAAATCATGTCTAATCACCTCTAAGGCATTAGAACACATTTAACTCAACCACCATGGTCATATCCATCCAGTGGACTCGATTGTTCACACTTAAAAGCTTATATGTCGAAAATCCCCAAGATTTCGCATACCAATGAACTCTAAGTTCATGTAAGGGGATATAACATTATAAATCATTGACGTATATATCCAAAGGATTTAAGTACATCTTTGAACTCATATATAACCATGTATATATCAATATACAATGGCATCTCCAAGTATAGAACAATACAAAAGGCTTAGAGAGTCCGGCGTTACAAGTCCTCCCCCCCCAAAAGAGTTTCGTCCTCAAAACTCCTAAGTCTAGGATACAAATAAATGGGGGTACTGACGTCTCATAGTATCCTCAAGCTCCCATGTCATCTCCTTGACCCTGCCGCTCTTCCAAAGAACTTTACCGTAGGTACCTCTTTGTTGCGTAATCTCTTTATCTGTCGATCCAAATTCTGAAATGGTTTCACCTAAAAACTCATATCTTCTCTTAGCTCTACTGGAGGTGTCTCCAAAACATGAGATGGATATGGTAAGTACTTTTTAAGCATTGAGACATGGAACACATTATAGATCCTATCCAAGTCCGGTGGCAATTCCAACCGATATGTCATAGTCCCGATATGCTCCAGGATGCAAAAAGGTTCGACATATCGATGGTCTAACTTCCCTCAACTTTGAAATCTAATAATACCTTTCCATGGTGATATTCGAAGAAAAACCATGTCACCAACTGCAAATTCTAATGGTCGTCGCCGCTTATTCGCGTAACTCTTTTAACAATCTTGGGAGACTTTCATCTTTTCTTGAATGATTTTTATCTTCTGAGTGGTGACTTCTATCAATTCAGCTCCTTCGATTCTGGTTGTACCAACCTCATCCCAACACAGAGGTGTCATGTACTTCATCCCATAAAGTGCTTCATATGGTGACATACCGATACTTGTCTGATAACTATTGTTATAAGCAAACTCTATCAAAGGCAAGTGCCAGTTCCAACTCCCTTGGAATTCCATCACACATGCTCTCAACATGTCCTCTAGTATCTGAATGGTCCTCTCTGACTGATCATCAGTCTGGGGGGCCTGGAAGGCAGTACTAAACTTTATTTTAGTCCCTAAAGATTCCTAAAATTTCAGCCAAAATTGTGAGGTGAATCTCGGATCCCTATCTAATATTATAAAAACTAGCACCCCATGTAACTTCACAATCTCATCGATATACAGCTTTGCCAATCTCTCCAATGAGTAGGTTGTGTGGACAAGCAAAAAATGAACAGACTTCGTCAATCTATTCACTATAACCCAAATAATTATGAAAATAAGGACATATATGTTCAATTTAATTAGATAGGGATTTCAATTAATCAATTTATGATTAAATGTTAATAGTCTTAAGAAAGATATTAGCATAATTGATTAATTTTATGGTCCAATGAACTTTAGATTAAGTTGATTTGTGAAGTTATCATTATACGAGAAGTCTTAGGGTATTTGAGTTACAAGTTTGATTGTTTCCTTGATTGATTATTAGTTTTATTACCATTTTTGTTTTATCAATTATATTGATTTATTTTAATTTATTATTTTGATTCTGATTTTGATCAGCCATTATCCCCTAATATTTGTTGATAATATGAAAAGGATTATTACTAGTACTTATAGTCTTTGTAGGATCAACTCATACTCGTTAATGCTACCTATAGTGCACTTGTGGTTAAAACATAAAACTAAATCATCACCAAGTTTTTGGCACCATTTCTAAGGATTGTAATATTAGGAAACTTTATTTTTATTAATCTAATAATTTTTTCTAGGTAGTTTTTGTTTCTCTTCTTTTTATATTTATTTATTTATCCTTATAACTCCCTTTCTTAATATTGTGTTTATGGCTTATTTTTAGGATTGGGTATTCATTGTTATAGTAACCAAACATAATAGAAGGATGGAGAGGATAGTATTTTAGGAAGATTATGGTAAGCCATCACTTATAGTAGTACTGGAATTTTGGAATGAAAGGTATGGTTATATGCATATGGAAGCTCAACTGGTATCCATAACATGTTGTGACATTTGTGGTGGTGACCAAACTAATCAAGAATATTAGGCACTGGATCACATGTGGGAGCATCCAATTTTCATAGGAAACTAGCCTTAAAACACCCCATACGAGAAAACTTATAATCTAAAGGGGAGTAGTTATCACAACTTTATACGGAATGCCTAAGTTTCTCCTAGATTCTACAACAATAGTAGCAAGAGTAGCATCAACATCTTAAGGATCTCCACATTAAATTTGTGGTTAACGAAGGATACCCTGTATAAAGCTAAAGAGACAAGTGATTTATATGGATACATTGAGCTAAATTTGAATGAACATATGAATACAATAAATATATAGAATGGAGAGAAGCTAAAGGTTGAGAGAAAAAAGGAAGTTTTTATTCAAAAGGTGAAAGAAGATGAAGAGAAGGAGCCAAATAAGGAGGCCATCGAGGAACTATTAATATTCATCTTAAGTATAAGCGCATCCTACTTCCCACATAACAAAATGTTAAAGTCAATTAAGAGAGTTTTATTTTCCTAGTTATGGTAACAACTTGTTACTAAAAAGAGCATTGGTGGATTTACTTGTTCTTATTAAATTGAACATATGTGTCCTTATTATATTGTAGTATATAGCCTATTTATAGGCTAACAAACTCTTATTTAGTAAGAAAGGTGGAAGCAAGCCACTAGATATTGATATAGGTTAAGTTGAAGTAAAAATGTCAAGCTAATAAAGTTAAACAAATTCTTTTTAAGAGGCAATCGAAGTTTTAGTTGTTATTTTTCTTCCATTTAGTTCTTATTTTAGGTTTTAAAGTTTTAGTTTATGCAGTTAGTCTATATCTATGTTATCTTTATTATTTAATATAAAGTTCTTGGTTAGTTTAAGGATATAGGAGTGTTAATTTTAATCTTGTATGCCTGGGGTATGTCTGTGGATTTTTAAATTAAAAGGCCAGTGTAAAATTGGGGAATTTAAAAAGTTAGAGGAAGTTACAAGTCCATTAGCATATATTTATGAACGAATGAATCGAATAAAATTGGAACAATCTAATTTTGGAGGAATCAATTAGCGGACATTAATTCAAATCTTGAATTTTCTAATTGAGCCCATCAACACGTTTGAGTTGATGGCCATGTTCATCTATACACCAAGGTTAAGTAGAACACATGCCTATATTCCATGTAAAGACAAGGTTTCTTAAAGTGACAAAAAGTTTATCGCACTATGGTGTGCTTACTTAAAGTTGTCATAGTAAATGTTTAATCCTAAATCTTGCTCTAAGGGAGCCTTACCATGACAAGATTATAGGTATACACTAAACAACAACTAATTAATCAAGATTTCTCGAGCTATCTGTTTTGTATTAAAGTAATGAATAAGGTAACAAACACAAAAGTAGAATACAAAAAATGTTCCTCAACAAAATGTGTCATAATTGCTCCTATAAGCCAACATCTCTTTTCTATTAAAGGGCACAGAAATCAAGGATAGATTTATTCTCAAACATGAGCCCAAGGGTGCATCATACGTGAATTAGTTGCCTACTTTAAGGCCTTCTAGTTCAAATCCTAATGCCCGTTATGTTAAGGGCTATAAAGAATATGTGACTTGCAAATATCAAAGTCCATTAAGTAGACCTAGGCTAAAACATAGCCATTTTAAATTATTATTTGTCTAGCATTTTCCTTACAGATCATGGTCAAAGACTTATCCATGACAGCCCATAAATCATAGAATAAAGAAATAACAGATCAAGTGGATTAACAAACCAAAGAGACAACAACTCTGTTGGGGCCACCGGGTAACAATTTTGAAAACAGATCCATGATCCACTTACTTTATTTTTACATACTGTCATTCTAACTTATTCACAAATTTCTTAACATCTAGATAAAAGTATGGATGAGATGAGATAGAACAGAGCAAGTACGTATGATTTATTTATTGACGTTTTAACAATTTATATTTGAATAGATTATTGTACTGAATCCATATTGTACTGAATTTTTAATATAATTTGATTTTCAATTTGATTATGAAATTTTAATTTTTACAATTTTCGAAATAGTCCTGGTCACAAGAGAACAATTCCGAGTCTTCCACTAGAGCCGTGTTTATGCTATGTGGATAAAAATTTAGAGTCTTCCACTAGACTAAGCAATCTAACCTACAAACCCGGCAAAATGTCTTTATGATGTGAGAGAGGTCGACTCACCATAGCTAATAACCGTAGCAAACACTCAGATGCTGACATACAATAAAATCTGAAACATCAAATGAATGTTTCCCATTTCAGACGGCATGGCCGAATGGGCCCAAGCATATTCGTTGCATTTTGGATATTCGATTATAATAGCCAGCACATTAAATTTGCTTAATTATATCAAAAAACTCACTGCAGCTACATGTAATACTTTGGGTCTTCTAGAACTACTTGATATGAGTTTAATGGAAGGATGAGATGTCATGGGCACTGGGACAGCCACCACTTGATATACTAATTAACATTCAAAAACTTGAAATACGCCATGTGTTTATTTTGAGTTAGAGAAAGACCTAACTTTTTTTTTTTTGATTACATTAGGTATCCCGGCTTCGCCGGACTAATCCTAAGCCCCTACGACCCCACCCCAAAAGTCTAGAGGATGTAAATCTGGAACTCCAAGATCCCTCAGGTTCCTACGTAGCCTGTACACTTCTACGCACAAGGAGTCTCCACATACTTGATTGTTCAGCTGATGATTGATCACTGGCCTCCCCCTTGCTCAGCATCAGATTCCCATCAGCCCCCAGGTTCCCTAGTAGCTCCAACTTCCACACTGCCGCTGGAAGCGAGACGTCCGTAATTGATCCGATCAGAGAGCTATGTCTAAGGGACTAGAGGATCATCAATAGAAAATGTCTATTTCTCCTCCTTTGAGGTGACTCAAACTCAAGACCTCCCCTAGAGGAGAATCTTAAGAGAAAGATCTGGACTACTTAGTTCACCCCTCGTTGTCAAGACCCAACTTCTTTATGATTACGCTACGGAAGACTTGAGCAAAAGCCAGCTTTTTGGCCATGTAGAAGTCAACTGAGTGGAGTTTTATTCTCAAGACTCGGAATTTTCAAAATTGAACTTTACGACTTACGTTGATTGATTGTGAGATTACATTGATTTTACATTATCAAGTTTTTATTTAATTTCTGAAAAAAAACTTTACATTTAGATTAAAAGGTAGGGAAATATATTTTTTCACCGTCTCAAAATTAATACAAGTAGATGTTTTTTCTTTGATAACAGCGTAACCAACACAATGTTTGGTTGATTGGAATTACATTTCTATTCCTAATTTTTTTAATAATTTTTTTCTCAAGAAAAGATACAAAATATATAATTTAAGAATTTACTTATTCTTTAAATTTCGAGAATAAATAAGCTCATACATACTCTTATCTTTATCTATTCCAAATAGATTAGAAATAAAAATGAGAACATGTTAGATAAAAATATTCTTAAAAAATTCACATAATTATCTAACTACAATAATAATAATAATAATATAGCCAGGGGAGAGTAACAAATATTTTGACTTATAATTCTAAATTTATAGTTTTAAACCAAACCTTATATTATATTATTATTAGAAATTCTTAAAAATAAAGTAAACTAAATAATAAATATTTTATTCTATTGTATTAGAATAACAATTTACCAAACGCCTTGTAATTCGTTGAGGTAACGGATATTATGTAAACTACCCTCTTTTATAAGCAAGTCAAAAGTAGAATAGGAAATTGTGCCATTCTCTTTTTCTTTATATAAAACGATACATAATAAGGACATTTGACAACGGGTAGTTCACGAGGAAATTGTTTTACACTTTTCCAACGAAAGAATTATAGAAGAACCAATCAATGGGGTAATCATCGTGAAAAGGTTCCAGAAACTTGAACAGCTCGACGATACTCTCTCCAAGTCTTCCACCCTCCTATACCTTAGTTTGTCGTCTCATACTCTGCAAACACGAAATCAAAATATAATCAAAAGCACGAAACAGACTTCAAGATGGAACCAGGAAAGCTAATTAGTGCTTGACATCCATCCACAAGGAGGAAGTTGATCTGGTTCCACAAATTTCTGGTTCAAGGATCAAACAGATCAATTAAGTATTTACGGGTACAACATAAAATCAAGAGATAGAGATCGAAGAAAACGAGAATTACTGTTGAAACTCTATGTTGATGAAGGATGAAGTAGAATTTGTGATGGTGGTAAAGGCCGTCTTCGATAAAACAATGGTAGCACTAGAACCCGAAGAATGATCAACAATTTTAACTTGAATAGTCTGTCCAGGTTTGCAGAAACCAGCCGTCGCACTGATGCACCGCACCAAGTATTGTCTTCCACACGAAGCACTGTTGTCCCATAATCCGTCTCCAGCAGCTGCAAACATATTATTCGTGGGAAACTCCGAAGACTCACTGCCGTAACACGCCGTGGCTTTACAAAGTAATTATAAATCCGTCAAGGAACTTGGGGATCTTGGAAAATGAATGATTAATTAAGTTGTATGTTAGCTAGGGTACTTACGCAGATATGGAGGACCATATCGTCCGGCAATCCCAACGTCTGCTGAAGTCGTGTAGAAAAGGTGTGAAATTATCAAACAGCTTAGGAAGAGTGGAAGCCATAGGAGGAGAGGCTGAGGCATGAGCATCCTTCAGAGGGGACCTTGTAAGGATATGCGCTGTTTTCTATTTCATTGAGATAGGTCAACATGTATTTCACGGAACTGGTGTACGTCAATTTTTGTGTGTAGGAAACAATTCCTAGAATTTATTAACGTTGATCTGGTGGGTCAATGCCAACTCACGGACGCGGATTTAGCCGCAACAGATTGAATACTAACAAAAATAAAAATATTTCTAAAATTGACTTCCCTAGTTTGGAGGGCATTGGTAGGTATATCTAATTTCCTAATATTCACCATCAACAGCAGTACCAAAAATTATAGTCCAACCAAAAAAGCTTGAATAATTGACATATATGTGAGATTTCATCCCATTTGGACAACATTTTCCCCCCTAACATAGATGAATGATTGTTCATTCGAAAAGAATTACCTAATCATCAATTCAATGATATTTATAATTATAATAATTAATATAAACTAAATTACTCTTTCACATTAGCCAATGCTTTTTATAATATACAAGAATATTTTAGTCTATAATAATCATAATGATTATAAAAATTAGCAAATTAATGGCCTCTTATCTTTTTCCTTTCACTTATTAAGACATAATTTTCATGGTTACAATTTTGGATAACTAATGCCATGCTTTGATTAACTTTGGTCACTTCACAATAATAATCCCAAAGAGCACCGTATATTTTCTTTTATGAAATTTTCATTAGATTGTTCGAGTTAGCTTTCGACCAAATTTACATATCCAAAATTAAAATTTACAAATTTATCTATAAGACTTCATCTAATTTAGACGACATTTTTTTACTACCATAGATAATTATAATAACAGCAGGGTTGACTCGTGGTTAAAGGGCCTCGAGCCTGGTGAACAGGGCCGTTCCTATAGTTTTATAGGCCCGGGGCGAAATTAAAAAAAGGGCCCCAATAAATTGACAATATATTTAAGTTTACATATTTGTATGAAACATAAATGACTCAATTTATAAGTTTACATAACCAACTAAATATTAAATGATCATAACACTAACAAATACACGGAGGATCATGATTTATGAAAAACAATTTATTCGTGCATTTCTAGATGCAAAATTATTAATAATATTATCAAGATCAATATTGTCCAACATATCATTCTCAATACAGAACATAGCTAAACCATTTAATCTTTCTCGTGACATTGATGACCTCAAGTAGGTTTTTAATTATTTTAACTTTTAATTATAACACAGTTGGATTAGAAAATGAACAAAAGCACTTGTATGGAACTAGAAGAAGTATGCAGGCACAACCAAACTCTAACAGTTTCACAATATATTACAAAGATATATAAATGGTATTATATCTGTGATACAGAAAAAAATAAATAGCAAAATTTAATATCTAATATATTAAAAATAAAAATAAAGAGTAAAAATATATTAAAAAATCATAAACTTTACATTTAAATTATACTCAGAATTCAGAAGACATAATCATAAAATTTTTTACTACTAATTTTTGAATTGGAGTACTTTAAATACATATATTGATGAAAATAAAAAAATTAGAAGGTAAAAGTATACTTAAATATTTCAAGACTATTTATAAATATGAGGATTACAAAATTACCTTTACTTCAAAAAAAATTATTATAACGTTAGGTTATAAAGTAAATGACTTTAACGTTATAGTCATTTACTTATAACGTTAAAGTCATTAAATGACTATAACATTAAAAATTAGCTAACTTTGTGAATTATAATATAGAAGGGTACATAATAGCCAGATGGTAAAGGAGAAAGGCATTGATTTTAAAGTCATTAGCTAACGTTAATGACTTAAAGTCCTAGAGTTTAGAGAGGGGGTTGTTGGGGCCCCCTCTCATAGTGAGCCCTGGGTAGGGCCCAGTACCTAACTGACAGACATCCAATGCAGTAGCATAGAACAAAGTCATGAGAAGGATTGATTTCAAGCTGGATGAAATTAGTCAACAAAATGCTACTACACATAAGAAAGTCGATTTTGTTGCGGGACAAATACAAAAGATGTATAAGTCTTACAAAGCCCAGATTCAACGCCTTGATGTTGAGCTTCATCAATACATCTAAGCCTAATATATAGGGCCAGAATTCGACTCTAAAGTTCGAAAGATACAGGAGATACAAAGGACTGTACAACAAATGGAAGCAGACATGCATGCTTCTCAATCACAATAGATATATGGCTCGACCTCTTCAGATTTTCCAAATAACCAACCATCATATCCCTCTCCTATGTATCAACGGTATCCAGATGAAGCTGACTATTTAAAGGTATTCAAGTTCAGTTATCCTTTGATAAGACAGTATGTACATCCTCAGAAAACTCATGAACAATCTCGACGATCAAAGCCAAAGTCAACATCTCGAGTTTCTGAGCAATCTTCAAAGGTTCCAGAAGCGTCATCTTCTTACACACCTTTTTAACCAGAAGAACAGTGGAGAAAGCCATTAAGGATTTATACTCCTCCAGAATCTCCACCACTTATTCAACCTTCCACCTCTTCACATGGAAAGGATAAAGCTAAACTGCCAGAGTACATAGCTACTCTCACCACCAAATCTCTTGCAGATAATTCCAGTTCTCTTTCAGAGAAAACTGATTCCGAAAGTAATACATCTGAAGTTACTGCAACACCATCCGACAACTCATCTGAGTTGTTCCCTGAGTGTTCATCTGAACACCTTGTAACGTCATCTGACGTATCAAAACCAGTCACTTCATCATCTACTGATGAATCAGCTAACTTTGCTGATCCTTCATAATTATCTAATGTTCTGATGACAATGCCTCAGTATACTAAAGAACCAGAAATCAGTGAAGCAGAATCTTTTGGGACTGAACCCTTCAGACCAACACTAGCACCTCAAGAAATACCAGCTCAACCAGTTACACAGACTACAACCGAGCCTACTTCAGGACCTTGGTTCTCATTCAACGGTCTACCTCCCAAAAAATGGAGAGATAGACTTCATGAGTTCGATGCATTGATTGATCTTCAAATGACCAAACCTAATTATCGTTTGCCAGATAGTTTGTCTGAATTCACATCCAGATTCACTGTTACTTTACAAGAATGGTGGCAAAGTATTTCGGACTATCAACGTCTTCAGTATATACAAGTAACAACTGCTGGAGCACTACTTGGCATAATTCAAAAGGAATTTATTGGTGACTTCTAGTTGATTAACAAAAGAATCCGTCAGGAGTATTTTGCGACGAAATATTGTTCTCTTGATAAGCGTGATCTTCAAAAGCATTACAAACGCATGACAAAAAGGTATTATCTCTTGAATGGATGGAATGATGTTAACTTGCGTTACACTTTTATATCATCCCTTCCATATAAAATACAGCCAGAACTTCAAAGGACCATAGGTTCTCTTCAAAAAGACATGTCAACAATTTCTCTTGGAGAAACCTACCAGCTTTCTATAGCTTCTCTTGACAAACTATGTGATCGGCATACTTTGTTTAAGAATATTCTCAAAAGAGGTCTAGTTTTGAAACAGGCTTGTAAGAAGCCATATCTCCAAATCAAGTGCAAAGATAAAAAGAATTATAAGTATCATAGCAACAAAAAAGCTCATCAATCTCAAGTCTACTGTGAAAGGAGAAAGTTCCACAAGAAGAAGGAAGGCAAGAAGCCTTGGAAGCAAAACTTCAAAAAGAACATAAGCAAAAAACGCAGATTTATGAAGTTCTTTAAAAAGTCATCACATCGACAGAAGCCTCGATGTTTTGTCTGTGGAAGTTTGGAACACCTCGCAAATAACTGTCCTAAGGCAACCAGGAAAGATGTCAAGTTCCTGGAGAAACTTGAAAAACTCATGCCTATTCATCCTCAAAATCATATTGAGGAATTACTAGAAGAACAATCTAGTGAGGACAGTGATACATAGTTTGTTGTCTCTGTGTCAACAGATGAAGAAGAACCATCACAGTCATCTGTCTCTACTCGTGATGATCCTTTTTACATGTTACAGCAGACATGTATGAAAATAGATCGTACTCCGGTTCAACGACCATATGTCCAGATCCAGATTTTCTAGCAAGACAAATATGATCGGCCCATTAAGGCTATTGGATTTATAGATACTGGTTCTAGTCGTACGATCATGAAGCCTAATATTATATCAGCAGAAGCATGGACATCTCATGAAGAATTATTTTACTGCAGCTGATGGAAAAACTTTCAAGATTGGGTTAAAAACAAGAAGCAGAATTGGCATTCGCTTCTTTTCTCAGTGTACAGTTTGGACTAAAGTACTTGGAAGTAGTCTACCATGTAGCGCCCCTTACCATAGAGTACCCACTGGAACACCCGTAGGTCATTCCGGTAAAAACCATACGATAAGAGACCACTACTGACAACCACCACTAAACTCCTCATGGCATCATAATCATAAAGCAGTAATAAGAAATT
>JANZLC010000008.1:27939109-27958595 GCA_026413385.1 Erythroxylum gracilipes | reverse complement strand
TGCCTTGAAAAATGTCATGGCATTTTGTATAAATGGAAAGAAGAAAAAGCATGATAAGCATGAAAGTATGAAAATGTATGGAAATGAATTGAGCATCAAAATTTGTTTGTGTTTGGGAAAGAGAGATACCGTTTAGTTAGTCACGTGCACATTGACCTAAAGCCTTCTCCTAGTTGCTCGCTTATGACATATGAGATCCGAAAAATGACTCATTTTGGTCATGTGTAAACTTCGGTTTCTTCATTTCGTTCCACAGAACTCTCGAGCCATTTGTTATGCATTGCACTTTGTTTGGAATTGTTGAGCATGATATGAAATTGAGTGTTATGTTTGGAAGGTTGAATAGGTATGAGATTGGTTTATATGATGACATGCTTGATATGAGTTATGAGTTAGAATTGTTGCTGAATTTACTTTGCTAGATTAAGATAAGATGTTTATGCCTATATATATATATATATACACATATATGTTTGATTGTGTGGCTCGTTGCCAATGGCTATAAATATATTAGCCACTGAGCTTTGTAGCTCACCCCGTCATTTTCACTCCTCGGGTGTAGAACGAGAAGGTTAGTGATCCATGCAAGGCATTTGGACAAACTCCCAGATAGTTAGCTTTTGTAACTAAGTTAGTGACTATATTTTGCTTAGCTTTATAAGCATATCAAACATTGATCATCCATTTATATTTTGTATTAAGTTATTGATGTGCATGTTGATATGTAACTAAAGCTTATTCAAACTCCATTTTGTTGTGTAATGAGATTTGGAAATGAAGAAGTTCTTTTTTGTATGTTTATGCCTATCTTGTGGTTGATGTTGGAATTAGAAGTATATGTTAGCGTATGATTGAATTGGATTGGTAATGTGTATAAGTGCAGAGTTTTAATGTGAATGTTGGGATTTTGGGTTTCGGATGTGAAGGTTTCGCCGTGGCGAAGCCAGACCTGGGTCGCGGCGAATCGTTCCCAAAGGGTATTTACATGTAATTTTTGTAAGCTTTCTGCCGTGGCGTATTTGTCTCGAGAGGTCCTTGGGTTAATCCAGGGACTTTGTTGGGCGAAGCCAGTCTTTCGCCGCGGCATATTTGTCCCGAAGGGTCTGTCGACTGGACCTTGAACCTACGCCACAGCAAACT
Source organism: Erythroxylum gracilipes (assembly GCA_026413385.1). Lineage (NCBI taxonomy): Eukaryota > Viridiplantae > Streptophyta > Magnoliopsida > Malpighiales > Erythroxylaceae > Erythroxylum > Erythroxylum gracilipes. The sequence continues at coordinate 27,957,455 of JANZLC010000008.1, read as the reverse complement.
TCTCCCGAAGGGTTCTTGGAATTGTTTCCATACCTTCGCTGCAGCGACCCACCAATTACTGCCGATGAATTTCTTATAAATTGAATGCTTTTGATTTTCCTTTCGCCTGATCCTTACCCGACGGCCTCGAGTGGTTACCTCAGGATAGGTAACGAAACTCTAGCACAACAAGGTTTATGTCCACAAAAAGTAAATAAATAAATGTTTTCTAATAAAAATCTTCCGAACTTATAAATAGCTTGACTTTCATGAAAACGTACTTAGAAGTAGTTACAAAGTTTGAAGGACCAAATAATAATTAATATGTGTGTATAATTAAAAGGGGTGAATAAACTTCATATTTAAGTTTTGATTAATATGTATATGTAGTCCAGAGCTCCTAGACGCGGATTTGCGTGTTAATGATTTGGAATAACTTGAATGATTGTGTTTAAAGTTAAATTTATTTCAGGAAGTTGAAGCCATTGTCTCATTACTGCATTGTGTGCTTTGTGATTTTATGTTGTTTATTGTTTTGTCTGCTTACGGATAAGCAAACATTTAAGTGTGAGGATATTGATAAGTGTAAATTGCATAGTATTTTAGGGCATAGTTTGATATGTGTTTAGCTGTTAATTCAATCATTTAGTATCTGTTTAGGTTAGAATTGCGTTAGTTTGTTAATTACTTATGTTTTAAGTGTTTTATAGGTTAGTAGAAGTCTTTGAGCTTAAATATTATATTTTTAAGGTACCTTGATATGTTTACTAGTGTTTCAAGGTCAACATTGAAGAACGGAGGAGTTTCAGAGCATCAGAGTGGCATGTCAGCCCACAATCATGACAGAAGCACCAGAGTTGGCAGAAGGCTCAGAAGTGACCCACGATCGTGACCTACGTTAGGTAGACCCGCAGACACTCAAGAACGTCAAGTTTTAAGGGATTTTTGGACCTTTCGAACCCCAAAAGAACCTAGGTTTACCTAAAATACAAGAGGATATTTATAGAACAAGAAAAAGAGGCAGTAAAGAGCTTTTACATCGGCCACCTTGAGAAACCTATAGAGAAATCATCGAGAGATAGAGAAAGAGAGAAGAGGAGAAAAAGCTGACTCAAAATACTTTCTAGATTAAGAGGTTTCTCGGCGTCGCTGCCTCCCGTCATCTATTTTAGATTGTATTTCCTTTTTTTTAGTTTTATCATTGTATAGAATTGGGTTGAACAGTTGATGATTAGATCTAGAATGTTAAGGATATTCTAAACTCACCTTCGAAATTTTATTCTTGAATTAATGACAATCTGATTGTTATGTGTTATTTAGATATTATTGTAGTTTCATTCTGCGATTGCATAATTCGATAATAAACTAAGAGGGTGAATCGAATGAAAAACAATTAAATTGGACTAAAAAGAATTAGGTGATTTAAAAGAAACAGGAATTGAATCAGATCGAGAAATTGTGCGAAGAGAGATCTTGCGTAGGTTTTCGATAGTGTATTAGAGAACTTTAAAGCTAATTAGGGTTTTGGATAGGTTGTGAATTGAGAGAATGCAACTTTCATAATCTTATTAGGGTTTATGATTTAAGGTTAATGGTTTAAACTTAAAAGAGAGTAATCAACCCTTGGATAGTCTAGAACCAACAATCCAATAATTAATAATCAGTTAGGTTAGCATTAAGGATAGGTAAAATTCCCTTTCACTAAATTGTTAATTCTTTCAGTTGATTCTTAGGTGTGTTGCAATTACTTAGTAATTACTATTTTATGTTTGATTCTTAATTTGATTGATTGAATTAAATTCTCATTTTAGTTTCGTTGCATTTTGAATTTCTATTATTTGTTTCTAGCCTTTGATTTTAGGATTAGATTAGTTCCCTCCTAGTGGGATCAATACCTTTGGTACTATGCTAACGAACCGTGCATTTGCAGATTATCAACGGTTATTACTTAAAGTTTACACACAACCAAACCACTGATCAATTTTCTAGCTCCATTGCCAGGGAGGCGATTAGTTTAATTCTTTAGTTTAAGGCATTTTAGTTAGTTTTTATTTTCTGTGCTTTCTTTCTATTTCTAAATCTGAGCTCTTGCATGAAACAAGAGTCACGAGAACTTCGAGTCGTGCAGCTGAAACCTTAGAGCTAGATATCACTAGATTAGAATGATCAATTAGGAAAGCTCGACGCGAAGAAGAAGAAGAAATCACAAAAGCAACAATGGCCAAGGAATTTCAACAAGATTTGGATCATGGAGCGAACTAACGACTTCAACAAAGAACCCTTATGGATTTCATGAGACCAGGGTTCAATGTGGCTAACCAAGGAGTAGCTAGGCCACCCATACAAGTAGCCTCTTTTGAAATTAAACCAGCCCTCCTAAACATGCTTCAACAGAATGTGTAATTCTATAGATTAACGAATGAAGATTCCAAAGTATATATAGTCAATTTCCTTGAAATACTTTTTAGACAATTATTTTCCCCTTACCAAGACCACAAAGATTATCAAGGAGATTACCAAAGTGACGGGGAATGGATCAATGAAGTGTGGGAACAATACAAGGACTTGTAAAGAATATACCCACACTATAACTTACGTAAGGCGTTCTTGTTACAAACATTCTATAATGGAGTAACCTTACATACGAGAGGCATGATTGATACAATTTCAAGAGGATCACTGATGAGATGAAGCAGAAGAGTTGATAGAGGAGATGGTGAGTAATAGCTACCTATGGACTTACTAGTAGAGTAGACAACCCACTACCTTCTAAGAACAAAAAGGAGTTATAGTTGTTGATCGAATGATGAAGATGCAGGTAAAAATTGACAACTTAAATCGACAACTCAATAACATGAAGGCTTTGCCCTCAGCTTCGGTAAAATCCATGAAAATAAAGTGTGAACTCTGTGGACAGATGGACCATAATATGGTGGATTGCTTCTTGATGAAGGATAACGATCCAAAGCAAGTTAAGTATATGGGAGCTCAATATGGACGAGGTGGGGGAACAATTTCTAGTCCAATATATATAGCCCTATATGGAAGAATCACCCTAACTTCTCTTGAACGAATAGTGCTACAGGAAAATTCAAACCCCAAAGATAATTAGGTTTCTAATAACATAAACTGAGCTCAATGGAATACAAGTTAGATAGGATTTTAGATAAAATTGGAGGCATGGAGGATGCACATAGGAGGTTTGAAAACAAGTTCGAGCAAGTCACTAGAAACCATGCCTCTTCAGTACACAATTTGAAGGTCTAAGTAGGTCAACGAGCAAAGGCAATTTCAATTCGGAATGTAGGAACCCTTCCAAGCAATACTAAATCTAACCCAAAGGAATAGGTCATAGCCATTACTCAGACCCAAGAAAAAAAACTCGAACATAAGAAGGATGGAGACAATGGAGAAGGACAAGTAAATATGGAATTTCTTCTAAGTGAGCTCATAATTAAGCCAATCGAGGACCATTGACTTAAATTTTCATACCCTATTCTAGCTCAGCAAAAGTCATATTCAAGTAAAGCGATGAGGATTTCTAAGGAGGTTGAATTAAATAATGTTAAAGACATAACAAAAAACCTACAAACGAGGCTCACACTAAGGGAATCAATCAAGAAGAAGGTTTAGGAACACATAGTGCAAGAAAACCCTAATATAGCACAGAAGAAAGAGGACTCAAGGGATTTTTACATTCCTTGTAGTATCGTTGAAGTTAAAATTGACAGGGCATTTACAAATTTGAGAGCGAGTATTAATGTGATGCCCTATACCTTTAGTCAAAATTTAGGGTTAGAAGAGTTAGAACCCACTACGATGCTAGTGAAATGGCAAATAGAATAGTTCATCGACCGAAAGGAATTATTAAGGATGTGCAAGTATAAATTGATATTTTTACCTTCCCTACATACTTCTTTGTATTGGATATTAGAGAAGATGAGGAAGCCCTTATGGTCCGTGGACAACCTTTCTTGGCTACTGCTAGCTCAATAATTGATGTTGATAGGGTGCAGGGTCGTTCCTATAGTTTTATAGGCCCTGGGCGAAATTAAAAAAAGGGGCCCCGATAAATCGATAATATACTTAAGTTTATATATTTATATGAAACATAAATGACTTAATTTATAAGTTTACATAACCAACTAAATATTAAATGGTCATAACACTAACAGATATTTTTTCGTGCATTTTTAAATGCAAAATCATTAATAATATCCCAAAGATATATAAATGGTATTATATCTGTGATATAGGGAAAAAAATAAATAGCAAAATTTAATATCTAATATTAAAAAAACAAAGAGTAAAAATATATTAAAAAATCATAAACTTTACCTTTAAATTATACTCAGAACTCAGAAAACAGAATCGTAAAATTTTTTGCTGCTAATTTTTGAGTTGGAGTACCGTAAATACATATATTGATGAAAATAAAGAAATTAGAAGGTAAAAATATACTTAAATATTTCAAGACTATTTATAAGCATGGGGGACCACAAATTACCTATAGTAAAAAATAAATAAATTATACCGTTATAGTAACGTTAGTCATTAAATGACTTTAACGTTACTGTAACGTTAAAGTCATTTACTATAATGTTAAAGACTTAAAAGCTTATCGCATCAAATCGTTAAAATCATATGCTTTAAAACCCTTTATCTTCTCCACACTCTCTTATGTTGTTAAAGACCTAAAGCATTACAGAAGTTTAGAGAGGGGCTGAGGGCCCCCCCTCTTGTAGTGGGCCCTAGGCAGGTGCCCCGCTGGCCCCTGCCCAGGGCCGGCTCTGCTGGTGAATATAAAAAACTTGGGCCCCCCATGTCGTTTTACTTCTAAAGCAAAACGATGTTGGTTAAGCCATCAACATAAAAGGAGATAAAGCAAAATGGCGTCGTTTTAAGCCTCTGTTTCTCACAAAATAAAATGACGTCAATTTACACAAGTGATTAACTATGTCTGTAGTAGCCAGTGTTAGATTGGCGGTGAGGGAGAGGAAGAAGAAAAAAAGGAATAAGCTTAGTGTAAAATGACAAGGGAAAAAAGAAACGACATCGTTTACACTAAGTTTATTTCTCTTTTTTCTTCTTCCCCACCATCTACTGCCAGTCTGCCACCGGCCACTACAGACATAGTTAATCACTTTCTATACTCTTTCTCTCTTCTCACATAACCATTGTCAGCCCTCACTGTCACCAACCCTTTCATCGTGCCAATCGACATTTTCCACCCCTTCGCCTTCTAGTCACAGCCGCAGCTCCTCGCTGCCCCTCCAGTCGCATCTTTGTATTGTCATCCAGCCACCCCATCGCTATGTGTTTTGGCTTATTGTTGCTACCCACGCACCAAAGTAAAATAAATGCAGTGTTTTGTGAAGAAATACTAAAATTTTTGGAATTGTTTCTAGCAATGAGGTGTTTTTGCAAACTTGCACAATCATTTATACACCCACTCACAGTGACTTACTGATAAGTGTAAATTGCATCATATTTTAGGGCATAATTTAATATGTGTTTATCCATTAATTCGATCATTTAGTATGCGTTTACGTTAGAATTGTGTTAGTTTGTTAATTATTTATGTTTGAAGTGTTTTATGGGTTAGTACAAGCTTTTGAGCTTAAATATTATATTTGTGAGATACCTTGATGTGTTTGGCAGTGTTTCAGGGTCAATATCGAAAAATGGAGGAGTTTTAAAAGACATTTAGCTGAAACAATAGCCCACGATCGTGGCTTGCGTTAGGCAGACGCGCAGACACTTAAGAATGTCAAGTTTGGAGGGATTTTTTGGACCTTTTAAACCTGAAAAATCCTAGGGTTATCCAAAACACAAGAGGATATTTAAAGAACAAAAAAGAGGTAGAAAGGGAGCTTTACATTCAACCACTTTTGGAAACCCTAAAGGGAGGGAAACAGAAGAGAGAGAGAGAGAAGAAGAAGAGGAAGAAGAAGTGGATCCTGATGTCACTACTCCCCGGATTAAGTGGTATCTCGACATCGCTGCCTTCTCGATTTGTTTAACCTAAGTTTCATTTTCTCTTCATTTCCTTTTTCATTTAAATTATAAAGCTGAGATGGATTATATGGAAATGAATTTTAGGTTGTTGATAATATTCTAAACTCTCCTTCAGGATTTTACTTTAAGTTAATGTTGATTTGGTTATTTTTGTGTTTATTGTTTTGAGTGTTGTGATTGATTAATGTTATTGCATGTTTCGGTAACAAACTGATAGGGTGAGCTATATAAAAACAATTAGATCATATTAATAAGATTTAGGTGATCTAATTGACCACTTAATCAATCTAGTCGATAATTCCATAGAGAGAGATCTCGTACGAGACCCGATTGTTTATTGGAGAGCTTTAAAACTAATTATAATTGTGGATATTTTATGAATTGAGAGACTGCAAGTTTCATAATTCAATTAGGGTTTACAATTTAGGGTTTAATGGTTATAACCCAAGAGAGAGAGTAATCAACCCTACAACCGTCTAAAACCGACACCCTGTAAACATATAAATGGCTAGATTAACATTAATGATAGGTAAAATATCCTCTCTCATAACTTGATTAACTCTCTTGACGGATTTCCATTATGACCTATGTGACTGCTCAGTTTAATTATGTTTTGTTGAAATTTCTGCTTTACAATTCTTGAATTAAATTTTTGTATTTACTTTCTTGTTCACTTGTGTAGTTTTTATTTCTTTTTATTCTTTTCTTTTAGCCTTAGACGACTTAGGATTAGGCTAGTACCTTCCTCGTGGGATCGACACCTCTTATACTACAGTCGCGACTGGTGCACTTGCGACATTTGGGGGCTTATAAATTTTAAAGCTCGAACAACATGATCACTTACACATCCACTTACACGTGCGTGTATATGACCGCATAAGTCTGCAAAAGCACATACGTGCTTGTATGTGTTTGTGACCCGATCACAGTGACTTATATTGTTACATACACACCTATACATATGACCATGTAAGTCATTGATTATGATTATGAATTCAAAGAGTTTGTTTTGGAGATGATTATGAATTTATCATGTCTATAAGAAGGTTAGTGGGAGTATAATTGTCCTCTTCAGTGAGAGTTTGTAGAGACATATTGCTCACAGAGAATGATAATTCTAATTTTCAATTGTTGAAAACATAATTGTCCAATAGTAACTCTTGTTAGATATGAAAAGATAACAACTTAATTTAGAAATTAGATCAATAGAGATATATTGGAATTTGTTCACCTATTTTAAGTCCAAGTTTTTAGATAATATACTAAAGATTTTTAGTATTTCAATTATCAGATACTTGTAAAGTATTAAAGATATCAATTATTTTATATATGAGTTGATATTTAAGTTCAAGGAGATGAGGATATTTACTTTGGAAGTAAATCCTAATTATGGTTTATTTTACTTAAAATAATATTATTTTAGATTAGAAAGGTTCCAATGTAGTAATGGTTGCTAATTAAGCCACAACACATTTTTCATTTTGTGGAAATGATTAATTTGATCAATAAGTTCTTAAGTGAACTTGATATAGTTCCCTATATTGTTTAAGACAGCAATGTACTATAGAACATTAGATCAATTGACCATATAAAAGGAGTTAAGGCATCATCAAAGACCCAAAGATGTATTTAGGAAAAAATTTCTTAATTATGTAATTAAGATGAAAATTTTAAGAAAAATTTAAGAGTTAAACAAGTTCTCACTATAGAGATTTTTATAGAATTCTCTAATTAAGTCATTATCCCAATAGTAACATAATCATCATATAGTGATATGGCATGAGATATTTAAATGATTAACTTTAGTGCGAGTATGAGATTGCTAGTTTATGCCCTTATAGGCAATCGGTCGGTTGCAATTTGATGTATGAAATTATTATTTAATTAATAAAAGGCATTTTTATCTTTATTTATTAAGCTAATTACATTTGATGTTTGAATACTAAAGGTAAAATGGAATAATTAATTTGTAATTGAAATTATGAGAAAATCATAGTTATGAGATTCAATTTATATTTATGTATTATTCCTAAATGTTCTTAGTTGTAATTTCATTAAGACGAGATATTGTTGAAATAGTAAAACTAGCACACATCATGTTTCATTTTTATGAAGAAAGTAATTGATCTTATAAATTAAAGTATAGAGATAAACAAATATATGGGTACTTATTAGAGAATAAGTCACTGAATTGACCCGACTATGAGAATCTCAAATGAAATAATACTTATGTGTCTGTGAATTTTCTCATAATGATGATTATATAATTGATCATTAGACTTAAGATTACCAAGGTATCCTATGTGGGAATTACTATATTTTGATGCTACTTATGAATTGTCCTAAGATAATTCGGTCGATAGTACTTTAATGTAGTATGAACCATACTAAGATAGTTAGGTAAGTCAATAAAGGATTCATTATTTTAAAGTAATTAGGGAAAATGTTCGACTGTTCTTGATTAATAGTGATTTATAGAATTCTCTGGCCATAGTGATCAAATGTCAATTATAAATCAATTACTAATTAGTAAAAAATGAACATGATTGGGTACAAAAGAGTAGACACTATATTCATACTCTGTCCAATTAGAACATTAAATAATGAAAGGATTAAATTATACATCATAAACATGTATAGACAGATTAAGTCAAACTACTTTAGCATTCATAATATTTAGGCGGTCATAATATATTTCTAGACGCCAGTCTTAATTTATAATTATAAATTGTTTAACTAAAAAATTAAATCAGGTATAATTTTTTATTTTATTACTTAAATTATTTAATTATCGAGATCCGATTTTTTAATCGTAAAATTTTATTTTTTCGCTGCATCATGATCTGATAACAATTGATTCCTAATAATTAATACTTCTTGCAACCCATAAGATCTCCCTTGTGTTGCAGCCCGCCGGTTTAAGTACAGGGTAGAGGGTCTTTTCTTGTAGAAGATGCCAATCAGGGTCGCTTTCCGCTTGTATGCGCCGGCTTCCAAGATCTTAGTTGGCGTAACAATCGCTTTCTCAATTTCATTTCTCTCTCTTGTTATTTTTTATATGACATGATTCATTCTCGTATTGCTAAGAGTTGATCTCTACCCACATGAATTATTTTATTAATCTCATTTGTCGCCCTTGTTATAAGTTTTCCAACCTCTACTTGCTATCCGTCTAACGGTATTTATGAAGCTTCAAGCTTTCGTAACGTTTACGTTTTTATGAATCCACTCATTCCAAAGGAGATAATATGATAAACGACGTGCCCCTGTCCTGTTTCCAATTTCTTTCCCCAAAGGCCCACCATTAGTTGACTTTTTCTGCCCAGTTATTAATGCAGCCGTCTTCCGGCAATTTATGCATGCAACTTGCAACAAGAAGCCAAGGGCGTGGCGCTTTCCTTCTCACTCCCACTTGCAACAAGAAGCCTCAAAAGACTTGGCCAGCGTTCTTATGCTACAGCATTCTTATTACTGAAAAACAAATGGTTGTTAGACTCGGAAGACGCCAAACATAATATGCAGGTGAGATTCAACAATATTCCAGAAGCACCTCTAATACAATCTAGTGTTGACGAATTTTCCTTATTCCATACAGCAAGTTTTTACCAAACAAACTTAAGGGCTAAGCTTCTGAACAAATCCAAACAAGATCTATTTGTAAACAATCTCGATTGATGCCTTAACCAAATGGCTTTGTTCTTATACTTGAGTTCAATTATATGATATTTTTGTGAGCTTTAAAAAAATTCTTGTTGATCTAATTTAAGGTCTTCAATTTAATAAAAACTAAGTAATTAACCTGATGAAGAGTAGTATCATCCCTCCTTAGTTGTTTTAGGTATGAGACCTAGAGAACAATTTTATTCCATTCTGTTATCAGACATGTAGCTACACATTTGTCTAAGATATCCTTTCAGAGCAACCTTGAGTACGGATAGTCGACAAACAAATGGTTAACAGACTCTTAAGTGGCCAAACACAATCTACAGTTGAGATTCAACAATGTTCCAGAAGCAACTCTCTAATAAAATGTAGTGTTTAACGAGCTTTCCTACAAAGCCAGCCATAATACAAATGACACTTTGGGAGTTAGTTAATTATCCCGTACAAGTTTATGCCTAACAATCTTAATTAATAAGCTCTTGAACAAATCCAAACAAGGCTTGTTTGTAAACAATTATCATGGATGCCTTAACTATTGGTTTACGCCCTACAATCAGTTGGTTTGGTTATAGTTTTGTGATAATTATTTAAAGACATTATTTATCTTGTACATGTTTAGATGTATATAATAAAATCCATGAGATAATTATATATTGCAAATAAAATTATAATGAAATTATATTGCATTTATGTATTATCTCTAAATTATTCCTAGTCATTGTTATATTAAGAATAGACATTAATAAAACGTAAAAAAAAACTAACACACGTTATGTTTTTTCTTAAAAAGGAAGTAGTCGATCTTATAGGCTAAAGTATGGAGATAAATAAATATGTAGATGCTTATTAGATAACATGTTCACGGAACAGACCCAAATGAGAAATCTATTTGAAACATTACTTGTACGTCTATGGAATTCTCATTGTGATGATTGTATAAATGATCATTTGACTTGATGTCTCTAAAGTTATCTTATATAAGAATTTCTATGTTTTGATACTACTTATGACCTATTTAATCACGAGTCTATCAATTGGTAGTCATTGGATGTACCATTAACTATATGGAGATAGTTGTGCGATCAAGATAGGATTTATTACCCTAAAGTAATTAGGGAGAATGTTCTGTTGTTTTTGATTGGTATTGATTCGAGAAATATTTAGTCAAGGTAGAATGACGCTTTGTAAATAGTTTACAAATGTCATTAATTGAATCAATAACTAATGACGAAGTGCTAATATGATTGGACTCAAAATATAGTAGACATTAATTGTATACTGTATGTCTAATCTGAACATGGTATGATGAAATGATTGAATTATATGGAAAAATCATACACTGAAAGATTAGTCAAAATTACTTTGACATTCTAAAATATTTAGGTAATTATGACGTGTTGTTAGACACCAATCTTGATCTATAATTATAAATTATTTAATTAGAGAATTAAAGAGCTTTAATTTATCTAATTATAATTATGAATTATAATTATAATTTGTAATTATTGCCAACATATTTGAGAATCTAATAAGTCTCACAAATAAAATGGGTTGAAGAGAGCAAAGTTAGTCTAATCAAGTTAGACTTGATTGTAAAGTTTGAGAAACTTTATGAATAGATATGAGATATTTAATAAATAAGGATCAATATGAAATATTGATCTAATTTGGGCATAATTAATAATTAATTATAATTATTTTCAATTCTAATTAAAGTTTAATTGAAATTATTATATTACTAAAACGTCCAAATCTATTATAAATAGGCTTAAGTTTTAATAGAACTAACACTTTTTGCTTAACTCTCTTTGTAAGAGTTACATAGTTTTTTCAACACGTTCTATAGATACCGTTAGAGGCTAGACATTTATGCATCTACGATGGTTGAGATGGATTGATTTCAGAAACGATTTGAGGGATACTATAAGAACATGATCAAACTTTTGAATAAGGTACAAATTAAGATTCTGCTTTACTATGATTCATGTGTTAATCATTTTAATTTCAGGAAATTATAGATTACAAAAAATTTTGTAATTATTCCACTACGAACGGGATTCGATCTCGTCCCGATTTTCCAACATTAACTAAAGGGTTTTGTCCTCCTCACTGGGATTTGATAAGTAAACTAGGAATTAACCAACTTCTTAATTATGAGTTTACATAATTATGTAATTAATCACCTTGTATCTTTGAACAACATAATCCAATAAACATATTTAATTTTGATTTTCTAAATAAAATACATTTAAAGGATTTGAACTCTTATATTCTTTATCTCCAAATTTGTAGTAATTTTTAATTCATTTTTATTGGAAATAAAATAATATTTTTCAATAATTTCAACAGTAATTTCTATATTGATCTCTTAAAAATTAAAATTCTTTTAAGCGAGCTACGTACAAAATATCTTTGCCCTCATTTACATATCCTTAAATATACACTTTATGTTAAAGCTTGTTACTATTAACATTTTAGTACATTTTAGGTATACGGTTTTTAAAATTAATTATATGACAAATCAACAACAGTCCGGGACAAGTTGTGCTCTCAATTTAGATTTAGGATTGGAGATGGTATGTCTACCCTTTTCTGGCAGGACCCTTGACACCCTAGTGGTATTCTGCAGTCCTTATCTACTACGAGGGAGATTAATGGATCGGAGCTTCCACTCACAGCACGTGTCTCAGAAGTAATATGTAATGGTACCTGGAGCTGGAGTGCGGTATCCCTGGACTTTCTTCGGCGTTTGGATCCCACATATTATTACCCTAACAGTTCCTTACCTGACTGTCTGAAATGGTTAGCTAGCTCTTCCAAGTGTTATACCAATGTGTCAGCCTACCAGTTCTTGCGTACTCTTTTACCGATCGTTCCTTGGTATAAACTGGTATGGTCGAAATACAGTAAACCTCGTTGCTCCTTTACCTTATGGCTTGCCTTCCTGCAGAAGCTCCCTACCCAGGATAAACTTACTTTCCTCTACACTCCTAACCATTGTTCTTTGTGTCTTTCAGCAAATGAATCCATAGACCACTTATTTTTTGAATGCCCTTTTTCCAACGCTATCTCGGACCACTGCCTTTCCCATTTTCACTTACCCATCTTCACTCTCCCTACCCTTTCAACTATGTTGTCCTGGTACTTAACTGTTCCCAGTTCCAGAGCTTCTGTCATCACTTTCTTCCCTCTTCTACTCTCCACAACTGTTTACCACCTATGAACTGAACGTAATGCCAGAACCTTCAAGAATGAAGCCTTGGCTGAGGAGCGTGTGCTCTCAGGAGTTATCTCCCACATTAGGGAACTTCTAAGCCTAAACACCGAGAGGAGGTAATTTTAATTTAATTTAATTTTTCTCTTTTTATTTACAGGTCAGTTGCACACTGCCTTCGAGGTTTCTATGGATTGTTCTTGCTTGCCCTGCCTCCCCTTGGGGAGCAGCTCCGGTCATCATTAGTGGCAGTATAAATTTTGGCCAATTCGGAGCCATGGATATGCATTTTCTTTATGTTAGTCTCTCCTAGGCCTACTAGCTACTGGTTGAATTGTTTTAGCTAGGTTTTCTCCTTATACCTTGATTGCTTGGTCTTTCTTTGGTTCTGTTTCTTGGATTTCTTGTTGTTGCTGTAGATTGGGTCTCGGGTTACTTCTTCCTATGCTGCGGTGTCCCTTAGTTTTATTTTGGTTTGCCCTGAAGCTTTGCTGGTTGAGCTTTTTGCAGCATTGTCTGTGAACTTTCTTATATATATTTTTTGATTATTAATTTTATTTTTTCTGATTTACCAAAAAAAAATCAACAGAAAAAGTATCTTAATACTAATATTATGATTTTCTATCATATTTTAAATTTATGCAAATAATTTTTTAATAATAACCTGATAATGATGAGCTATTGTTTTCCTTTTTAATTTTTTATGTTATGTCATCTTTTTGTCTGTTCAAATTTGTTTTATTTTGGGGTATGTCCATGTAAGTCTACATTTTCTTATATTTGAGTTGTTTGATAATATTTTGGAAGCTTTAACTTCTTTAGAAAATTCTTGCTGATTTAATTTAAGGTCTTTAATTTTAAAAAATTAAGTAAGTTGTTTAATTTTTGAAAAAATTAAGAATCAAATTCTTTCTTCAATGTTAAAATTGTATTTAATGATTTTACTTATGAAAGACATATATTCTTAAAAAACCTCAGGGAACTGATCTGTTCAAGTTGCAGTCATTATGAACGAGAATCGATAGTAATAATGTCATGTCTTCTCTATTGGATAGGTTTCAATTGTTAATTGGTTTCGAATCCTCTTGTCATGCCTGTTCCCGGTGATAAACTCGCAAAACAAAAGGACTAGCACCAAAGCTTGTATTACTTTGATGTTTAAATAAATGAACGATAGAATAAACAACAAGTTTTGGTGTTAGAATGTATACAATTTCTGCATATAATTTAAATCTTATGTCTTATCTCCCGTATTTGATTTACTTAGTGTATATATGATAGTGTGTTAGAGACAATGCGTATCGTTTTATTAAAAATTCATCTTTTGATCTCTGGTAGCATTTAAAGGGGGATTAATTTAGTGTCAATAAAAGTCAAAGTCAACGCATCCAAGTGCACAAGGCTCCTCTTTTTACGAGGGTCTGGGAAGAGTCATCAATGTACGCAGCTATTCCCTTATATTTCTTTTATAAAGATATTATTTCCATGATTTGAACTTGTGATCTTCTGATTACAAAGAAACAAATTTTATCAGGTGTCAATACATTTTAAAAAATTTTATGTTAAGAAAGATTTTAAATTGAATGATGAAATGCATTGGTAATTTAAATAATTTATGTCAATCATTCAAGCAAAAAATAAATAGTATAATAAAGAGATGCTACCCAAATGATTTTCTAGTAGTTCAAAAAGTAAATATTCCCAACATATTGGTCGACCAATCTAGCAAATTGTTTGGTAGACCAGTGTTACATACAAACTCACTATGTATAATTTTTCAAAGATACACATTGATCAACTATAACTAGACATTGGTTAACCAATATCTCTAGAAATAACACATTGGTTGATGGCATATATACATTGGTTGACCAGTGTGTGTGAAAACATATTTTCAAAAACTTTTCAAGTTCTTTCAAAGATCATACCATATTTCTTTGACTTAAATTTGCCCTACAAATAATTTCAAAAGTTTTTAAAAGACAATTTTAAAGATCAAGTGGGTTTTCTTTAAAATTAGAACCTAGATTCCTCTTGATAATTGAAAACATTTATACATTAAGTTTAAAACTTGATATGCTTATGCATAAAGAGCCTCTAAAACATTCAAATAAACAACTACGAGATACAAGAAAGGTTAGTAGTAAATTTTGAAGACTTATTACAATTTAATCTTGATAATTTCTAATTACACTTTTTTAGCATGATTTTTAGAGCAGTATTCTTATGTTTTGATGTTTTTATAGCACTTGATATTTAAAAAAATGTATATTTTATTTTAGGTCTTGTTTTAGTTCATCAATGAAGAAGGAATAAAGTTACGAGGATTTGAGTCAAACTAGAGCAACTTTGGCATATTTTAGGCTAAGGATTTAAGAAAAGGTACCATTGTAATACTATGTTGCTCCCCATTTGTTCCAACATGTTGCATTTTATTTCTAAAAGAGTTTACTATATGAAAAACATATATGAACAACACAACACAAACATGGACGTATGCTCGTACCATATTAAAAATGGGTCTTTATATTTTTCTCGACATCTATCAACATCCCGTCGTGTTTTGCCCATGTTCATCAATGTGGGAGAAATATGGTACAATGTTTCTAACACTTATTGATGGTAATTATTTAAAAAAAAGTCTTAGAGAGGTGGCTTAAGCAACATGAGAGTGAACACCATCCCGTGTTTGACTTGTGATGCGAATATTTCAAGGTTTTTATATTTAAAAGAATGGATGACCAAAAAAGAAATTTTGGTTTCTAAAGAATGGAAAAGCAATTAAAAGCTAACAAAAAGCATTTGGGATTAAGAAAAAAAATCTTAGAGAGAAAAAACAAAAATATTTATAAAGTACATTCAAGATTAGAGCCATAAGAACTCAATCTTATTTCTTGTTTTCTCTTCTTTTTGTTGTAGGTTTTCTTTGTTTAATTATAAATATTAGGATACAAATCTAGGTGGGATGAATCTTAGAATTTTTCCTTGATTTAATGTAAGATTTTATTTTTATCCGTGCTTATTTATTTTTTGAGTTGAAGTAATCAATGTAGGAGATTCAATATCGAACTTCATATATATAATTGAAGTAGAGAACACAGAAGATCTTATATATAATCAACTCATAATATGAATAATGATGGTTGAATGAAATCCTATATATAGGACTATATGGTCCTTTTAAGTTATAGTGAAATCTATCATAGGAATTCATAAAAAGTTATAGTGAAATCTATCATAAAAGTTTAGGCACTCGGTCTCAACAACGTAATAATTGGAAAAGAGTCTCATGAGCATTTTATATGCATTTTGTTGAGTATGTTTGATTGATTGAAATGCAAAATTGCCTATGCTTAAGTGAAAATATGATACATGATCAATTATGCAAAAATGTGAATGTATATTATGTGAAATGATGTGTTGTATGAATTGAGTGAACCATCGATGATGGTTACCTCATTGAGTTCGCAAAACTCACTAAAATTGTAACGTTAACTTTTTAAGACCGAGAGATGACTCTAGCTATTGAGAGACACTACAAGTAGTATAGACTTGTGATCTAGGAAGAGAAGTTATAACTCAAAGGTCGGTCAGCTGGGATTTGGATAGATTAGCTAGATTTTGCATATTTCCTCTTTCATGTAGCACTTTTGTAGTAGAATTTGATGATGTACTTATAAGAAGTGTTGAAAGACAAATTATAAACCTTCAGGTTTTTATGAAATGAAATGAGAAAATTTTGGGTTTTAAAATATTGTAAATTTCTAAATGATGTTCATAAGAGAATAAGATTTATGATGCCATGTTAAGTGAATGTAGTGATCGAACGTAGCGCACCGTTATCATAGAATACATACTGGAATGACTTCCGGGGTATGTACCCTATGGCAAAAGGGCGCTACAAAATCACACTATGAGGGATTATGTGTAACACCCCACTCCCGTAAGACACGTACTCGACATCCTTAGTGATATCCTAGATCGTACCCTGCGAGGGTCGCATGCTAGAGCACTCAAATAGTCAAAACTCAGTGCATTTTTATTGAAACAACAAACATATACACATTTTGCGAAGAACCAATAACCAAATCGACCCACTTTATTTCATAATCATTCTCAATCATCGCAAAACAATCATCGGAATATCATTTGCCATTTGGGACCATTACTTAAACAAAACATTTTTAGTCATAATGACTTTACATTACAACATAATTACCTTGGTATACACATTGAACAAGAGTTTTGGAATACATTATTTTACAAAAATCATGGAATACAAATTTATATAAAAATAGGAAAACAATAATGCAGACGTGAACTGATCCCAACCTCTATCTTTCCCTTGCATATAGTAAGTATACTACCGTTTGCCTAACGGGGTATTCTTCTAAATCCTGAAAAATAATTGCAAATTTTGGGTGAGTTTTGCGAACTCAATGAGTGACCGTCATCGATGGCTCACCCAATCACGTAGCACATAATTCACCTCATTACACATTTCACACTTCACATTCAATACAATTTAATAATTCATATTATGCATATGCAGTGCACATGAGACTTACTTTCTATTTATTACTTTGTTGTGACCGAGTGCCTAAACTGTCCCATATAGGGCTCATTAATAACTGTCCCATAAAGGGCTCATTAAACGTTGAGTCTGAGGCTTTGAATCACTTTTGAGCTCGATATTCTTTTTCACTCGTTGAGCTTTAAGCTCTGATTGGTGGCTACTCTGGTCACAACTGCCATTATGTTTCATACATTTTTGAAATGAAATGCATCAATCACATTTGTATGATCCCATTCAATCACATTCTCATATCACTGGACCTTAGTCCGGTATTCAACATTAAGTTGAGAGTCACATTTTCACTTACATGCAAATGCTCATTCAAAACACACTTATCATCAAATTATGTATACTTAGTTCATCTCATTCACATACAAGCAACACTTCAATATCTCAACCAAGCATCACAATTATCGGACCTTCTGTTCGGAAACCAATACAATCAATCACATTTATATAGACATTTAGTAGTTAATCAATACCAAAAATTCACACAAAACAAACAATGAAATGACACCAGCTAGGTCTACTCACAGTACGCTCTAGATTAGCATTAGATTCTATAATCCGGAAACGTCTGAATAGGGACGTTCTAGCCTGTATCATCATTATGCAAAACACATATTGCACACTTATTAATAATTGCACAATCACATAAACATTCAGTTTTACACACATGTATATATGTAATGTATAATGCAAGCTAGATGACAATCCCGGGTATATTTTCTAAATTCACATCCCATGCTCATTTTCAATTCATGATTCATATTGTCTAATTGAACTTAGACTTACACTTCATTTGCACATGATCACTCTAAATTATCCATTCAATCTTTACCCTTTTATGTGTCTAGCTTATTCATAAGCTTACACCTCAAGAACACTTGGTCACT
>JANZLC010000008.1:27916329-27927796 GCA_026413385.1 Erythroxylum gracilipes | reverse complement strand
AAAAATACTTTTTATACATTCTTCTTTAATTTAGTTAAATTTCCTTAATTCCTACCAATGATCCAAACCCCCCTTTTTATCAACTTGGTTTGCATTTTTGACAATTAGGCTAACTTAAACCTTTTTCGCTAGGTTCCGATTAAGAGAGATGACCCGAGGTTGCATCCTATATTGCAATCCCTGGAATTAATAATTTTTCTTTTAATTCAGCTTCTAAGGGACTGATCTTAAGCTTGAACGAAAGAGACGATCATACATTTACAATATCTTACACGGTCTCTGTACATAGTTATGTATCTCCAAAGTTGCTTTAATTCTTCCATTTTATGCTTTGATTTTACCTTAATTCTTCTCCTTTTGGTTTGTGAAGGAAATTATTACCTAAAAACACACATGAAGCAAAATAAGTACCAAAGATACCATAAAACTCTCAAATAATAAGCAAAACACATTAAAGATGGGTATAAAAATATATTCAATTAATCATTTATGATGAGGCATCAAGGATGTCTCCTCTTAATTTATTTGAATCAATTAAGCCTTGTCCCTCTTAATTTACTATCAATGTTAGCCACCCCCAACTTAAGAAACATTATTGACTTTATCTCTTCTTGTAAGATTGCGCGTCCAATGAAACATCCTCATCTTTGCTACGTTCAACTTATGATTATAAACCTGTTTGATAGGCTAACAATCTATCCCATAAAACCTAATTGCTAAATAATAGAATTTACTGTTTAACTTGATTGATATTTTCTTATCACATAAAATTCCTAAGATGTCCCTCCATTTAAGTCACTTTAATTTAATACAATGTAATATGTCACCCTCTTTCTTGCCATTGCTTTGGATAATGGATCCAAGTTGCTTAAAACAATTTTTCTATGATATAACTTTTGTTCTAATCTTGATTTCTAGATCGGATGCAACCCTATGACCTGTATTGTTACGATCTAAGCACTTAGTCTTGGTATTACTGAATTTAAAGCCCTTTAACTCTAAAATGTGGCATAAATGAATACATAGAGCTATATAATACCATGTCAGTTGTGTTTTCTATCATTTGTTAAAAGTCTACAAAAATAACCCTAACTTGAATCAAATCTTTCCAAATGCATTCATTTTCCTTTAAGGGACTTAAATAAGACCTAAATCAAAATATAAGTCATTTTAAGTATTAAATCTAATGATAATGTTCTTAAAATCATGATAAAATATAGTCTACTTGGCACATATCATTTAATTGCACATTATCATATTAATTTTAATTTATACCATATTATTATAATTCTGAAATTATATTTAAAGTCAAACATACCAACTCATTTATTTAAAATATAAAGAATAATAATTAACTATAAAATGAGATAAAGATTTTTTAAAAAAGTGACGAGTTTATTTAAGGTAGGCGTCAATTTAGAGTAGGAAAGTGAATTGCTTAAATAGAGAAGAAAAAGGCAAATCGACGTTGGAATGTGGCTGACAGGTGGGCTTTGCAAAATACAGGCCCATATGTTTTTGTTTTTCGCTTTTTTCCCCTTAACTGGTTTTAGGCTAAGCCGGTCTTGAAGGAAAAAGAAATGGAAAAGGTTCTGACATCGCCTCCCCTGCTTTGTGTCTGACTCTGTCCTCTGTAGAAGTTGTTTCTCAGGTCAGGTTGTTACTAATCAAACTATATCACAATTACTTGCTTCGATCATTTGTGCCCGATCATTCCCCTTCACCCGATTGGCTGATACATCCTTTTTGGTTTATTTATTTTCTTTTTTTCTTTATTTGTAGATTAAAATTTGTGTGACCAAAGAGAGCGTTGTTGATGAAAGGAGAAGTGGAGCTAGAGACGGTCAGTGCGGTGGCTCCCAGCGACTCTGATCCTCTGCTACCGAACCAGCCTCATCTTGAATCACCACCTTCGTCGTCGTCGTCGTCGTCTCCGGAGATTAAGGTCGTAGAAGATGTGGAGAGCGGTTCTGTTCCTACTTGCCGCATTTGTCTGGAGTCCGATTGTGAAGAAGGTGATCTTTTCGATCGCAAGTGGCTCTTTTTTCTTGCACTTTACTAATTGATCTTCCTATGCGTCTATTTTCTTCTCTGATTTTGGAGCAACAATCACAGATATTTCTTTTTCAACTGGTGCGTTGTCCAAATACCTCGTTTCTTCAAAATTCTTAGTGGCATCAAACTGTTTTTCACTTGTACTTTGTGGATATCTGTTAAAACTATTGCTTCTGTTTCTCTAACTTCAAGCCAGTACAGACTAAATAAGTTCAACTCTGCTTTTAAACGATGCTTTTTGTTTAATGAGTCTAGTTGCGTTCTGGTTTCTGCTTGTTCAAGCTCTTTTATCTAGTATACTTTATGTGCTAATGATGATTTGAATGTCATGATTTACATTCTTGACACATCTTTTATAATGATACCTGGTTTTGCTCAAAATCATTCCTTTTTTCCCTTGGCCTTATGGTATTTGTTTAATGTTGTAGAGGATGAGTTGATATCTCCATGCATGTGCAAAGGCACTCAACAGTTTGTACATCGATCATGCCTTGATCATTGGCGCTCGGTTAAGGTAAGTGGTATTCCTTGCAGTTTATGTGTGTAGGTAATAGTACCAAGATGTTGAATTTCTGACTTCTGTATTCTCTCTCTCTTTTGCAGGAGGGATTTGCTTTCTCTCATTGCACAACTTGCAAAGCCCAATTTCATTTTCAAGTTTCATTGTTTGAAGACAACTCTTGGCGGAAATTCAAATTCAGACTTTTTGTAACCAGAGATGTTGTTGTAGTATTTCTGGCTGTACAAACTGTGAGTTATTTGAGTTCTATTCATTGCACGGATAATTTATTGGTGATAGCGTTTATGGTTAAATGAAGCTTATGCTAAGTATGCAGCCTTATGTTTCACTTGCATGGCTTTCTGCATGTTTTCTTTTTCAGAACTACTTTTATTATGTATGTTGTCCATTAAATGACGACAATCAATAGTTCTCCCTTTCCTATTCTTTTCTTGTAATAAATTTGAATTCCGGTGAAGGATGCTCGATATGTATTGCTATTGTAGGGTTATATATAACCATTTCAACAATCCCAAATATTAGAACTGCTTGATCATTCCATCAGCTCCATGATAGGAAAAGGAATGGATCATCAAAATAAGCTCTATATTTGAATACCCCTAACTATAGAGAATGTAAAAAAAAGTAAAATATCATACTGTTACCTTAATATAAGAAAAAAATTGTATTCCTCAGGTAATTGCTGCAATGGGTGGCTTCGCATACCTTATGGACAAAGATGGGGCGTTCAGAAATTCATTCAATGATGGCTGGGATCGTGTTTTATCAAAACACCCTGTACCATTTTACTATTGCATAGGTAACTTTTTCCAGCAATTTGCTTTCTTATATCCTTCTGTGTTGCTTAGAAGGGCTTAAGCCAGATTCATCATCCTAACAGATAGGAACAATTGTAAAGTAGCATTTTTTCAGCCTTGGTCATTTGCAATCCTACACTCCATATATCTGTTTGCAAAAAGTATAATAATGATCTGTCAGATCTTTTCCTGTTAAGTTTGTCCTTGACTAGTTAATACTTGTTTCTTACGCATCTTGCTGTTTTATGATGCCAATACTTGACTTTGTAGATCAATAAATTTCACTTTTCAAATGTGCAATTCACTTTGGTTTCTCATTCTTAATGCTCGTCTTATATCCTTTAACATGTGCAATTAGCCAGATGAAATTTCCCATCACGGTTGAACATTTTTATTTTTAACTCATTTAGCTGCAAACTTAGGTCATGCCTTGATAACCAATTTTAGTTTTGGCTTCATGGTTATTGGAAACATTCAACTTATTCAATTGACTCTCATTTGTTTTTGGGTTCTGTGTCGGTGGAGTCACTTTCTTGCTGCTTCCAATAAGGTTTTGAATCGCAATAATTTCTAGAAACATACCTCCTTTATCTCTATTTGGAAGGGTTTTGATTTGTAGACCATTAATTTTGAAAATATGGTTTTGATGAACGGTGGCAGGAGTGCTGTCCTTCTTTGTGCTTCTTGGATTTTTTGGTCTCATCCTACACTGCTCATCCCTTAATAGTAATGACCCTCGGATGGCTGGCTGTCAGAACTGTTGCTATGGATGGGGAATTTTAGACTGCTTTCCTGCTTCAATGGAAGCTTGCTTCGCCTTAGTGGTGGTTTTTGTTGTTATCTTTGCCATTCTTGGTATAGCTTATGGATTCCTTGCTGCCACCATGGCCATCCAGAAGATTTGGCAGAAACATTACCACATCCTTACTAAGAGGGAGCTCACTAAGGTAGAGACTCCGTATCTTTGCTTGTTGTACCATGCTGATATTGACAGTATAAGCCGGTGTTCTGAAACTTTGGTATGATTTAACCTCAAAAATGCTCTTATGGTACTTGATTGCCTTTTTTATAGGAGTACGTAGTTGAGGATCTGCATGGCTGTTACACCCCACCTAAACTGGATCCAGAAAATGAAGAACGCTTGAAAATGCTAAAGCTTTTGTAGTAATACAAAAAAGGTATAGTCAGAAAATATCACATTTTGTTTGTCTGGATTCAAATGTAGGGATTTGGTTGGCACCTTCTAGTGAAAGGCACAGGGAGAGAATGCCCTTTTCTTTTAGTTGTCTTTTAAATGTGATATTTTATTGCGGAGCTGGCTAGGTGATCGCTGTTACGTTGGGCATAAACAAATGTGAATATGCACACATGAATTGATGCATCACCTTTTAACAGTTATTGTGCGATATATAGAAGCATGTTTGCTGGGAGGAATCTAAGAATTTCTGTTTGCTGGGTTAAAACAAATCCACACGAGCAACAAGCCTTTGGCTTGATGAAATCAGTGCTCGACTAAAAAAGAGCCCCCTGTACTATGAAACGGGAAAAAGGAAATCACTTGATGCATGTATTCTGTTATTGAACAAACTGACATTGTTAAGATACTTTTGTTAATGCAATCTTATCAAAGTCTATGACTTCCTAATTCAATGTATTATGTTCGTTTATAACTAAATATGTTTTTGAAAATAGTAAAAACTACAGTTTAATGTTTGAAAATAGGTTAAAAGTTTTTACAGCTTATTGAGCTTCATATCGTAATGAAGTAGGTTCTATGTGCCAGTTTACCTACTTCCAACAAACTTGGATACGAATGTCTAGCCAAATATATCTCAAAATCATATCTCAGCAGTTCTTTCCCATCTCTAGTTACCAGAATTCCAAGACTTCACAAATATATATTGGATAAACAAAATGCATTACGGTCGATATTAACTTGGGTTCATGAATTAATCAAGGCTAAAACATTGACATATCTGGCGGTGGCCCATATAATGACTGCCATGAAATTGGTATCAGCCATCGACCACCATCATCACCTGAAAGAAGACATTAGTAAGAGTCACTATTCATTTAGTCGTTTGTGAATTAAACACACGATGAAATAGCATCACCGGTGATGTTACAACAGAAACAGTGAAATAACATTGAAAAGTGTAATTTGACAGAAAATGAGGTTCAAGTCCCTCGATGGCACATTGTCCAGAGCAAAAAAAGCTTCTAAAGAAGAAAATTCCTTGAGGAGATGATCGAACTCACCATGACCACCAATAGGACCCAAGCTTGAAAGTTTGGATGAGTGTTCTGATGTTGAAATGTCATTGGTGTATCTTTCAAGATATGAAATGCCATTAATTATTTCGAGGAAAATAGTAATGTAAATCCCAAGTAATCATCAATGGGAGTCGTTGCTTCAATATTTTTGGCCCACTAAGCTCATATTAAGCGATTGATTAAAATAAATTTTCTTTTATTTCACAGTGTTCCTTTTTGTTTTCCTCACAGTAGGAGGCTGATTGTAAATACTTACAGCCCTATTTGACTAGCGTTGGTTAATTGACAATGAATTATATCAATCATCCATTAAACGCTCCTATATACTAGCTTTTTAAAAGTAATTTTATTATGTTCGATCTAAAAACTTAATCAACTGATTATTAAATATATTTATCGGCAATTTGATATAGTCAAATCGCTAAAACTTTTCACTCTCCTAAAAAATGATTAATGAGTTATTTATCAAACAACGTTATAGTTATAGTAGTTGTTTGCAACGAGACGATCTATTTCTTGGAAAATCAATTTTAGAGTCAATAATCCATGAACAATGGGATAATTTTTGAAGATGAAGGGAAGCATGTAAAATTAGGAACGGAGAGAATACATATTTTTGTTAAGACTTGGTCCTTTATATAAAATACTTGAAACTTTCACGATGGAAGCATATGAGAGCGAACAATTACAAAGGGAAAGAAATGATAGATGAGATGCATTTCAATACGATCATCCTAAATATCCATCTAATTCATAAATAAATAAACAACATAAAAATAAAAATAAAAATTGCATTGCAAAATACATATGCAATTGTTTTAAGACAAAACTCAAATTAAAGATGACTTTTTTTTTTTAACTTTGTCTCTCTGTTTAATAACAAAACCTTTGCCCTTTTCTTCAATAATAATTAATAATGCTTTTTGCTTTAACAATAATTACCATTGCCCATTTTCTTCAACAATGGCCATCATTTCTCATATGTAATTAAAAAATAAAGAATAAAAATAATTAAGTAAATAAACAAATAAATAGATAAAACAAACAAGCACTTAAAACTGGGAGGAAAAAAATACTTCACTAAAATGACTAAAGAGGGAAGTACTGCAGATAAAATTGTATAGGCTAAATATAAGACAAGAATCAAATGAAAAGATTCAAAAGCTCTATAAAAAGAAAATGACTTAATTTTGTCAAAGTTTTCTAATGAGGGTCAAGTCTTTGGTGAGCTGTGGTAGAGTCATTTTTCTTGATCACCTTTATCCAATTCTTCTTAGGTCTTCCTCTTTTTCTTTTATAGTCTTTAAATGCAATCTTTTGCATCCTCTCACTGAGACATTATGAAGTCTCTTCATAACATATTCTGAACTACCTAAGCCTTTTTTCTCCCTTAATTTACCATCAATGCTAGGCATCCTCAATTTATCTTTTAGACTATAATCCTAACCTTATTTCTTTTTATAAGATTACATATCCAACAAAGTATTTTCATTTTCGTCACCATTAACTTATAATTACACACATGTTTGATAGGTCAATACTGCACTTATCAGTATGGTAATTTTAATTGTTACCTTTTAGCTTAAATAATATCTTCTTGTCATTTAAAACTTCTAATGCGTCCCTCTGTTTAAGCCACCATCATCTAATTAAATTAATAAATATATTATTAACTATTGATAAATAATATAATATAATAAGTATCATTATATTTTAAGATAGGTAATGAACATGTAAATATAATATATTAATATATTAATATATTTAACATATACTACGTATATGTTTGCCTTTTCAATTACCCTAATTGACATCATTATTTACATTAAGTAACAAAAGTTAACACAAAAACTTAGCTAAGGAATTGATTCTGAACCTTTTACAAAACATATGAATTTCTCCCATTATTTTAAAAGTAAATTAAATTTTAGAGGAACTAATAAAAATATAAAAAAGTTGGTGTCTTTTACACTAAGAAATACAAATAATTGCATATGTCGACCTTCTGTTATGCTTTTCCTTGACATTTTGCCGTAATGCTAGGCATATTTAAAGTATAGGTGAAAGAAATTTACTAAGGTAAATGACTTGATCATGTGTTATCATTTTTACCCATTTAATTGAATATATTCCAAACATTCGAAAATGTTACTACTATTTTTACAGTTTCCCTAACACAATTCTTCACCTTTTCCTTGTTTGGTTCTAAAAATTACCAATGGAAAACTAAAATGATCCGGTCATCGAATTACCGAGACTTTACACTGAACCGCTATATAATGCTTACAACTCCTAATTCAACGGATTGCGATCTCTTCTTGTTTCTGTATGCCACCTTGTGCTCACCCTCATCCATCCATTCATTAACATAATTGGTTAAACAATTATGGTCACCAAAGATGGACGAGTGCATGCTTACATTATCTTCAAGAACAAATATTGATTTGGTACTTTCAAGTTTTTAATGGTTTAGTTAATTGGGTGCATATGCAAACTCAGAAGGAAACGTGCCACTCTGGGAAGTAATGCTTCGCGGTCATAAAGAAGTAGCCAAACTACTGAAAGAAAATGAAGTAAGTGTACGCTTGGGTGATGTAGGTTATTTTGCATGCACGGATGTTGAGCAAAACAACTTGAACTTGCTGAAAGAAATCGTTCGCTTTGGTGGTGAAGTCACACAACCAAGAGGCAATGGAACCACATCCCTTCATGTTGCAGTTTATGAAGAAAATATTGACATTTTCAAATTCCTTCTAGAACATGGTGCAGATGTTGATAAAAAAGATGTCCATGGCTGGAGTCCTAGAGATCTAGTTGACCAACAAGGACATGAAGAAATAAAACTTATTTTCCAAGCTCATGACGGTTTAAAATCACAATTTGTCACTGCAATCTCTGAAAAGCAACAACAACATGGAGTTCGATACCTGGGAAGATTTACTAGTGACCCAGCAATTCGTCCTATCCCACAAGAAGGTTCATTCCCAAATGCAGATGGATCGTGGGGACAATCCCAACCAAAGCGTAGAACAAACATTTTCCATAACTCACTTTTTGGGATAATGTCAGCTATGCATAGTGGTGAGAAAGACTTATTATACCCAGTGAGACACAGCACAGGTGTAATAAATAATGAAGTTAGCCCAATGAGAGTGACAATAAGTTACCTGAAAACTGGAGAAATTTTTGGCAAGCTTGTTTTGCTTCCCAAGAAATTTCAAGAGTTGCTTGAGATTGGTTCGAAGAAGTTTAAGTTCTGGTCCATAAAAGTTCTCATGAGCAAGAATAAAGCTGAAATTGAGGTGATTAGAGATAGTGATCATCTTATATTTTCTAATGCTAAAACAGAGGAAACTATGTAATACCTAGTGTCCCAATATAATGTATCATATGGAGTGTATAGTTAATATTTGCATGATCTTATTGTATACTAACTATACACTCCTTATGATACATTATATTAGGACACTAGGTGATCCATAGTTTCTTCTATTTTAACAATGAAAAATATAAGATGATTACCATCTCTAATCACCTTAATGTCCTCAATTTCAGCTTTATTCTTGCTCATGAAAATTTTTGTAGGTCAGAACCCAAACTTCTTCGAACTAATCTCAAGCAACTCTTGAAATGTCTTGGGAAGCAGAACAAGCTTGCCAAAAATTTCTCCAATTTTCAGGCAACTTATTGTCACTCTCATTGGGCTAACTTCATTATTTGTTACACCTATGCTATGTCTCACTAGGCACAATATGTCTTTCTCACCACTATGCATATTTGACATCATCCCAAAAAGTAAGTTGTGGAAAATGTTTGTTCTACGCTTTGGTCGGGATTGGCCCCACGATTCATCTGTATTTGGGAATAAACCTTCTTGTGGGATAGGACAAATTGCTGGGTCACTAATAAATCTGGTCAGGTATCAAACTCCATGTTATTGCTGCTTTTCAGAGATTACAGTGACAGATTGTGATTTTAAACCATCATGAGCTTGGAAAATGAGTTTTATTTCTTCACGTCTTTGTTGGTCAACTAGATCTCTAGGACTCCAGCCATGGACATCTTTTTTATCAACATCTGCACCATGTTCTAGGAGGAATTTGACAATGTCAATGTTTTCTTCATAAACTGCAACAAGAAGGGATGTGATTCCATTACCTCTTGGTTGTGTGACATCACCACCAAAGCAAACGATTTCTTTCAGCAAGTTCAAGTTGTTTTGTTCAGCGGTCATACATGCAAAATGACCAACATCACCCAATCGTACGCTTGCTCCATTTTCTTTTAACAGTTTGTCTACTTCTTCATGACCGCTAAGCATTGCTTCTTAGAGTGGCACATCTCCTTCTGAGTCTGCATATGCACCCAATTAACTAAATGATTTGAAACTTGAAAGTACCAAATCAATATTTGTTTTTGAAGTTAATGTAAACATGCACTCGCACATCTTTGGTGACCATAATTGTTTAACCAATCTAAAATATTGCTGATGGAGATGTATGCATTACTGTGATTACCAAATTAAGGAAAAAAGAGAGGGATGACAGGGGTGCTGTACGGCGTCACGCATGAGTTTTGGCAATGAAATAAGAAAGTTGCTCGTCAACAGCCAACCCAATGATTTAGCAACTTCTTTGGATGAGTGTCACTGAGTAATTGAGATTTATAGAAAGATTTTAATATAGAGGAGTTGACATGGTCTCAAGAAGCATCTACCTTATTATATTATTACATTCCATTTTATGTTTTTACCTTTTCTTGGTGTATATCTATTACAAGAAATACTATCACTCCATGATTTATCAATAGAGTAATAGATTTCTTTTCCAGCAAATTCTGGTGAACACTTTATCTTTTTTGATGCATACAAAAACGTAAAGCCCATTTAAATTAGAATTGCCCCTTGATCATATAATTTCTGACATATCATAACTTACCTTTACAGTTAGGATCTGCTCCATAATCCAGCGGAAGAAGCACACAATTCTTAGTTCCTTTGGATGCTGCTATATGCTATGGAAAAAGTAAAAACACAAGTGCTTCGTTATCTCCACAAATTTATGTGTGATGTACAAGAGCATTGTTCAAAGTAAAGATTTCATCGTACCAGAGCTGACCTCCCATTGTTGTCTGACTCATTTGGATCTAGGCCCCGTTTCAACAATTGAAGCAACAACAAATCATCTCCTCTTAAAGCAGCAAAACATAGACTGAGAGGTAGGTCCATCCTGCCACGAGCTAGCATGTTCTCTGTCTCCAGCAAAACACTCTGCATAATTGGGTCCTTCAGTTCTTTCAAATGCTGCCCCAACAGAATCAAAGCGCCAAGCATTTGCAGAAAAGAAAAACGAAGTTAACAATTTGTTGATCGAGAGAACTTATTCTACAAACAAGTTTTTTCTTCTAGAAATTCAACAATACAGGAACTTCGAGAAGGATCAGAATATGCAGGACAAGTTCGTCGAAATTGCTGACAATTCCAAATACCTAAAACTTACAAATTGTACTAGGTAATAGTTATTAACAGAATTAAGATATTCTTGCAGACCTGGAGGAGATTATTCATAATAATGGTCCCATCACCAACGTTGGCCTGAACAATGTTCAAGAATGTAGTTCGATTTAGACGTAGTAGCTGACTTAATCTTTTGGTCCGCACCGTAAAAAGCTGTGGCCTATAACAAAGTACCCCAATCTCACCACACAAACCACCAGTCTTTGCTTCCCCAACAACCTGCAACCACCCTACCAAGTTTCAGGATTCAGCAAACCGATCAATTATGAAACTAGAACCTTGACGCCATAATCGATTTTGGTTTCA
>JANZLC010000008.1:27897420-27909566 GCA_026413385.1 Erythroxylum gracilipes | reverse complement strand
GAAGAAGACAATGAATTTTGTCTTATTCTCCCACTAAGTCCTTTTATACTCCTTAAGTCCACTTATTTACAAAAATGCCATCCTTGTTCTGCTACTTTTAAAATCTGTCCGAACAACTTCCTGTGACCACCGAAAAATATCATACATCATTAATTGATGTCACTAAATTATTATTCACTATTCTGTGAATTTTTTTTTTGACATCAGTCTTAAATATTGACTTAATTCGGTATACCGGGTAATCTAGATACCGGGTATTACATGTTATTAGTGATGAGGCAACAAAACCTTCAACTACTGAGTGCAGTCGATGCGAAAGAGGTAAAGGTACACAAAGGGAAGGACCTTCACTATATGAAGGTACGCAATTTAGCATAGCACCTATTTCTGTTGAATACCAATCATTAACTAATCAACTTATTGTTTTTGAATGGCGAACAGGTTCGAGGTTGCAAAAGATTAAGGAAGATATCGCAGAGATCAAGGATATGTTAGCAAATTTAAATCCTCGCTCGAGAAAGTGTCCACCTCCATCTTAGTATTGTATTTCTAATTTTTCTTTGATTATTTTGATTGTTTGTCATTAAATTTGTTTTATTTTATTGTTTGGTTTAATTAGTGTTGTTTGCATGTTAGATCTTTTATTTAATTTCCTATGATGTTGACTATGATTGTTGAACGTATTGTGTTTATTTTTTTATGTAATAGTTAAAGATGTGTGATTATTGATTGAACTTAATCGGGGTTATAAATGCATAATATAAGTGAATAAATATATTTGCATGCATGAGTTGATTGACCTGGATTTTAATTGAAAAGGTATTAGCTTGTTGTGATAGATGAATGACACTTTCCTTCGGTAAGGGTTTGAGACCAATTAAAAATATTCATTGTTGAGAGTATTCTTTCATGTTAAACAAATCTAGAACTTGCTTACGAATACCAGCCAAGATTACATAATCTTATGCAGACATTAAAATGATGAAGGCGTTTAGGATATAACCTCAAATTGTAAAAAGCTACCATGATATTATCCTTAGTTAACCCCTTTGAGCGTGCATGGAACCTTTTTTTTGGTTAAAACTTGAAACATGAGCTTTGTCTTTTATTGTTTATCTGCTTTGATTATACCCTCCATAAAGGCAAGTTGAGCATTTAAAAGGTATATATATTTTTGCATATTGGAAAATAAAAGTGATACCAACTAAAGAAAATAGAGAAAAAGGAAAAAAAAAGATATATGTTATTGTACATTTAGTAAAAAAAACAAATCATATCAAGTGAAGATGGAAGACAAAAAAGGGGGAAAAGGAAGGAAAAAATGGTAGGGGAAAAAGATAATGGAAGAAAAAAAAGAAAATGAAGGAAAAGGCTGACTGTAAAAGTAAAGGAGATTCCTGAAAAGAAAAAAATTTATGTTTTATATTTTATTGTTGCGTATCATTTTAAATGCTCAATTAGTCCCTTGGTTTTAAGCTAAATTTTATCTTTTCCATACCTTTACCAAGGCCTCATTACAATAAAAATAAAGACCTTTTGTTTAATGTTTGTGTTAGATATATAGTAGTGAAGATTGGATTAGTTAGCAAGCTTATAGTTGATGTTTAACATGAAATGGGAAATGAGTGAATGTTTTTGACCTTTGAACGCTTCAAAAAAGGGAAAATTGAGTGAGTATCTATCACACTTGTTAATGATCTTTTAGTTGATGTACTTGTCAATTATGGTTATGCATGTCAAAAATAGTTTGTTCATGAATTATTATGAGCTTTATAATCTTAGGTTATGTTCGTGAAAACAATCATTTAACATCTTTAATCATTAAATGAAAAAATAATTTGTTGTTATTATTAATGTTTTTTTCATATGTTTGTGCTTTTATGGTTGAATGTTTTTAATGGTGTTAGTTTTTTTTTCTTTTCTTAATTCTCTGTAACAATCCTTGAAAAGAAAAAAGGGGAAGAAAGAGAAGACAAAATTGGAAGAAGAAAGAAAAGACAAAATTGGAGGGCCGAAAACCGAGTTGGATGCTCTAAATGTAATTGTTGATAAAGAGGGTGGTGTGAAGAAGAAGAAGACAAGGAAAGAGAAGGATAGGTATGGTTTGCCACTATTAAGAAGAGAAAAAAAAAACACTTATATTCGTGAGTAGATTGGTTATGTTTAATTAATATTGTTCAGGCTTTAGTTGAATGTTTACAGTTAATTGATAACATAAGATCATCAGTCACAGGCGTATTGTTAATGTTTATTTTGTGAGTAGAAAATTTTGATTATTGAATAGTTTTACTTTATTATATAATTGTGGGCTTTGATGTTTATATAGTACTTATGGTCGAAGTTTTTGTTGAATGTTTATGTTAGTTCATGGGCTAACATGATCATAAGTCACACTTGTGACTCATGAGTGTTGTGCATGCTTAAATTTTGTGATTCTTGAATACTTTGGCTATTATTGTACTTATCATTAGTCATGGGTGTGACTCTGTTAAAGTTTATCTAGAAATAATGAACATGTAATATTAAGATTAGTAGTAAAATGAGAATAAGTTAATCAGGTTTATATTGAGAATTTAGGTTTATATTCAAAATTTTACATGATGCTCTATTTACAAGAATTTATTTTACAAAAATCTGATGAAAATGAAAATGCAAGAGAAAACAAGAAATGTTTAAAAAAGAGAAAATAAAGATAAAGTAAAAAAAGAGAAAATAAAGACAAAGTAAAGAAAACACTTTCTTTTTCTTTTGATATGTTAAGATGTCTACGAAGTTTGAACTTTATGATTTGTACAAGTTTAATAAAAATAATAAGCGGCTATTATCCAAATAATAAAAAATTATTAACGATTGTCATTTAACAACAAAAAAAAACCATCATAAGGATATCTAGAAATATATGATGTCCAGAATATTAAGGTTTAAGAAAATATGAAATTAAAGCACAAAGGTACACAAGTCATATGATGATTTTTTCTAAAAAAAAGAGCTTATGAAAATTTAGGTTTTTTGTTATTTCGATCACCATCTATATCTGACTGCGGTGTGAGTTTGATATGGCTGATGATCATATTTGCATCCGAGTGCGAACTGGGTTCTATATTGCTGAATCTTTTATGAAGGCATTGTCTGACTGATGAAAAAGATTCAGCAATA
Organism: Erythroxylum gracilipes; assembly: GCA_026413385.1. Classification (NCBI taxonomy): domain Eukaryota; kingdom Viridiplantae; phylum Streptophyta; class Magnoliopsida; order Malpighiales; family Erythroxylaceae; genus Erythroxylum; species Erythroxylum gracilipes. The sequence goes on along the minus strand of JANZLC010000008.1, from coordinate 27,906,410 downwards.
TGTTCTAAAAATAATAATCAAAGTATTTTAGCCACAGAGTGTATAATGTGACATTTAAAAAAAATGCTAGATAGATAAGTAACAGATGATGATATAATTATTGTAAAAAAAGTTTACATAAATAATGACAAATAACGAATACCTGAAATAGGTGGAGGTGTAATTTCAGCAATCTCATTTTGATTATCATTTGAAATTTGATCATCTTTTGCTGGAAAAGCTTAAGCCTTTTGTAGTTCATCATTATCAACTTCATGGTAATACATAACAGTAAATCGTTGTATTGCATCTGATGACTGAATGTTTGCTGGTTTGACATGAAGAAGAAATGTTTGCTTCTCAATTCTAAGTGCACCTTTTCTAGAGGAAGTTCCATGTTCTTATTATGGGAATGCAAAAATGTTAATTGTAAGTCATATAGGCATATAAAGATAATTGTTGTCATATTAAATTGTACATGTCCAAAAATTATATAAAAATTTAACCTCATTGTAATATTGCATAGCTTCAATTGCGGTGAAATTCAAAAGTTTTTCAGCGAGCTCTCCAAAAATAAAAGCTGTGATAGTCCCTGTTTCGTCGATTAAATCCACGTCATATCGGCATCTATATGAAAAGTTAGAATATATGTTAATTAGAAGAAAAACAAGGACATTATATCTAAAGTTAGAATATATGTTAATTAGAAGAAAAAAATGATATTAAAAAAGAAGTTGTTAATTCACATGAAGGAAAAAGACTAAGTCTTCACCGGTATAACTTGTTTGGTCACACCCGTGACGCATTCTCCAATTTTCAAATTATGGGTCACGGGTGTGACATAATAGGTCGCACCCGTGACATCCAAGAAAAAAGTAATAGGCGTGACTTTTTGTAAAAAACTTCAAAAATGAAAAATTTACATAAGAAGCAAAAAGCAGTAAATTTAAGAGAGAAAAGAGAAGAAGCAAACCTGGGTTCAACGGTAAGTTTTTCTCTGTAAGAATTACAAGTGAATGAAACTCTATAAGTAGCAGCTGTAGAATGAAAACATTTCTTACATGCCATATACCAGTATTTTTTCAAGATGTGTTGGAAGGAAATTTTAGCTTTAATCCATGATATCTGCAAATAACCCATAATAAGATTTCTATCAAAAAAATTATTACGAATATTTTATAAGAATATATAGATGTAGTTACCTTACTGGTAGAATTCAAGAACATGATTTTGGTGATTTTCTGATGAGATCCGAAGGATATATCAGGATTATATCTCAGGTAAGATCCTTCGCTAATAAAGTTTTTAGTTTCCTTACTATTTCATCATGCCCTGTAACATAATAATTATAAATATGAAAGCATCAAAATTTTATAAAATTTCTATATAATTTTATTGATAGTTGAAGTAAAGATATATAATTTAATTGATCGTTGGAGCAAAGATGTTGGAGTAAAGATAAGGCAGTACCAATTTTAAATATCTGCAACTTCCTATATTGGTGGATCAACAAGAATTGCTTAGTCGAACCAGGTCGATAATGCAACATCTAAAATTTTGAATTATAACTTAAAAATAAAATAAAAAAGATAACTAATAAAATGTAATATTATTATGATGAAAAAAAACCATTATAGAAGTTCACTTTTAGTCTCCTACACAGAATTATTGGATAAAAGTGCAAGGATTCAATAATTTGTTGGCCCTCATTGATAACAAAAGAATTCCACATCGACAGTGCAATTGTTGTTGTCTAATAAAAAAAGAAATGTCAGAAAAACGAAAGAATTTATCTCAGTTTCATGCAAAACATAAAAAATAACAAAGAATTAAAATTACTCTTTGTTGGCGATAACAAATTTCTGCACAGTTGAATTTCTTCCATCTTTGTTGATTTCTTTCTTATCTAAGACTTCAATAACCACTGCCAAAATATTTATCACGTATTAAACATAAATATAATTAGATATAATAGACAAAAATTATGAACAATGTATAAAGAAATAGATTAAGGTCTAACCAACTGGTTTTTGCTTGTCTTTTATACAGTTGATAAGATCGGCAAAAGGTGTATAGTTAAATTTCACGGGGATGATGGCATTAGCATCTGGTACATGTTCAATGATAGTATGACTTGTAATTATCCATTGTATTTTCAAATCTTCAGTATGATATTGAGCGGGAATTGGCTTCACAATGGCATTAGCAATAATATATTTCTTACGCGACTGCAAAATGTGGCTCATTTGTTGGATATCATTGTTGAATATAATACCTTCAGCTTGTGATCCTTGTCAATAATAAAGAAATTATTAATAATTAAGTAAAAACATGTTAAATGAAGAAAGCGTAATTGTTATACCTCAGAATCAAAAAAGATAAACTTTTGTCTCTTTGATGGTGTACCAGATGAAGTGATAACATGTTTTTCTTGGACGATAATTTCAAAAGACCACCATTGAGCGACAGGTAAAATATCCTTAATTAATAAACGATTTTCCATCTTGAAACAATTCGTTTAATGAATTAGTCAGGAGGAAGTTTTTCTTTTATATGAAATGAAATTATATTAAGTTGAAAAGAAACAATTAACATACCTCGTGACGACCCTATCTTTTATAATTTGACTAATTGAAAAATTCAACAAAACACAATATTTCTTCTTTTTTATCAAACTTTGAAGATTCAAAAGTTCCTGGAATAATTAGAACTTTAACTGATTCAAGAGATTGAGCTTTTGACAGAGCCACATATAGTTGTCCATGTGAAAACATAGGCTGACGGAGATAAATTCCTACATGATCAAGTGTTTGACCTTGGGATTTGTTTGTGGTCATTACAAAACACAAACGAACAAGGAAATGTGTTCTGACGAAAGGAATTCCAATTTTTTCATTTTCTGAAGATTACAAGGGAATTTTAGGTATAAAAACCAATTTTCCTTTATGAGGTCCAAACACAATTTCTGCAGAAATTGTATGATCTTTTAATTGTCTGCATATCAACCTCGTCCTGTTACACAGCCCCTCAGTTGGATTCAAATTTCTCAGTAGCATAATTAGGAAGCCTTCTTTGAGTAAGAGTTTGTGTGGAGGTAGGCCTTTAGGGTTTAAAGAATTGAGAAAATCTTCATAATCAACTTGATGTCTTCTGTCAACTGTTTTGTCAAAACTCATGTATCAATGAATATTTCCTGACAATTTTTTAATCATCATGTCAATAATTTCGTAAACACAATTGTTCATTGGACATAGTACGCATCTATTTATTTCAGATGAATATAAGGTTAGGTCAAGGAACACGTTTTCAATTAACCTAGTCAAGGTAATGATGCATTAGAAAAAATGTAATTGTAATTGTGAAAAAAAGATAGTAAAATATATAATGGAAAAAATAGTAACCTGTTAAAAGACTCATCCTTGCTATCATAAGGAACAACCAATTCTTTTGGCAAGGATATTTGATCTTACTCATCTACTGGCTCAGTACCTTCTTTAATGTTTAATAAAAATTCACAAAAATCTGGATTTGATATAGCTCTCATATTTATCATCAAAGAGAATTTACACATTTGTGGCCAGAGATGTGAATTTAAAAGACTCGAATCAATTAGTTGTTGCTTTGTAGCTTGGTCAATAACCGGCAAGGTTTGATAAAAATCACCACCAAATACAACAATTTTCCCTCCAAAAGGTTTATTAGAGTCCATGATATCTTGAAGCAAATCATGAAATGCTTTAATAGCTTCTCGTTTTGCCATAGAAGCCTCATCCCATAAGATAAGACTAGATTCAAATATCAATTTTGCAATACTGCTTTGTTTGCTTAATTGACAAACTTTTTTCTTCGATAAATCAAGTGGGATTTTAAATCTTGAATGAGTTGTCCTACCACCTGGAAGGACTAATGCTACAACACCCGATGTAGCAACAGTAATTGCAACATGTCCTTGTGACCGGAAATTTGCAAGGAGAGCTCGATATAAGAAAGTTTTTCCAGTTCCGCTAGGACCATCAATAAAAAAACTTCCACCACTTGAAGCCAAAATTGAATTCATAATTAAATCAAATTTGTACTTCTGCTCATTATTCAACTTTGATTGTAATAATAGGTCTTCTGGATCAATATGTATATTCATCTCACTTTTTATTTCCTTAGTTTGATGTTGATGATAATCAACATGAAACTAATGATCAACAAAATGATAATCGGTTAAGCTTTTCCCCATTTTCTCTAGAGATTTATTAATATCTTAAACGACCATTTTTGTAATGTCATCAAATGGATACGTACTATAGGAAGAAGAAGCATACTGGTAGTCAGAACAAAGGTCGTCCTTCAATGTTTCCCAGAGCTATTTAGAATTTTCCAGTGAACAATAGAACAAGAGTGTAGCAAATAAAAGTCTAAGGGATGTTGGCATCTGAAACATAACAGCTTCCTCAAGTGTTTGTTCTATATAAGAGTTAGATGCTAGCAATCCTAATTGCAGTACAGCCTCCCTGAAATAGTTCTCTTCTCACCATCAAAAGTTAACAAGTTATCAAATGATGTTGGTCCTTTAACATGTGTGAGTAACAACCTCAAGTAATACCTTTCTCCTTCTCTAGGGTCAACAGTAACCAATCTTCCTATTACTTTTCTTTGACTTCTCTCAGACTATGTTTTTGTTTTTCGATTCCAAAAAAAATGTTATGGAAAATCTTCATATAGAAATTTCATCTCCTCTGCCTTTTATTTGTCAAATTCATCTTGAAAATTTTGGTTAGCATTGTTTTCAAGAAGTCGATATTTCTCAACAAGTAAAATAAATCAACATTTTTATCAAAGGAAATAAACTGTTGATCTGGGAGACGAACCTGCAGTATATAAACTGATGGATTAATCTCTGCTAGAAGAAATTCATATATACGCCATAAAGCTTCAGAAGGTGAAATCCAACAACCTTCTTGGAAATTACTGATTTCATCAATATCAGTTGTGTTCTCTTGATCGATAATGCTAAAGTTGACAAGGTCATGGCCCTTAAAGACATATTTGTATAAGTACTTAACAAGCTTCACAATTGAACATATTTCAACATTTAGGTGATAATCAAGTAGCATTAAAAGGTACGGATTATAAGGAACCACCCACCTATTATCAACCTCATGTCTGCAAATTTTTGCTTTCCCGCCATCATCTCTTCATCTATAGCATGGATTACTGTCTTCACTATGGGCAGTAAAAGGAGCAAAATTCTTGGGATAATGGTTTGTGCACACACCTTTTCTCATGCAAGGGCAATCTTTGTTCATAAAACCACAAGGACCATGAATCATATGCTTAATGATAAGAGAATATAATTGTGAATTTTGATCAGGATTAGGTATTTCAGCAGATATGATCTGATCGTAAGAATCTGGATTTAGTAATTTAAAATGCAGCTTAAGTATTAGCAATAAATGAGCATGAGGGAATCCACGCTTCTCAATTTCAATAACATAAACAAATGTGGCCACATCTTCAAAGATTTGCTTTTTTATTAACTCATTTTTTAGAATTTCAAATTTAGCTCTGAATACTCTGGCCAATAAATCCAGTCTATCTTGCGCCTTTTCATGAAATTTAAGGTTGTCTTGTATTTCTCTCCACATAGGGTTGCAAGTCATAGTAAGGAAAATATTTGGTTTACCATATTTAGTACTAGCGGCATTGCATCATGATAACATTGCGTCGCTTCATGTCCCTTGGACAATAAATAAATGAAGTTGGGAGTACTACTCGACGACCAATTCTAGAACCTTCTGTTTGACCAATGGTAATACTATCTAAAACACCTTACAAAATTTCTGTCCGTATCTCATTTTGTTTTTTCTATGAAAATCAAGTCGGGACATTTCAATCTTTATATAAGTACCCACAACAAATTGTTAAAGTAGTCTTAAGCTATGGAGCAGCATGGATTCATCATTTTCTCTCATTTGGAGCCAATAGCAATAATATTCTCTAGCAGAAACTAAACCATCTTCACAGTATCCTTCTTCAGCAACTAGTAGTAAATAAATAAATCTGATAAATAAAATGGTGGAATTAAACAATATTTGAAAAATGGCAAAACAAAAACACAAACTTGCTTGTGTTTTCTAGAGTAAATAATTCAGATGGATCAGTAAAGGAGTCAAAATGAACATCACTCCCTTGATCTAAAACACTGCTCCAATTTCTTTGTGGAATCAACTGCTTAATGCCACGATGCCATCTAGATTCATGGCGAGGAAATAAAGGTGGATATTGAAGCAGGTCATAACATCCATAATAAGACTGAATTCTATAACTTGTACCTGAGTGAGCATAGACTTGGATGTGAGGACATTCATCAATTTGTTCATCATTAATGTCAGTCCATATAGTAGCCACTTGTGATGCAGTAAGAAGATTATAAACATGTTGATCATGGCCAGGATAACATCTCAGAACTATTTCATCATTCTCAAGTGATGGAATGTCTCTAAGACTTCAAAAGAACTTGGCATAAGGATTATCTTATAGAACTGCCATAATTAGTTTTAATGTACTTTGATGATATTTATCACAACTGTTAGTCCTTCTTTTTAGTTCTTCGTCAGCATTAAAGAAATAGAGTTGGATTCCAAATACCTTATTGGTTGTTGACACTAAACTATAAAGGAAATCATAAACTTGTCCTTGAACACGAAATGTATAAACCCCTTTCTTGTTTTTTGTTAGTTTGCAATCATATCTAGCTCCATAGGAAGTAAAAGCTACATTGTTATTGTATGTACGAACATTCTTCCTGAAATGTTCTGATTCTTCATCATTGCCAAAAATTAATCGTTTCAAACCATAAGGCATTTGAGAAGCGACAATGGAATTCTCTCCCTATGAACAACAAATGATGGAGGTTCAAGATAAAATTGTTTTGCATGACAATGTTCACAATTTGGAACAAAATGAAGCTGTTGAGGCTCAACAGGTAAATTCTACAAAACTACTAACTTTGAGGAGGAGCCGCGATGATTTATCCCTTAAAACATATAAAAATAGCATGATAACTTTGTGAAGTAGTCATATTAAAAATAGTAAAAATATAGCTAAAACAATTTATACCTTGATTAACATGATTTACATTAAAATCGAAAGATCGATTTTGTATTTATTAACTAGAGGATTGATGAATGAGAAGTTGACTGCTAGAAGGTTCACTATTAACGAAAGAATAGATATGTTGATCAGTAATTGTTTGATGAAGCGCAGGCAAAGTAGAACTTCTCTTTTTTGCAGCTTGAGTTTCTCTACGTCATTGCAACAATTCTTGTTTTTTATTTTCTGGCATTTCAGCATACTTTTGATGTCTTTTGGCATTTCTCCACATATGATGCCTGAATGATGCAGACAACATTGACACTTTTGATGTATCAATTGATAATATTTTTAAAAATATCAAAATATGTGTAGTAACAATATTCGTGAAATATATATATATATATAACTATATATATAATTAATATAATTTAATAAATATTATAAATATTATTAAATGAGATATGTATAAAAAGTATATATTACATTAATAAATGTTGGGTATAATTAAAAAATGTCAAGATATAACAGGCAAATAAAATGAAACAATAATATCATCTTTATCTATGAACATAAGACAATACATGTAACAAATCATATATTTAATAAAGAGTTTATCACGAAGCAGTCGCATTTGAATTTGTTAATATAAAAAAAAGACATCTAACAAGCATACATTTGACAAATAAGGTTAACTATACATTTAACAAAGATCTTACAAACTATATATTTAACAAATAAGTTTATCTAAACATTTAATTAATTAGTAAAAAATTTGAAAAGTTTGCAAAATAATATGGGTTAAATATGGAGTAAGATAAATAAAGGATTAGGAGATATAAAAAAAAGTTAATTCATGGCAATATGATGTAACTAAGTATACTAATAAAGTAAAATTGTATATGTAAGTCATAAAATATGGAAAATTAATCAAGAAACTAATAATCATATCAATGAAAAGGAATATGTCATGAACAAGTATACCATAATATTATATAATACATTTTTGTGACATAATTAAACATACCTGAATAGTGCAAGAATCAACTAGGTAATAAGAAGAAAACCTAAAAAGAATGAAGGTCAAATCAGGAAAACAATTTCAGAAAAATTGAGAAGTCTAATTGTGAATATGAAATGATATTTAAAGAATTCTAATTAATGTTTGATAGGAAAATTCCATCATTCATAATTTCTTAATTAAATAAATCTTTTTTTGTTTTTAGTTTCAATTAAATATAATTAGTTTATAATCAATTAAAATATAATGAGCGCATATTTTTTTCTTATTTATAATTTATTCGTATTTATATATAATTAATTGAAAATTTTAAATATAATTAACAGATTGATAATTTTTAAATTTATTTATTTATCAATTAATAAAAATAAATAAAATGTTATTATTCATTATTAGTTATTGTTAACCTAATTAATTTTAGGAGTTTTTACTCATGGGTGTGACCCGTGATTGTAAAAACACGATTTAAACTAAAATGGAAAAAACAATTTATTAAATATTGATAAAAAATATTTAAACTAAAATAAGAAAAAACGATTTGTTAAATATTGGAAAAAAAATTCTAGTCACAGGTATGACTTAATCCGTGACTTAGGTGTATTTGAGTGAATAAGATTATTTTAGATTTTATGAATTGTCATTCATTTGAAACATTCATTAAATTCTAAATTAATTTTTTTCACTCCAAATATTAACGTATTTAATCATAACTAAGTTGTTTAATTAATCACAAAATTAATAATTGAATGATGATTTAATTTTTAACTTTTTGATATATTTTATCCATTTTAAAAAAATACATTACACTTTATATTTCCCACTCTTTTAAATTTTTCATTGCAAAATTTTACAATCTAAATTTTATTTTTCATTTTTAATACTCTAACTTGTATATTTTTTAATGTTT
>JANZLC010000008.1:27722719-27750487 GCA_026413385.1 Erythroxylum gracilipes | reverse complement strand
ATGAAGGCAAGTGAGACCTAATAACATATTAGAGACAAAATAAGTACTACAAACAATTAAAAGTCTCAAATAATCAAGAAAAAATACTAAATATAGAATAAAAACATAGTTTATCAAGCATTCATCAATGTCCCTTGGATGTTGTTACAGAGTTTTTCTACAAGAATGTAGTGTAGTACTTCGGAGTTCTAACGGAAATGATGAGGTGTGATTTCATTTACTAGACAATTTTAAATGTCTCTTTTTAATATGATAAGGTGTGGCTTGAATTTTTCCACTACAAATCACCCATAAATGCATGGCTAAAGGGAGAGGATCAATGAATTACTGGAGGAATACTTATGACATTATATAGTACAATTCAATGAAATTGACTAGGTTTATTTAGTATTGCATAATTTTTTTTAATAACTTGTATAGATCCTCAATTGTGGAGAAGAGTTCCTTTGAGATTATTTTGGGATAACTACGCTGACTCATTTTGAGATAGCATGACAAAATTTGGAAGGAAAATGGCCAGTTGCTTATTAGTTGCAAGTGAGAAACATGAACTATTAGACGAAGTTATGGATAGCCTTCAAAAAGCCTCCAAATGAATGAAGAAGCATGTGGACTGACAAAGAAGTCCAATTGAATTCAAAAATGGGGATTAAGTATTTGTTAAACTTACCCCTCATATTTGAAATAAATTTAGTAGTAAACAGGTGCATCGAGGCTTAGTGTCAAAGTATGACAGGCTATTTGAGATTCTTGCACATATTAGAAACATGGCTCGTCAACTCAAGTTACTCGACCGATTAAAGGTACACTAACTTTTCATGTTAGTTTCCTTAAACCATATTATAAAGATGCCACATATCCAAGTAAAATTAAAGAAAAAGGGCCCCATCAGTTATAAGGAAATTGTTCAATGACCAAATTGAGAAGATTTTAGATCATCAAGCAATGAGGTAACAAAACAGGAATCAAAGAATGTAATTCTTGAATTAGTGGAAGAATAAATCAATCTCGAAGCCTAATTAAGAGAAAAAACAACCTTGTGACAATTGAAAGACTAGGCAAATGACTACCTTCATATGTTCCAACGAGGGCATCATATCATCTATTATAAATAGATTATTAGCCCCTTAACATATGTAAGATTGTTTTACTAGCCATAAGTGGGCCTTAGCTAATAGCTAGCAAGGATAATCTTGAGGAAGGCATATTAAAGGAGTTGAGGTGACTTAACCAAGTGGGATCAAGTATGGTTCGACTTTGGCTAGCTTTGAAAAATCATAGGGCATTGATCGGCTGGGTAAGTTAGACTTTTCTTGGACTTTCTTATTGGGATAAGAATGAATTTATGCTTAAAGGATGGACTATAAACAAATGGAATATACCATATGCGTGCATCAGTCAGACCATGTGCAAATTGGCTTGAAACTTGTCTAACTTTCACTTTTGATGAAGACCAAAGGTGATGTAGCAAAGTTAATCGGATGAATAATGAAGAAAGTGTGGACATTACAAAGAGCATGGGTGATATGTCTTATCTTCATTTATCACATGTTTCTTTTGCTTGGAAGTGAATAGGTGATAAATTATGTAAACTTCCTACTAAACTAGTGCTTAAAGTGGTTGGGAATGTTAACCACCAACTAAGTTAACAACTTAGCGGCATTATGTCCACATCTTTGTATGCTTGCCTAACAAGTCTCCAAATACCTATAAATAGCTCACTAGCTTCATTGATTGAGAGAGTTGGAGCTTTTCTACCCTTTGTATATGTTATAAGTAATATAAAGGTTGATAATTTTGTTGTCAAACTTTGTGTATCTTTCTCTTATTATTGCTGCCCATTTTTTTTGGCTTAGTGAATTACATTGGTTTGGTTTGGCCTTTTTCGGAAACATTTAAACATGAGGGACTTTGTAACATTCCATATCCCATGTTCAGGGTTAGGACCCTAAAATAGTGTACGTGAGAGATTGTTGAGAAGTTAGAAAGTACATTTTATGCTCATGCATAATATAGCATACACACACATATGAATATTGATTTTTACATATTAAAATAATTGTACATGCACTCATTGACATTTTTCGGGTATAATTGATTTATTAATGTGATTATATTTAGAATTGTGGTTTATTTGTATTGAAAATTGATTTGAAGAGTATATTTACCGATTTAGAATTTTTGGTGAAATTTAGGAAATTTCCAAAATTTTGGGTATTTCTGGACTAAAAAAATGTCAAGTGGTAAGACAATTGTTGAAAGCTAATCTCAAATGACAGTGGAAAATTTTATAAATGACTTTGGGATTTATTGACAAGTATCTTTGAAAATTGGGAGACAATTGGAGTTGATTGGACTAGTTTAATAAGATAACCTAATTTAAACTCATAGAAATTGGACATATGGAAAGTGACAAGTGTCACTTGGCAAACCTAGTCTTAATTCCGTGATTATACTAGAAAGATCAAGTTAATTGTTTTGTTCTTGCTTTCTTCATCTTCTTCGTGACTTTCTTCATCTTCTTTACGAATTTTCTCACCAACCTCTATAAACATTAAATGTTGAACCTAGCTCTCTTATCTTTCACTTGCTACTCTCACCTTGTTGTTTCCTTCATTTGCCACAAGAAAATCTAAACCTCCCAACCTTCATGATGATGTACATGAGTTGCATGAGAAGTTAGGGCTTTTTGGTGTTTTTAAAGAACTTGGAGTTTTAGCAAGTAAGTAACATGTTCATAAGAATAGTGGCCATTATACATGTGCATCATGGATGAAGAATGAGAATATTGGTGTCTTGTTTGAGTGTTTATGACAATTAATATTTCATGAGTTGTGTAAAGATGAGTTTGAAATAGAAATATCATTGATAATTAAGTGATGAATATTTATGTATGTAAATGTTCTGTTTTCGGTATTATGATCAAACATAGAGTATGATTTGTTTGTGATTGAAATTGAACTTAAAGGAAGTAGGAATGAAGAGGAAATATTGAGGATATAAGTTAGAAGAGCTACACTAAGAAAAAGAGATGAACTAAGATGAAAATGATGATTAAGTGTGCTAGAATATGCTAGATGCGGAGTTTTCACTAAGCATGTATTTGTATTTTATCCATATCTTGATATGTAGACATTTAAATGGGATGATTTTAAGTTTATATTAAATTAGAGACATATGGCTACAATTTTTATGAAGAAATTGAATTTGAACTTTGTCTTTAAAAGTCTCAAAAGTTGACTTGAAGTTGAGTACTGGGTGTAGTTGCAGTTGAGAATAGTAGGCAGTTTTTTTTCTATATATAACTTGTAGAATACTGCACCAAATTTTATGAAATTGGTGTCATTAGAAACTTAAAACATATGGGAACAATTTTTTAGAAGAATGTAGTTTTCTGATGGAATGATGATTATCATAAGAGTTTTGAGGAGTTGAAGCATCGGTTGATTACAACACCGATGTTAACTATTCCATGGGGAACTGAAGGATATGTAGTATATAGCGATGCTTCACATCAAGGATTGAGATGTGTGTTAATGTAGTATAGCAAGGTGATAGCCTATGCATCAAGAAAATTAAGGTCTCACGAGATTAATTATCCGGTACATGATTTAGAGCTTGCTACAATTGCTTTGTTCTAAAATATGGAGACAGTATTTGTATGGAGAGACATTCCAGATATATACCGATCATAAGAGCTTGAGGTATCTATTGAGTCAAAAGAAATTGAATATGAGATAGAGGAGATGGATATAGTTGTTGAAAGAATATGATTGTACAATTGAGTATCACCCAGGAAAAGCTAATGTGGTGGCAGATGTATTGAGTAAAAAGTCGAATAGCAGTTTAGCTCAGATTTAGTTATCGAGGTTACCGAGCTTAATTTAATTGAGAACTTTAAATGTGGAGTTGAATCTAGAGCAAAATGAGGGATTGATAGCCACACTAAAGATGAGACTGATGTTGCATGACAGAATCAGAAAGGTACATAATAAAGATCCTGAAATGGGGAAGCTTATTGCAAAATTGAAAATGAATCCATATTCTGAGTTTGAATTGAGAGATGAGACATTGTGGTTAAACAAAGGTTGTGTATGCCTTACGTGGATGAATTGAGAAAGGAAATTCTAGAGGAAGGTTATGTATCTGCTTATGCTACGCATCCTAGTGCCACCAAGATGCATAATACACTAAAGCAGCATTTCTAGTGGTCCGGAATGAAGAAATAAGTAGCAGATTATGTTGTTAAGTGTTTAACATACCAGCAGATTAAGGCTAAGCATCAGGCTCTGATTGAGAAGCTACATTTGTTACCTATTTTGGAGTAGAAATGGGAATGAATTAACATGGATTTTATTATGGCATTGCCTAAGACTGAGGCAAAACGATGCTATATAGGTTTTGGTGGACTGATTGACTAAGTTAGCCTATTTTTTACCAGTGAGAGAGAATAACTCACTAGACCAAATAGCCCGGAGGTAAGTGAATGAGGTAGTTAGATTGCATGGGGTTCTGGTGTCTATTGTATCAGACTGAGATCCACGATTTACTTCGAGATTTTAGAAGAGCTTGTAGTCAAATATGGATATAAAGTTAAACTTCAGTACTGCATTTCATTCTCAAACAGACGGACAGAGTGAGAGGACAATCAACACTATTGAGGATAAGCTCAGGGCATGTGTATTGGAGTTTCAAGGAGCATGGAATCAGTATATAGTTTTAATTGAGTTTGCATATAATAACTACTATCATAGTATTATCAGAATGGTACCATATGAGGCATTGTATAGCAGAAAATGTCGATCGCCTTTATATTGAGATGAAGAGGGCTTGAGAATGGTAGAAGGCCCAGAACTAATTCAGGATATTGTGGATAAGGTGAAAATGATCAGAAGCCAAATTAAAGCAACCCAAGATAGACAGAAGAGCTATATGGATTAGCACTGAAGGGATATGGAATACAGAATAGGAGACAAAGTATTTCTGAATGTATCGCCTTTGAGAGGAGTGCTGAGGTTCGATAAAAAAGGCAAGATGCCCTAGATATATTGGTCCTTATGAGATCATTGAGAGGACAGGACCATTGGCATACAAAATAGCTTTGCCGAATGAGATGTCTCAGTTACACAATGTATTTCATGTGAGTATGCTCAGAAGATACCGATCTGATCCAATGCATGTGTTACCAACTTAAGAGATCGAAATAGCTAGTAATTGGAGTTATATTGACGAGCTGATCAAGATAGAGAGATATCAGACAAAACAGCTGAGAAACTGAGTAATTCCATTGGTGAAAGTCCTTTGGAAGAATCACTCGAGTGAGAAAGCAACTTGGGAAACAAAGGAACACATGAGGAGATAATATCCCCACCTATTCGAACAATTAGGTAAGAATTTTGAGGACAAATTATTTTTTAGAATGGGAGAATTATAACATTCCTTACCCCATGTTAAGGGTTAGAACCCAAGAATAATGTACAAAAGAGATTATCGAGAAGTTAGAAAGTGCATTTCATGCTCATGCATAATATAACATACACATACACATTTGAATATTGACTTTTGCACATTAAAATGATTGTACATACATTCATTGACTTTTTCTGGGTATAATTGATTTATAAATGTGATTATATTGAGAATTGTGGTTTATTTGTTTTGAAAATTGATTTGGAGAGTATAATTACTAATTTAAAATTATTTGTGAAATTTAGGAAATTTCCACAATTTTGGGTGTTTTTGGACTAGGAAAAATACCAAGTGGCAAGAAAATTAATGAATAGTAGTGGAAATAAGAGTCAAATGATAGTGGAAAATTTTATGAATGACTTTGGGATTTATTGAAAATTGTCTTTGAAAATTGAGAGACAATTGGAGTAGAAATTGGAATTGATTGGACTAGATTAATAAGAGAACCTAGTTTAAACTCATAGAAATTGGACATGTGGCCTAGTCTTGATTCCAGATTATACTAGAAAGATCAAGTTAATTGTTTTGTTCTTGCTTTCTTCATCTTCTTCGTGACTTTCTTCATCTTTTTTGTGACTTTCTTCATCTTATTCACAAATTTTCTCACCAACCTCCATCAACATTAAACGTTGAACCTAGTTCTCTTATCTTTCACTTGCTACTCTCACCTTGTTGTTTCCTTCATTTTCCACAAGAAAACCTAAACCTCTTAACCTTCATGATGATATACCTGGGTTGTATGAGAAGTTAGGGCTTTTTGGTGTTTTTAAAGAACTTAGAGTTTTAGCAAGTAAGTAACATGTTCATGAGAATAGTGGCCATTATACATGTGCATCGTGGATGAAGAATGAGAATATTGGTGTCTTGTTTGAGTGTTTATGACGATTAATATTTCATGAGTTATGTAAAGATGAGTTTGAAATAGAAATATCATTGATAAGGTGCAGAAATTTAGTGATGAATATTTATGTATGTAAATGTTCTGTTTTCATTATTATGATCAAACATAGAGTATGATTTGTTTGTGATTGAAATTGAACTGAACAGAAGTAGGAATAAAGAGGAAATATTGAGTATATAAGCTATAAGAGCTAAACTAAGCAAAAGAGATGAACTAAGATGAAAATGATGATTAAGTATGCTGGAATATGCTAGATCCAGAGTTTTCACTCAACATGTATCTGTATTATAGTCATACATTGATATGTAGACATTCAAATGGGATGATTTTGATTTTAGATTAAATTAGAGAAATATGGCTACAATTTTCATGAAGAAATAGAATTTGAACTCTATTTTTAAAAGTCTTAAAAGTTGACTTGAAGTTGAGTACTGGGTGTAGTTGTAGTTGAGAAGAGTAGGTATTTTTATGTATAACTTGTAGAATACTGCACCAAATTGTATGAAATTGGTGTTATTAGAAACTTAAGACATATGGGAACAATCGTTTAGAAGAATGTAGTTTTCAAATGGAATGATGATTATCAAAAGAGTTTTGAGGAGTTGAAGCATTGGTTGATTACAACACCGATGTTAACTATTCCATTGGGAACTGGAGGATATATAGCATATAGTGATACTTCACATCAAGGATTGGGATGCGTGTTAATGAAGTATGGCAAGGTGATAGCCTATGCATCGAAACAATTAAGGTCTCATGAGATTAATTATCCGGTACATGATTCAGAGCTTGTTGCAGTTGTTTTTTCTCTAAAGATATGGAGACTGTATCTATATGGAGAGACATTCCAGATATATACCGATCATAAGAGCTTGAGGTATGTATTGAGTCAGAAGAAATTGAATATGAGATAGAGGGGATAGATACAGTTATTGAAAGATTATGACTTTACTATTGAGTATTACCCAGGATAAGCTAATGTGGTGGCAGATGCATTGAGTAGAAAGTCGAATAGTAGTTTAGCTCAGATTCAGTTATCGAGGTTACCGAGCTTAATTCAATTAAGAGCTTTAAATTTGTAGTTGAGTCTAGAGTATAATGAGGCATTGATAGCCACACTAAAGCTAATACCGATGTTGCATGACAGAATTAGAAAGGTACATAATAAAGATCCTGAAATGGGGAAGCTTATTGAGAAATTGAAATTGATTCCAGATTATAAGTTTGAACTGAGAGATGAGACACTGTGGTTGAAGTAAAGGCTGTGTATACCTAACGTGGATGAATTAAGAAAGGAAATTCTAGAGGAAGTTCATGTATCTGATTATGCTATGCATCCTAGTACCACCAAGATGTATAATACACTAAAGTAGCATTTGTGGTGGCCCAGAATGAAAAGCAAGTAGCGGATTATATTGCCGAGGTTCAGTAAAAAGGGCAAGCTGAGCCTTAGGTATGTTGGTCCTTATGAGATCAATGACAGGATAGGACCATTGGCATACAAGTTAGGTTTGCCGAGTGAGATGTCTCAGTTCCACAATGTAGTTCATATGAGTGTACTCAGAAGATACCGATCCAATCCAGTGCATGTGTTGTTGGCTCAAGAGATCGAAATAGCTAGTAACTTGGGTTATGTCGACGAACCGATCAAGATAGTGAGATATCAGGCAAAACAGCTGAGAAATTGAGTAATTCCATTAGTGAAAGTCCTTTGGAAGAATCACTCGAGTGAGTAAGCAACTTGGGAAACGAAGGAACACATAATGAGACAATATCCCCACCTATTCGAACAATCAGGTAAGAATTTCAAAGACAAAATCTTTTTTAGGAGGGGAGAATTGTAACATCCCTCATCCCATGTTAAGGGTTAGAACCCAAAAATAGTGTACATGAGAGATGATTGAGAAGTTAGAAAGTGCATTTCATGCTCATTAAAATGATTGAGAAGTTAGAAAGTGCATACATACACACTTGAATATTGATTTTTGCACATTAAAATGATTGTATATGCATTCATTGACAATTTTTTAGGTATAACTAATTTATAAATGTGATTATATTGAGAATTGTGGTTTATTTGTATTGAAAAATGATTTGGACAGTATACTTACTGATTTAGAATTTTTTGTGAAATACAAGAAATTTCCAAAATTTTGGGTATTTTTGGACTAGAAAAAATGCCAAGTGGCAAGAAAATTGATGAATGGGAGTAAAAATAAGTGTCAAATGATAGCGAAAATTTTTATAAATGACTTTGCGATTTATTGAAAATTTTCTTTAAAAATTGGGAGACAATTGGAGTAGAAATTAGAGCTGATTGGACTATTTAATAAGAGAACCTAGTTTAAACTCATTGAAATTGGAACTTGCCAAACCTAGTCTTGATTCCACGATTATACTAGAAAGATCAAGTTAATTGTTTTATTCTTTCTTTCTTCTTCTTCTTAGTGACTTTCTTCATCTTCTTCATGAATTTTCTTACTAATCTCCATCAACGTTAAACATTAAACCTAGCTCTCTTATCTTTCACTTGCTACTATAAACTTCTTGTTTTCTTTATTTGCCACAAGAAAACCTAAACCTCCTAACCTTTATGATGATGTACCTAGGTTACATGAGAAGTTGGGGCTTCTTAGTGTTTTTGAAGAACTTGGAGTTTTAGCAAGTAAGTAACATGTTAATTCTCATGAGTAGCATCAATATGAAAAAAATATGGTGATTAATTGACATTACATGATCATGAGAATAGTGATCATTATACATGTGCATCCTGGATGAAGAATAAGAATATTGGTGTCTTGTTTGAGTGTTTATGATGGTTAATATTTCATGAGTTGTGTAAAGATGAGTTTGAAATAGAAAAATCATTGATAAGGTACATAAATTTAGTGATGAATATCTATGTATATAAATGTTTTGTTTTCAGTATTATGATCAAACATAGGGTATGATTTGTTTGTGATTGAAATTGGACTGAAATGGAAGTAGGAGTGAAGAGGACTGAAATGCCATGATTAAGTGAGTGTCGTGTCTGCTCTAGCATTCCACTCTTGTGGTGTACATACCAGGATATCATTTAGGATGTCAGGTACATGTCCTGTGAGAGTGGGCTGCTACACTGTTTGGTGTTATAGCATAGTTTAGCATTCATAGAGACAGATTAAGCATATAGATATGAAATATCGTGAGAAATGCGGATAGTAATTGAAGTTATTGTCTATTATAGGTCATTCAATATAGGTGATCAAGTGAGACACACAGCTGACCTAGAATTAGTAAGAGCCAGTAGGGAGTCTTCTGTACCTCGATATGAGAGAATGCCTCTGAGAATTCCTGAGAGAAGGGAAATAAGATACGATAAACTGCTAAAGCAGGGGCCTATGGACTTTTAAAGAACTACAGACCCTACAGATCTAACATTATGTACTTTATGGCATGTCCAGATCAGTTTTATTTATGTATTAAAAGAAACGATCCCAATTCCCAATGGCCCCATCCAATTCAATAATGGAAGAGCACTAAACTATCATTTTGTTTCTTTTTTCTTTCATAAAGCAACTTTTTGAGTCCATAATTTTCTAAAAATGCGAGACCTATGGAGAAAGAGGCGGACAATGCTCGTTATTTAAGTACAATATGTGCTAACGAAATTCTCATAGATATGGTCTTTTTTTAGTCTTAAGTTGTGGGCTATTTCTTACTGGATCAGAATTGGATGGATAAAAATACATGGAGTAGAATTGGAACAGAATTAATGTAATAGATATTTCCATTTCTTACCCAGTTCATATAGAATTATGGTAAATCCCAATTATAAATTTGGAACACGGGTTATCTTCTTCGGCTCATTCCTCCATGTGATAAAGATTAAAATGAAACTATACACTTCTCACATTTATTTCTTTAGTATAGAGAACGAGTGTCCGATGCCATTTTTTTTAAAAATTAGGATGATGCCATGAGGCTTCTCCAAGTACCATCTTTGGATAGTTGAATGCTAACAAGTTCAATTCCCGACCACAAATTTCAAGTTCATAATTATCAATGGACAACCTTCGACATGGCTCTCTTTTTCTTCCAAATTTTATAATTGTTCAGATAGACGGGAATGAGATAGTTAAAATAGTTTTAAATCCTACCTTTATATGCCAAAGAGTTAATAAGGGAAACTATTTTAAAACATTGTGTTTATTTATTAATTAAGTTGCACTCTATGACGTAAATATTTTTATAATTATAATATTTTAACTAAATGTAATCACTATAAGAAAAATAAAGTTTAGCAACAAAAATTACCGACATTACAAAGGTGTCAGAGAAATGGCCGTAGGTAATAATTCAGGACGAACCACAGATTTTTCGTCACAAATTTACTGACAGACATTTTGTGTTACATTGTTAGTAAGTTTAGCGATGGAAAGATTGTTTGGTCAATAACACTCATTGGTAAATTTACTGAAGGAATTGGTTATTCCATCGGTAAGTTAACGACAACATTATCTACGATTTTTAGTTATCCGTCAATAAATCGAATAGATTTTACTGATAAGCTTTGTTTTTCCGTCAGTAAATTTACTAAAAAAAATTTAATTTTTCCCTACATTTAATTTATTTGATAATCTTATGATTGATGCATAATTTATACAGTTATTAGTTATCTGTTAATAATATTTTGATTTGTTTCGATATTTAATTTGTTAAAACAGAAAGTTGACTGATGATATAAAGTAAAACTATCTTAATTGATAATAAAAAATTATTTAGTACATAATAAGTATTTAATTCATACAAAATGACTACAAGTACACCATTCCTTTGGTGACCACGAATGCTCTAGCTGTTGTGATGAGTTGCTACCCCTCCCCTCATCCACCTCATTACAGGGTTGAGCTATGTACTCCATCGACTGTTGCAATTGAGTTGCCAATGTCTGTACTGTGCTCTGAAGCTCATGGACTTCATTGGGTGTGGACTACCTACTAGATATTGTTGTACTGGATGTGGAGGATAGCGAATAACATGTGTTCGGAAATGAAACTAAGCCAAATATCCTTTGATGACAGTCCCTACCAACAACTGTATGAAGATATGTTTGACTCTCATCAATATCTTCATAGTGTTGAGACTGTCGTTAAATGCTTTCTTGTATTTGATCCTATCAAAAGGCAATGTTTATATTAGTAAGTGATAATTATTAAGAATTAATATTAAAGCATAAATTTCACATACATTTAGTTTTCAACATCAGGTGTTGACAAAGGTCACGTCATTATGCTTCTTAGTGTGAGTATGCAAAAATAGCTAACGGGGTATAGGCTTCGTGCGCAGAGACATTTTCTACATCAGAATAAAATGTTATAAGTTAACTACAATTTATAAAAATTTTGGCAGAATTTCATCTATTTTATGATATTTACCCCCTGTTGAACAAAGAAAGTAACTCAATAACACAACCATATATGACATCAAACATTTATAACATTATCATTCTCCATAATACACATATTTTCATTCCGATATTCATATATCAAATTAAATTGAAATACACCAAAGTAAAAAAAAAATCAAAATATAAATGTAAAGTGTAGATACTTACAAGTCTCTCTGCATGCTCGTGGTGGGTAATAGATCTTCTAATATATACGGGAAGACTCTCTCCCCCTAGTCCTTCACGTCTGTGGGTAGAATTATGCTCTGAAATAGACATTGCCTTGAGTGATATCCAATACTACTGCCAACGACTCTATATTTGTTTAGAAATATAAGGTGGTTATACACTAGTCTTGTGTATAGCAACAACAAAGTCTCGATAACGTGTGCGTCCTCATCTCTCCCATACTTTATAAATGACCTTATCAAATTCAGAATCCTAAAAAAATTCATTCTGAAACAAAAGGAAAAAACAAACGATAAGAACTTATAATGCAATATTTATCTAATTAATGTATAAAAATCAATTAAATATATATATATATAATATTTTTTGTACCTCAAACTCTTGATAGTAAAATTCCTTTATCGGCTGAGAGATATTTTGTTGGACCCTGCTTCCGAAGCCCAACATCTGGAGTCATAAACTGTGAGCGTATTATCCTGTAGGGTTATTTCAATGAACCCTCATCAGCCATCATCCCACAAGGGTGGTGTGCCTACAACCATCAATCACGAAAATCACAAGTTGACTTCTTTAATAGCTCTAAGTCTCTAGTTTATTTTGAAGCAAGAACCGTCTCAATCGGAGCTCTATAAATCAAGGTATGCTTAAGAAACCAGAGTATGTTCATACCCCAGTCATGCTCTCCCAACCGACCCCTCACTTTCTTTACATCAATATTTTTCAAATCAAGCCCAAAGGCTACCAATTTTTATTGAGAGATAGAAAAATGTGTTAGGAATCTATTGGTTTAAGAA
Organism: Erythroxylum gracilipes; assembly: GCA_026413385.1. NCBI lineage: Eukaryota > Viridiplantae > Streptophyta > Magnoliopsida > Malpighiales > Erythroxylaceae > Erythroxylum > Erythroxylum gracilipes. The sequence continues at coordinate 27,737,706 of JANZLC010000008.1, read as the reverse complement.
TCACTTCATTTTGAGGTCAGGAGATGAAGTTGTGTCCCAAAGAATCAAATATGATTTTGTCCTCAAACATACTGAACCTGTTTCGGGACAATTGACATAACTTTCACTAGAAATATCTTATTAAGGTCATTCTTTGAGGTTTGAAAGAGGACTTCTAGATCTATAACTTTCATGAAGACCTCGAGGTGATTTTTTCCATTTAGAGGGCCAACAATGCAAATTTCCGAAAGTGTACAGTACACATCTGTTAAACGGACATACACATCTGCCTAATAGACATACACGGGGCTGGGGGCCTTTCCAGACCCGTGAAGGTCCATTAAACAGACATGGGCGAGGCTGGGGTCTTCACAGACCTGAAAAGGTCCGTTTAGCGGACTTAAAGTCCATCTAACGGACATAGGTGATACAAAACTCCCTCCAAAGCCTCTCCAATGGTTCCTACATCCATTCTAACATCACTTTCACTCATAATCTTCTCAAATTCACCTTTTATAATGCAATATCACTTCTTAACAGTTTAACCACCAAATTGATCTCATAAAATTCTCAATTATCCACTCATTTGATTTATCACATTCAACTACATCTCATCATTTACTATAGCTGTCCTGATATACCTCCTATGCACCATTACCAACTTATAATGATCATATCTCTCAACTCCGATATCCAAAAATTTCATACTTTATAGCGTTGGAAAGCTAGAAAGATACAACTTCTAAGAAGACAACTTTGTCTAATTCAGCCTAGATTATTCCAGATTTTCCCCTGAAATCAGTACATAAACCCCAATGAAAAGCTTGAAAGAAACAATGTAAAGACTTAGGAAGTCATGAGCAAAACATAATGTATATATATTTCGTTAACATCATAAGAGAAGAGTTCTACAAAGCTTTAATGAGCATTTCAAGCCGTAATACATCATAATCCAAAAATACAAAGTTTACATAACGAGAATTGCTCAAAATGCGACTAAAGCCTTGTTTTACAAAACTAGCTTAAAATTACATAAACATTGCAAAAGTGGAGTGATGCCTCGATTCTTGGTTACTCAATCTCATTCTCTTCACCTGAAGATGGGACAGAAATGGAGGGGTGAGCTTAAAGCTTGTGGGTAACAGTTTTATAATCAGTAATAAGAAAAAATTATTTAAAGATTCATTTCCATTTTAGGACTCACATTGAATCATGAAACACATATTTCCCAATTCTCAATTTATCAAACAATCTATAAACAAAATAAATCATGTATTCAACAAATTTGTCAACACATAAGCACATCATAATGATTTGGGAGGTCTATAAATAGAATGAACTAACACATTCACATATAATGTTCCTGTGTAGTTATGAACAGAACGAACTAACACAATCCCATGTAGTGGTTTTGTGTAGTCGTAAACATGAGATAGTCCTAGAAGGAGCTCTATGCCACTAGCGGGCAGTAGGAGAAGGCTTTAGTCGAAGTGCACTGGACATACAGAATGGACCAAACCAAACCCATATAATATGTATTTCATAATTTGTAAAGTTGTTGCCTAAAATGACACATTTTCGAAACTTGCTTTCATAAACATAGTATCTTTTTAAGAATCATTTTCACATTCTTTTCATAAATCATCAACATAGTAATCACATACCAAACACATAACACTATTTCAAAGCATTCAAAGAGCAATAATTACACATTCTTAAAATAGTTGAAATCATTTATTTTCCATCATTTGAAAGAAAACATTAATGGCTTCTTACTTAATTATAAAAATATAACCCACCTTGAATTTCCTTGCTTATAACTTGCTCAAATGTGCCTCTCCTCTTGCTCCTCTTACCTCTCTTGATTTTCTTCAACATTGACAAAAATCCCAAATTAATAGGCATTCAAATTGGAAAACCTAAAGAAACCTATGTATGAAATTGATCCTAGAATACCTAAACCCATACATTTCCTAAGCTCTTTGAACCAAAACCCTTCTAAAAATCCAAAAGATTAAACATAAACTTACCTTGAATCTTCACCAAACAATGAGTTTCTTGGCTCTAATGGAAGCTCGTCTCTTCCTCTCTATTTTTCTCTTCTTGAATACCCTCAAAATCTCTCTTGAAGGATAAGAAAAGTGAAACCTAACTTGTTTTCTCTTCTTTCTCTCTTTTCTCTCTTTTTCATATTTTTCTCTCTTCTTCACCCCTCACTCACGTTTTCCCTCTTCTTCAAATGCAAGACAACAATTTCTTCTTCCTTTTATACCTTTAATGAATCTAAAATGTGCAATTTACCCTTTCTTTAATGCCTTAAGACTTTACAACTTAGGTGACTTGCCAAATTAGCCCTTACACACTCTTACCACATTAATTCTAACCTAGAAAAGTAGTAAATCCTACTAACATTAACATGTCAATTACTCCAAAAATAATTAACCTATCAAGACCTCAAAATTAATTTAAATCATGCTTATTCTTCAATAAAAAAAAATTCGGGGGCCAACATGAAGTAGGTCACAATTGTGACTTGTCTTGCCATGATCGTGACAGAGAGCACAGATAACAGCTTCAACAAATTTCAGATTTTCCAGCACGTGACTCTTTTAGTAATTTTAACGTTTTGGGGCTATTTTTGGAACAAAATTAAGTGGGTAAACCCTAGAAAGAACCCTAGAAGCTTCAAGAACTATTTAAGAACATAAAACACTCAAAAAAGAGTAGCCACCATTTTCCAAAGTGAGATAGTAAGAAAGAGGAGCAAAAAGAGCAATCCAGAAATTCTAGATTTCAAGTTTGTGTTCAAATCAAGTTCTTTCTTTCTTTACTTTGTTTATTTCATAAAACTTGAAGTCTAACTTGGATTTGAATATGTTATTCACTTTTATGATTCTCTACTTTTCAAATTTGGATTTGTTCTTGAGTTTTTTTGCTACTTGATTATTGTTGATTTTAATTCAATTTTCTAGTGTTGTAATGTTTGGGTATGCTAATACTTCGATAATTAATCGAGAGAGTGAGTCAAAAGTAATCCGATTAGGTTAGGAAATGAGGTTTAGTGACCTAATAAGTCTCACAAATATCAAATTGGTAATCATACGAAGATAGATCTTGTGTGAAAACCTAATTATTCAATAGATCACTTAAGAACTAGTAGAAAATGTTAGGTAGAATTTGTGAACCGAGAGGTTGCAAAATCTAGAATTTCGTAATCAATTAGGGTTAATTGATTAGGTCTTGAGAAAGAGTAGTCAATCTCTTAAAAGATCTTGAATCACCACATAATTGAATGAATAGTAGTTAGGGAGCAAAATAACGATAGAATGAATCCTTCATCCTTGATGTTCCTCACATATTTGTGGTAGCTCATTTGTTATTTGATTATTTTCTTGCTTTCTTTTAATTTTCTGTTATTATTTTATTTTGATTATCTTTTATCTCCTTAAACAATGTTAGGTTCATTTAGTTTTAACTATTTCCTCGTGGGATTGACACCTTTGATACTACAAGTTACAATCTGTATACTTGCTGATCTTGAGAGTTTTATGTTGGATAAAACTTGCTCAATAGGAGGTTTCTTAACTGATGTACTTTTACTTCTCCAAAAAATTATCATTTTTAATGCAATTAACAATTTTAACAGTTATTATATAATTGAGAATTCTTGTATGAATGTGAAATTCTTGTTATAAAAATAAAATAGTTCAAAAAATTAAGTGGAATAAATCCCCTTCTAACTCCAAAAATTATATATGCAAATAATTCCAATCTAATAAGTGTTGGTATTATACCTAATTCCTAAACTTACTATTTAATTATCCTTTTATATTAAAGTATTTTCTCTTAGTATTAAAAATTATGGAATGTAAAATCATGTGATAGGAATATGCCTAATAAGTTGTCTATTTCTCTTTTGAAGAATAAAAATATGTATTATTCCTTGAAAGGAAGTGGGTGTACAAAAGTCACTAAAGACTAAGCTAAGAAACAATGATAAATTCTTACTGGCTATATCCTGCAACTTAAACAACTGTTATACAATTTTAAATAACTAGAGAAGTTGTTCTATGCAATTCGTTAATTGGAGATGATATTTGACTTGATTATTTGTTTGAACATGAATAAACAAAGGTGTATTCTATCTTTTTCACTTAGTAAGTTGAAGAACTCTTCCTCATTTAGGAATTGATTAGAGAAAATTCATTCATTTCTCTCATCCCAAACACTTGTAATAAGATAAGATAGTGAAATATGTCATTCCAACTATTGGGGGATTTTCGATGTTGCATAATCATAACAATCTCCTATATGCTTTATTGGTGTTATTGCATTAAAATAAAAAATGGTCATGACTTTTTAGCTCCCTTTTACATAGAATGCATCAGTTAGGAATGTATAAAAATTTTCATAACCTATTTAAGGTGGGTAGCTTATGTTAAACTGCCAATCATAAAGTGTATGTAGCTCTAGGGAAGTGATCTTTGCTTTAGACAATCTTTTGCCATATTACATGTGGATTAGTTTCCTTGAATAAGGACCTATATGATGCACTCATATAATTTCGAAAATTTGGTAATTTCCATATAACTTTATCCTCAATATCCCTCTATAATTTGAAGTTAATTAATAAGGAGATCACACTTGAGTTGGAAGGGATCTTGAGCTAAAATTAATTAATGACAAGGCCTAAACCATATTGAAATTACGATGAATTATCTTTTAAGAGGATCCATCTCTTTAATTTCAACTAAATAGCCATATGGATTTTAATTATCAAACCAAAATGAAGCGTACTCACTATTGCCAACCTGACTAAAGCATTCATGCCTTATCTTGTCTCTTGCTTTGCTTATGAACTTCATGATTGAGTAAGCATTGGTAGGGATTATGAAATTACAAAAGCTAAAATCCTTAATGTAGTAGGCATATGTCCACCTAACCTACAAGGCCTTCCTATCTTTGATTAATCTCCAAGCCCTTTTAGTTAATTGTACATGATTTGTTACTTTGGATGAAAAGATGCTAAAACCATTTTGCTTCCTTAATTGGCATACATCAGCCCATTTGACTTTAGCTTTGGAATTATTTAACTGGCATCCTGAACATAAGAATTTTTGAGGATTCTATCAATTATTTAATGATGACTTGAGGGAAAACCATTTGAGAAGCCTAATAAAAACTAATGGAACTGAGGATAAAGTTAATTAATTGAGCTCTAACCGTAAGAGATAAGGCCCTAAAGCTTCAATTGTTAATCCTAGTTAGGATCTTGTCAATTAGAAGGTTTAAACTTAGCATATTATAGCTTGATTGACGAGATTGTGACACCAAGATACTTCACTAGTGAATGAAGTAATTTGAATTTAATGATAGCTGACAACCATGCAATTTAATTGATAGCACCTGTTGAGATATATATAGCACTCTTTATCTTTGTTAATGCTTAAGCCAAATAACTTTTTACAAATCTTTAGAGTAGTGATAAGGGAGGACACTGAGCTGCTGGCAACCTTTGAAAATAAAAACAAATCAATTAGTAAAATTCAAATTGAGAATACCTAACTTCTTGCATTTGACATGAAACTTAAAGGAATCATTTCTCTCTACTACATTACTTAACAACTTATTAAACACTTCCATAGTCTAAAGAGAAAAGGTAAGGGGGTAGAGGATCATTAAGCCTGATTCCTATACCCCCTTTGATTAGGCTTGACTCTCCATTCAACAAGATACTACTATAGGCTAAATGCCCAAATTTGAGCCAAATTTTTTTGGGTTTGATCAATTTAGGACCAAACATTTTAACTTGCTCAATTAAGTTCTAAACATTATCGAGTCTACCCAATGTTAGGCTATTTTGGAAGGTAATTTAGCAGTGTCATACATATGCCGATTATATATATATAATGTCCATTTGGAGAGACCAGGTGGATTTAAGATGCCATATAAAAAACACATACGGCTTATGTGGATTTTCATAAAAGAAAAAAAATAAAATCATTTCTGAAACCCTAAATTTACTTCTAATCCCCAAATTCATCATCTCTCTCTTGGAAACTTAGTGAAAGGGATTGTCCTCATCATCATAGTCGATCATCTTCACTATCGATCATGGGGTTATCTTTCCTCCTTCATGCATCATCACTGTCAATCACTCTAATCCCTCTTGTCGATCCACCTTCTAGTCCTTCATTGTAAATGTTCTCTCTAGCAGTTGCCAAGCACATTTGATCTACTCATTATTTTTCTCTTTTGTGTATTAACATTCTTAGAATCTAGATTTTTAGTTTTAGGGATTAACAAAATGTGTGATTTATTAAGTTCCTATATATTTTTACTTGTATAAGATTCTAGCACTATCTCCACTAGTAGTTTCTGAATAATATGCCTAGTAGATTGGAAGAAATGGGCTTTAAATCCATCTGGAATATGAGACTTGTTGGGATTCAATCTAAATAATGCACCTTTTAGCTCTTTTTTTAGTGAAAGGACTTGTAAGTTTCAAATTCATTTATTGTCCTATATATTTTTAAATGATAATCCCTAGCTCTACTTCTGAATATCCTGAGTTATCACAATCTCATATATTTTCTATTTTTCCTTGCATATATTGCCCCTACCATCATCAAGAGATGTGACTTGTCTCTATTCCTCTTAGTAAAGATAACATTATGGATAATTTTGAATTATAGTCCCCCTTTTTTATCCATTCTACCTTGTCCCTTTGCCTCAGCATGGAGTTGTCTCTTAATAGAGTAGCTTCATAATCACTTAGGTCTTTAGAGTCTAATTCCCTAGTTGTGTCTTGATAGAGCAGCTTGATAATCACTCAAATCTTTAGTCTCCAAGTCCTTTAGCTCTGGATTGTGATGGTTCTTATACCTCTTAATATGAGTTTTTATAAGTATTTTTTGGCTTTTTGAAGCATTAATATTATGTCATAATAGTTCCTCTTTTGGGCTTCCTTTTTATATTCTCTAACTCTCTACAGATTTCTCACTAACTAGAAAGCCTTGTAGCCTTTGATTTTGTATTTCCAACGTTAAATGATCTAAATATGTGAAGATCCTAAAAAACCATAGGAATTAGGGAATTGCCTTAACCATTCTCCATTTATAAGAGCCTTGTTAAGCCTTTTCTAGATAAACCAGTCTCCCTATCACTTAATCTTTCAAGTGTAAAGTGTACATACAAATCCCAAATCTAGAACTCCATTCTCATTGACCAATTGTTCTGGTTCTTTGTCTACAACCTTTTAATTCTCCTTCATACCTTCTACTTTAAGAGAGTTCACCATACTGTTCATATCTCCTATGATGATTCTAGCTCTATTTAATGTTCCATATATACCTTTTAAATTTGCCCACAAATTTAACCTATTAAAACCAATTTTGGGTGCATATACAATTGAAATCATAAAAGGTTTTGACATCTAGTCCACATTACAAGTGAAATGAAAAATTTGATCAGTCATAATTAAGTTAGAGATTTGCACCTAAGCTATGTTATAGGCTACCAAAATTCTCCTATTGTATTTATGGATACAGTTTAAGTAGAAAGACCAGTGAGCTCCTAAAAACCTCATGTTATCCTACACTTTTTTTTTTGGTTTGTAATAGCCTTACCTGAACTTTTTCTAGAAGACTTTCGCACCTCCATGAAACTGTTCCTTAAGGAATTTAAAACCATATGTTTGCAATGAATTAGTTGTTTGATGGATTTATTATGAATTTGTTATGAATCATATGCTATGCTTTAATTTCTCACTTTGAATTCAGGGTTTGCATTTCGCCATTCTGACTTTGTCTCTTTATTTTTCTAGGGTTGGTCAGTTAAAGATGTGGTAATGCAATTGAGTTCGTTGCTTACAAAGAAAAACCTTTGGTTTCAGTTACAGTTGGAGTAAAGCTGAAGGATTTGCAGGTTTCTAATCCTGACTCTTGACTATTGTATGTTTGACCCAACTATGGCATGTTCTCCATCATCACTAACTTTATGTAATATGATCACATAGAGACAAGTCTTAGTGATTGTTAGTTCTCTTTTCTAGTGATACATGCACTAGTATATTTTGTATTAACACAATGCCTTATTAATTCTTCGATATTTAATTTACATATGACACACTATTGTTGTTTCATTTGGGAGTGGGTTGACGATAGTAGGTTCATTAGGGTGATGCCAAATAATCCTGCTAAAGTAGGCGAGGGAGCTACAGGCATTTGATGAGGTCAATATAGTTTGGAAGAATGGCATTCGATGAGGTAATTCTAAGGTTTCACCATACGGGATCTTTGGTTAATGTGGGTGATAATATTAGGTATGAGAGTGGTTTTGTGGATGAAATCGAATTTGATCTTGAATTAGTCAGCTACTTTGAACTGGATGATGTATGTAAGAATGTGCACAATATATTTTTTTTAATCTTAGGCTTGGTTTGCACCTGTCTAATGGTTTGAGGGTTGTAGAAGATGATGTTAGTGTGTTAGATATGGTTAGTGAGATGATGTTTACTGGTGCTATTGATATTTATATTGAACATGATGCAGATATTGTTGGGTCCCGTTTCTGAAACCCAACTCTTTAGAAACGAATCATACCTTTGCTCAATTCATTTTCTTGCTCTGATATCACTCATGTTGGATCTTGCTTGGCTTCAGAATCCAACTTTTGCTCTAAATCAATGCAAACATACATACATAACTGAACTACTTAAATCTATCATTTCATTTCTTAAGCAACAGAGTTTGAAATACTTTGCTTACATTTCAAAAGCCACACCATTGGCTTAATTACAAAAATACAAAGTAGCAAAAAAAACTATTCCTTTAGGCTCTCGAACACTTGATCTTCTAGCTATCACCTAAGGATGGGGACAAGAAGGGGTGAGCTTGAAAGCTCGTGGGTAACAGTTTATAATAATAAGGTAAGCAAAAACCTTGAAAACATTTTACTTGTCTTAGAAAACTTTCTAAGAGTTCATAATCACATGTTCCTTAGGCTTTCAACCAAAACATTTTTATAACTTATATCCAATGTAGAAATTCATGTGTATGCAAATCATGAATGCATCACTCATATCAACTTGTCATAAATCACATAAGCACATCAATTGGTTTGGGTAAGTCCAAAACATGACGCACTACACATTTCTAATGAAATGGTCCTGTGTAGTCGTGAATTCTTATGGGAGTTTTTAGAGGAGCTCCATGTCACTAGCGGACAGGCGGGAGAAGCCGATACTTGGGTCAACGTGCACGTAACAGTTCTTGAGGGACTACCACAAACCCACATAATATATAGATTTTAAAATCTTGTATGCTTGATGCCCAAAATGACACTTTTCTTGGAAACTTGCTTATTATATACTTGACGTATATCTTGAAAACCATTCTTGAAAACATGCTTTTGAAACCATGCATCTTTTTCAAAAATATCACTTTCATGGTCTTTTCCTTTTTGAAAACCATCACTCAAATCATGTAACAAACATATAGCAAATTTCACAATTTATTCATGAACAATAATGCAGCACTTATGATGCAAATGAAATCAGAAAACTTATTTGATATAAAGAAAACAGTAGTAGCTTATTTACTCTATTATAAACATGTACCCACCTTGATTTCTTTGCTTAAAAGACTTGACTTGCTTAAAATACTTCTTCTCTTATTCCTCTTGTCTCTCTTGATCCCTTTATACAATAACAAAAATTTCACTTAATAGGGTTTCCAATTGCAAATCCCTCATAGCACAAACACTAAAATTGATTCCAAAATACTTAAACCCAAACGTTTTCTAAACTCCATGAACTAAAATCCTTTCAAAAACCCAAGATATTTAAAATGATGTTACCTTCATTCTTCACCAAATGAATGGATCTTTAGCTAAAAAGAAAGCTCTTCTCTTCCTCTACCTTTTCTCTTCTTGAAAAACCTCAAAATCTTTCTTGAAGGCTAAGGAAATTGAAACCCTAGCTTGTTTTCTCTTCTTTCTCTCTTTCATTCTTCTTCTCTTCGTATTTATCTCTCTTCTTTACGATGTTTCTCTTTTTTTCCTTTCCATTTTTGTTCTCCCCTTTATTTATAAGCAAGACAATACTTCTTTTTTCCAATTATGCCCTTAATGAGTCCAAAAAGTCCAATTTATCCTTCCTTATAAGCTTATGATCTTTTAAACTTAAGTGTCTTGCCAAAAATAACCTTGAATATTCTATTCTAAACACTTTCTTCTAGAAAGTGTTTCCCCTTTGTCTTAAATGTCTAAAACCTCCAAAGTCATTCCATCTGGTTCAGTGATTCAAAAGATATACTTCAAATATTTTTGGACTGATCTTGTCCATAACAGAATACTATGCACAACTTCCATCTGAAATTTAAACATCTTACAGACTAAAATAGATTTCAATTTCTTCATACCATTTGTATCTACATGTCTCTAGTTTTCCAAAAATCAGAAATCATCTCATTTAGACCTCTATTGATCCAGAAAACATCAAAATATTGAAGTATGTTTAGTGGAAATAACCCCAGTTCATATTACTTGAGAACACACTCACTGTACCCTTCCTACCTTTTCCTCTCAATATTACTCAATTCACTTCTGATAGCTTTGATTGTTTGTGGAGATATAAAGAAAAGTATTACAAATCCAATGGTTCAAGAATCAAGTCATTTGGATGTCTAGAGAAGGAGTTATAGTCAGAAGAAGCAACCATGTTTATGACCTAAATCATACTAAACCTGATTCGGGGAAACAGCCATAACTTTCTGTAAACATTTCTGATTGAGGTGTTCTTTATATTTTTTGAAACAAGAATTCAAGAGCTACAACTTTCATGAAGACCTCAAAGGCCAATTATTTCATCTGAGGGGCCAAAAAAAAAGCAGAAGATATGACATCATTTTGAGATGAAGATGACATCATCAGACAATTCAAGGTTGGGAAAATTGCCATAACTTTCCCTATAGATATCAGATTAAGGAGTTCTTTATATGGTTTGAAATATAATTTCAATAGATACAACTCTTATGAATATCTCAAAGGCCAATTCTTTCATCTGTTGGGTCAAATCGAAAAACAGACGATATGATACCATTTTGAGACGAAGATGACGTCTTCAGACGATTTAAGGTTGGGAAAATTGCCATAACGTTTCCTACAGATATCGGATTAAGGATTTCTTTATATGGTTTGAAAGAAAATTTTAAGAGCTACAACTATTATGAAGACTTAAAAGGCCAATTATTTCATCTGAGGGATCAAAAACAAAAGCAAATGATAGGATCTCTTTTTGAGACGGAAGGAATGAACAGTAACTGAGACGGTCAAACATGAGACGCAAAAAGTCAAACTGAGACGATGATGACATCATACTAAGACGATGATGACATCATTTTGAGACGAAAGAAAAATGAGATGGAACAAAACTGAGATGATGCTGATGTCATACTAAGACGATGATGACATCATTTTGAGACGGAAGCAAAATGAGACGGTTAAACTGAGATGCAAAAAGTCAAACATGAGACGAAGTCTAAGGCTGAAGCAATCAAAAGGGCATAAATTTAAGCTCATATGTCAAAAATTTTCATACTATATACCGTTGGAAATATAAAAGAAATATATACAACTTTTCAGAAGGCAACTTTGGTCAAATCTATTTATATTAATCTCAAATTTGCCCCTAAAGTTCGAAGACAAATTTTCCATTCATACACCAACACTGCACCCAATTCTTAACTTCATGACAAATTTTGGGATTCTTAGAGATAGAATTGAAATTCTATGTCTTCATACGAAATGTAACCATATATCTTTAGTTTAATCCAAATCAAGAATCATCTTGTTTGGACAGCTAAAGAAAACGTTGTGGCTAAAATACTGAACCATACTCAGTAAACATTTTCCAGATCAACTCTTTATTTCAAAATCTTTCCTTACACAACTCATACCCAGATCACCTTTTTCTACTCTATACACTCTTCATTCTTAACTTCATTTCAGATCAAAGTCCTCTGAAAATAAAATTGTAATCCATGACTAATCATGAGCACTAATGACAGAACATACACATATATACTTATTCTTCATCAATTTACTACATAAATTCAACTTCATTTTTTGCTTTCATTTCACTTATAACTTTCACCTTAATTCTTTTTATTTCAATAATCTTTTATTCACCAAAACACCATAGCAAAAATCATGAATTTATCCATATTTTTATTCACTACTTTACTCTTGCCTATCATTTCAAATTCAAAATTTTCATTCATTTGTTATTTACTCGTGGCTAATCACCAAAATTTCTTATTCAATAGTTCTAATCTTTCATGAAAAGTTTGGGGTCCAACACATTCTTCTAGTAATAGCCCAACTAGTAGCAGCTCAACATTGATGGCACCAAAAAAATTCAGATGAAACTCCTCTAGAAAGGTTTAGATCACTTGCTGATATATATGCAACTTGCACTTTTTCATTATTTGGTGCAAATCTAATCAGCTTTCAAGAAGCAGCCCCAAAGGAGAATGGAGATATGCAATGGAAGAAGAGATTTTGGCAATTGAAAAAAATGAGACATAGGAGTTACTGGATCTTCCAAATGGTAAAAATATTATTGGGTTGAAATGCGTGTTCAAGACAAAGTATCATACTGATGGAAGGATACAAAAACATAAAGCCCGACTGGTAGCCAAAGGATATTTGCAACAATAAGGTATTGATTTCGATGAAACATTTTCTCTAGTAGCTCGATTTGAAACTGTAAGAACTCCTTTAGTATTGGCTGCTCAATTGAAATGGATTGTTTATCAATTTGACATAAAATATGCCTTTCTTAATGGAGATTTGAAAGAAGAGGTTTATGTGGCTCAACCAGAGGAAATATCAGGATGAGTATGGTTCTCTTTGACTCATACTCATCCTGATATTTCCTTCTCTGTTGGGATCATCTCCAAGGTTATGCATGATTCCACAAAACATCACTTTGGAGTAGCAAAGAGGATATTGTGTTACATTGTTGGAACAACATATTACGGGATATGGTACACACGTACACCCAACTTCAAACTATTTGGCTTCTTCGATAGTGATTGGGCAGGGTTGTTAGATGATAGGAGGAGTGTATCTGGAAATGTTTTATGCCTTGGATCAAGAGCCATCACTTAGAGTTCAAAAAGACAATCTACAGTTGCGTTATCTTCATCTGAAGTAGAATATATCTCATCAACATCTTCAGCATGTCAAGCATTGTGGTTAAGGAAAATACTGGTAGATCTTCACTAAAAGTAAGAAGGAGCAACTGAAATTTTCTGTGATAATATGTCAACCATTGCAATGACTAAGAACCCAATTTTTCATAATAGATCAAAACATATTGACATTCAACATCACTATATCCGAAAGCAGGTCACCAAAGAGTTAATCATGTTGAAGTATTGTAACACAGGAAAGTAGATAGCAGATGTTTTCACAAAGTTTCTTCCTCAAGCAAAGTTTGAGTTCTTCCGATCGCTTCTTGGTATTAGCAATTTTGAATCAAGGGGGAGTGTTGAAGAATGATTAAAAATGGCCGAGTCTTTTGCTTATTTTTAAATTATTATTTCTATTAAAGTGGTAGCCATTAGTTGTTAGTAGGTTTAGACTTTTTAGCATTATGGGAGATGTGTCAATTTGTAAGCCTATATATATGGCCACCCTATTGAATTGAATTTATGCACTTTTGAATTGATTTCATCACCTCTGTTACCTTCATTTATTACGTTTAAATTCAGCAGAAACAAGAAGACAGTAGCAGTCTTCCACTCACGCATTAACAACCTAACCCAAAGCTCCACTACAAACGCACCCCTCATGCAAGAACATAGCAGCAGACGCCCACCTATTTCCTCCCATACAAACGACAAGCACCGTTGCACCATGCAACTTCAGCCATAAATGTTTCGGTCAATCAACAACATCAGCCAATGCAGACAGTAGCCCACTGCACCTGTTGGAACCCGTTATCGGATATCCAACCTCTTATTAAAAACCCTTGACTAATCCGGAAATCCCGGTATAAATTTTTTTTTCATCTTATTCATCTTAAAATCCATTTTCATACTAATCTATTCTCATACTTATTCATGGTTCGGGTCTTAACCGGAAAACGAAACTAAAGAATAGAAGCAAAAAGCAAATCGCATTCTTTTCGAATTCGGAAACGGAAACAAAACGGAATCAAATAGCGGAAGCAAAGCAAAACGAATCGAAAGACATAAGGCGGAAGGAAGCAGTACAAAAGCGGAAACATAAGCACATTGGGTCGAGAGGCATAAGGCGGAAGCAAAGCGAACATCTCGAAGCATAATTCAAATAGGTCAACGCAGCAAGACAAACATGAGGGCTAATTCCGACAAAATTCAATTAAGCTAACATTTGGATATTTTTGCAAGAGAAGGTAGAAAACTTGATGAGAAATCATTGGTTCGAATTTCGGGTGAATCGGAGATCAGACGGGAAAGTTATAAGCGAAATTGCAATATGACTAAAGGAATAGTACTTTTGACCATATGAATAGTAACCGGCCAATTTCCGACCCTCATAACTTTTTACTCCTAACTCCGAATAGAACGTATCATACCTCGTTGGAAAGATATGAAGATCCTCTACATCTTTTATGTAATGACCAAAAACTCGATTCCCGCTCTAAAGGGGCGAAAAATCCGTCTGAAGATTTAGCCCAAATTGGCCTATGAATAGTAATTCGGGAAACCCTAAATGCATATGGGCAGCAAACTTTAAACGCTCATATCTTTTTCATCTTAAGTCGCAAACTAACTCATTTTATACCATTTTTAAGATCTTAACGTGCTCTACCATTGTCCAGAAGACCTCGAATTCCAAATTAGCCATTTAAGAGGTCTAAAACTTAAGCGAAGTTGCTGCCCAAATTTAGGAAAATTTGGACAGCACCTCCCCTATTTTTGCATCTAGCCAAAATTCTCAAGTTCCAACCTAATCTC
>JANZLC010000008.1:27695195-27708570 GCA_026413385.1 Erythroxylum gracilipes | reverse complement strand
ATGAGTCCAAAAAGTCCATTTTATCCTTCCTTATAGGCTTATGTTCTTTTAAATTTAAGTGTCTTGCCAAAAATACCCTTAAACATTCTGACATAATACTTTCTTCCAGAAAATATCCCCCATTGTCTAAAGTTTCTAATGCCACCGAAATCATTTCATTTGGTTCAATGGTTCAAAAGATATACTTCAAACAGTTTTTGACTGCTCTTGTCCAAAATAATATACTATGCACAACTTCCATTGGGAATTTAAACATCTTAGAGACTGAATTAAATTCCAAGTTCCTCATACCATTTGTATCTCCATGTCTCTATTTTACCATGAGTCAAATTTTATCCCATTTGGACCTCTACTGATCCAGAAAATATCAAACTACTGAAGTATGTTCAGTGAGATAACACCAGTTCATATTATTGAAGAACACATTCACTACACCCGTCTCACTCTTTTCACTCAATCTTTCTCCATTCATTTAATATAGCTTCGATTCTTGGTAGAGGTGTAGAGCAATGTCTTACAAATCCAATGGTTCAAGAATCAAGTCATTTGGATGTCTAAAGAAGAAGTTATGGCCAAAAGAAGCAACCATGTTTGTGACCTCTATCAAATTGAACCTATTATGGAGAGATTTTCATAACTTTCATAAACAATGTCGGATTGATCTTGTTTTTATACCATTGGAAAGAGGACTTCTAGATCTACAACTTTCATGAAGACCTCGAAGGCCAATTCTATCGTCTTATTTCTGTATCATCTCACTTTTGCATCTTCTCACTTTCCTTTCGTCTCACTTTCTATCGTCTCACTTCCATCGTCTCACTTTCTATCGTCTCACTTCCATCGTCTCACTTTCTATCGTCTCAAAACTTTCATCTCACTTCTTCCGTCTCATTTTCATCGTCTCATTTCTATCGTCTCATTTCTTTCATCTCACTTCTTCCGTCTCATTTTCATCGTCTCATTTCTATCGTCTCATTTCTTCCGTCTCACTTCTTCCGTCTCATTTTCATCGTCTCATTTCTTCCGTCTCACTTCTTCCGTCTCATTTTCATCATCTCAAAACATCCGTCTCACTTCTTCCGTCTCATTTTCATCGTCTCATTTATATCGTCTCACTTCTTCCGCCTCATTTTCATCGTCTTATTTCTATCGTCTCAGTTTCTATTGTCTCAAAACTTCCATCTCACTTCTTCCGTCTCATTTTCATCATCTCATTTCTTCTATCTCACTTCTTTCATCTCATTTTCATTGTCTCATTTCTATCGTCTTACTTCTTCCGTCTCATTTTCATTGTCTCATTTCTATCTTCTCATTTCTTCCATCTCACTTCTTCCGTCTCATTTTCATCGTCTCAAAACTTCCGTCTCACTTCTTCCTTCTCATTTTCATCGTCTCATTTCTATCGTCTCACTTCTTCCGTCTCACTTCTTCCGTCTCATTTCTATCGTCTCATTTCTTCCGTCTCACTTCTTCCATCTCATTTTCATCGTCTCAAAACTTCCATCTCACTTCTTCCGTCTCATTTTCATCATCTCAAAACTTCCGTCTCACTTGTATTGTCTCATTTTTGTATCTCACTTTTTCCGTCTCACTTTTGCGTATCACTTTTTCCGTCTCACTTTTGCGTCTCACTTTTTCCGTCTCGTTTTTGCTCCAGAACGTCTCCACTTATAAAAATCATAACTTTTGACTCCGATATCCAAAATTTTCATACTATATACCGTTGGAAAGATAAAAGAAAACTCTATAACCTTACAGAAGGAAACTTTGCTAAAATCTATTTATATCAATGCCAAATTTAAACCTAAATTCTGAAGACAAAATTTTCATTTATACACCAATGTACTGCACCCAATTCTTAACTTCATGAAATTTTGAGACTCTTAGAGACAGAATTGAAATTTTATGTCTTCATAAGAAATGTAACCATACATTTCTAGTTTAATCCAAATTAATAATCATCGCGTTTGGACAACTAGAGGAAAAGTTATGGCTAACAGACTAAAGCACACTCAATGAACATTTTTCAGGTCACTACCAATTTTGTTTCTAACTCTTTCCTTATCACAACTCATACCAAGATCACTCTTTCTACTCGTTCTACTCCTCATTTTCAATAAAATCGCATTTCATGTCAATTATACCCGGAGGTTGTCAATGAATGCATGTACTGCTTTTTATTCAAAAACATTCCATATTTATGTGCATATATGCTAACACGATGCATGAACATGAAAATGCATTGTCTTAATTTCTCTTTAAGCTCACATGTACTAAAATTTCGGGTCCTAACCCTTCATATGGGGACGGGATGTTACAATTAATGTGTTGTACAATTGAAAGGGGTGAATAAACTTGACATTTAAGTTTTTATTAATATGTATATTTAGTCCAGAGTTCCTAGATGCGGATTTTGCATGTTAATAATTTGGAACAACTTGAATGATTTTGTTTATAGTTAAATTTGTTTCATGAAGTTAAAGCCATTGCCTGATTATTGCATTATGTGCTTTGTGTTGTTTGTTGTTTTGTTTACCTGGGGATAAGCAAACATTTATGTATGGGGATGTTGATAAGTATAAATTGCACCTTATTTTAGGGCATAGTTTGATATGTGTTTAGCCGTTAATTTGATCATTTAGTGAGTGTTTAGGTTAGAATTGTGTTATTGTTAATTATTTGTGTTTTAGGTGTTTTATGGGTTAGTACAAGCTTTTAATCTTAAATATTATGTTTTTGAGGTACCTTAATGTGTTTGCTAGTGTTTCAAGGTCAATTTCAAAGAATGGAGGAGTTTCGGAAGACATTCGGGTCGAAACAATAGGCAGGTCACGATTGTGGCAGAAGGCTTAAATGTAGGCCATGATTGTGGCTTGTAGGGCCACGGTCGTGGCCTACATCGGGCAGACGTATAGTCGTTTACAAACTTCATGTTTTAAGGGATTTTTTGTACCTTTCAGATCCTCAAAAAGACCCTAGGGTTACCAAAACATAAAAAACTATTTAAATGACATTAAGAGGAGCGCAAAAGAGCTTTTTGCATCAACCACATTTCAAATGCTAAGAGAGAATACCGAGAGAGAGAAAGAAGAAGAAGGAAGAGGAAGAGGAAGATGAAGTTGACTCGACGTGCTTCTCGGATCAGGCGTCACTGCCTTCCTTCGTCTATTCTAAGTCATTATTTCCTTTTCATTTTGATTTTATTTATGTATAAAATTGAGATGGATAGTATGATGATAAGATTTGGAATATTGATGATGTTCTAAACTCTCCTTTAGGATTTTATTTTGATTTAATGATAATTTAGTCTATTGTGTATATTGGATGAATGTCGTGATTTGATTGTGTTCTTGCATAATTCGGTAATAAACTAAGAGGGTGAACTGCGTGAAAAATGATTAAATCAAATTAATGAGAGTTAGATAATTTAATAGAAACCATGTCAAATCATATTGGTAATTGTGAGGAGAGAGATCCTGTGTTATGTTTTGATAGTTTATTAGAGTGCTTCAGATCTAATTATGGTTTTGGATAATTATTGAATTGAGAGATTACAAATTTCATAATCTGATTAAGGTTTAATGGTTATAACTAGAGAGAGTAATCAACCCTAAGACAGTCTAGAACTGACACTCTATTGACATATAATCGGCTAGGTTAGCATTAATGATAAGTAAAATCTCCTTTCTCATAAATTGGTATATTCCTTACATTGATTTCTATTGTGATTACATATTGCTCATTTGTTAATACTTTTATGTTTAATTTCTGATTTGATTGGTTGAACTCAATTCTTGTAATTAATTTCTATTGCATCTTTCAATTTTATAGTTTTTTTGGCCTTAGATTTTAGGATTAGATTACTCTCATTTCTTGTGGGATCGACACCTTTAATACTTCTTTACGAACCATGCACTTGTGGAATATTGAGTGTTTATAAGATTAAAACTTACCCCAGTTAGCCACCTTCTTCCTTTTGTTTCTACTAGGTTCCATTATATTGGATATCTATAACATAACTCAAACATAAAGAATATGCATTAACATAACTCAATTATTAGCAATACACACTAAGATAACTCAAACATCAACAATACGCATTAATATAAATGTTCCTAACATTTCATTTCAAAAAATATAAATAGCACTTTTATTACCTTTAATTATCATGATCAAGATCTTCAAAATCATTATCATTAATTATGTTGTGATTTGACTCTTTATCACCATTATATTTGGCCAAAGTATCATCATTGTCACATAATTCATCCTCAATATAGTCTTCATCTCTTTCTATAACAAGATTGGCTTGTACTTCATTTTCTTCTAGTATATTGGGATCAATATCTCTCCTATGGAATGATGATATATCTGCATCTTCTATTTGTAGGGCTCCATTATTCATCTTCGATTCAATCTCTTGATATATTTTATCACCATATTCACTCGTTAGACCATTTTCCCTTTCACAAAAATCAAAGAGATTTTGATGTTGAAACTTTTGAAAAACTTTCCAATTGTTGCCTAATATAATGTTGTTAAGGTAGAATACTTGTTTCACATGACTTGCAAGGACAAAAGGGTATTATCATACCATGTATTACTAACATTGATGCTAGTAATATTGCTATTCACTTTTATGTAACCAAGGTCAAAACATTTGTAGTTAAATAGAACAGCCCTTTTATCCTTGATGTAATACAACTCTATTATTTCTAAGGTGACACTGTAAAAGTCAATAAAATCGTCGTCTTGTTGTCCCTCAACAGCAACCCCACAATTTTGGCTTTTAAGTTGACTGTCTCGATCTTTTATGTGAAATATAAATTTATTAACAATAAAACTTGCATATGTTTTTCTATATATATGAGACCTATATGCCAAAGCATATAATGTTGTCATTGCCTATTGCAATTTACAGTTATGTAACTATATCATTTGTAGGATAAAATATAATTAGAAGTTAATCTGACCTACAAATTGCCATATGTTCATAATATTCCATCAATAACTTACTCGAGTCCCAAATCATGATGGGAACTTAATCTTATGTCTTTCTTCAACATTAATAATCCCTTTACTCCATTTATTATCGACCTTCAAATGTAACAAATTCACAGTAAAAGATAGTTGTGAACATTTTGAGCAACTTGGATGTAAATCTTCTTGAGTAACTTTCAATAACTTCCCAAAATTATCTTCTATAATATTACCAATTATGTTAAGCAGACCAGTTTCATTCATAGTCTCCATATAATTCCCATAATCCTCTAAAATTTCGTCAATCCCATCATCACCATCGTCAATAATATTACAATCTTCTACATCATTATTGTTACTATCATCAACACTTGTATCAACATTTCTACTATAACTTACTTCTGAACGTTCACCATGATAAACCCATAAAGTATAGAATTTATCTATGCCTCAGATTAGCAAGTGATTATATATCACATCTTGACTTTGAATGTTCACATTTAAGCAATCTATGTATGGACAATGACTATAACATTCTACACCCATTTAATCTTTTACAAATTTCATGAAACTCTTAATTCCTTCTAAGTATTTAGTGGACTACTTCTGATGAGAGATCTAAATTTTTTCCATCTAGTTATACAATTAAAATTAAATTACTAAATTAATAAATTCTATTTAAGTTATAAATAACATAATGATAAATCAATAAAATTTGACATACTATGTTTTAATTCAAACAAACAATGAAATTGATCCTGATAAGAATAAGAAGTGTGAAACCAACATAAAATTCATCATGCACATGTAGTGAGTTTTAAACATACCAAGATACGTAACATTGTTAGACCATATGAATCGAGAAAGAATCTTCTCGCTATGACTACTAGGCTTGTGGAATATTCACCGATAAGCCTATATGGAGTTGTGTCATGGGTTATTAGCCTATATACCATCCACATGGTTTATAAAATAGATCATCCATAATTATAGGTGGATTTTTGATGTTTTATATCGGAAATTATAAATTATAGTTTTCTATTTGTCACCATAACATACCAAGGTACATGGCATTGTTAGACCATATGAATTGATAAAGGCTCTTCTTGCTGTGATTCTTAGGTTCGTGGAATATTCATTGATAAGCCTCAATGTAGCTGCATCATAGGTTTGTAGCCTACATACCATCCAAATGGTTTATAAAAGAGATCATCCATAATAGATCAAACTCGTTCCATATGCAGTAAATACTTATGTAATTTATACATCTAATCATCAATGATTATAACAATATTCCTAACAATAACACACAAAACTAAGACCCGTAAAAGTAAAAGAAAAAACTAAACATCAATATTCAGACTATTAAAGTAGAACCTAAAATGAACAAAAGTTGGACGACTTACCTAGACGGATGGAAAATAAAGAATGAAAGATGACAAATGACGAAGCTGGACAATTATCGACGCTCTTTAATGCTAAATAGGGTTTGGGAAAATTACGATTAACAAAAAAAAATGAGGAAGAGAAACCTATAAGAATATGCATATGCTAATGTTACTATATTTTTCAATGTGGAAGTACATTGTTAAAACTCGCATATGCATATTTCTACCTTTTCCCTTTGTTCAGGTTAACAAGTAATTAATAAATTAAAAATTAGAAGATTAATGGAGATGGCCATAACATGTTATATTTTTTCCTTAGGTTATCTAACTATACAATCTCAATTTTGGAGTACATGAAGTTTTAATAAATAAGTTAGTAAGTAATGTTCCATCAATGTAACTCTTAATGTAAACTTTTATAAGAACAAGAATAATGAAAACTGTTTTGAAAGTAAGATACTGACTTACTGTATCAAATAGTAATTAGTACTAAAATTATCAGTGTGATATTTAGATAAGTAAAATAGAGTATAACACCAAGTCAACCATTCGTAACAAAATATATTGAACAAATTAACTTTTCATACATTTATGCAAATATTAATTACTTTACATCGTATGACAAAAAGAAGAGAAGTATATTGTATAAGTCAACATAATTATAAAATATATATATAATCATCCAAAATTGTTAAACACTTCCAAATAATAAGATTATTCTTGTTGGACATTAACACTTAAAATTCTTTATTCAGCAAGTCTTTATACTAAATATCTTTGTGAGCCTTTTATTTGATTATAATTAACTCTTCAATCTCCTATCCGAAAATACTCATGTACCTTTCCTACTTAAAATCAAATCCCAAACTTTTCCTTACCCTAAAATGACAAACAAAATTTGCACATCACAGTTAAGAACTTCCAAGTTCAAACCCATTATATGACTGCCCTTTACACACACACACACACACACTTAATTACCTCTCAATTTCCACTAAACACTTTTTATGGAATGGGAAATTGATTACCCTAATCTAACCCTAATTTTGTAAGCAAAAGGGACCAAATTCAAACAAAAGCAAAAAAACTCATACAGGACTTTCATTGAACATGTTATAGGTAGTACTCAAACAAGCTTCCTAATCCATCTAAGCTTTAATCAACCTTTGTAAAATATTTTTATATTTAATAAACTTTTTATAATATATATTTTCTATAAAATGGTATAGAATTTATATATAATAAAAACAATTTTGTGACATCACATAAAATTATCAAATCATATATTTATGTAATATAAATATACGATTTTATTTATCTACTTTCAATTAATTTTTTGTTTTTAGTTTTATTTTTTTAAAAATTACTATTTTTAGCTAAATTTATTTCTAAACCTACAATCATTATCAATAATATTACATTTAATTTTTAAGAATATGATATTACTATTTAATATCATATTTTCCATTTTTACTATATTGCAATTATTTTTAATTATATTTCAATAAATATAATTATATGTGGTAATTAATAAAATGTTATATGAATGTAGAGATAATAGTTGTAATTAGTATAATGATTTATGAATGTACAAATAATAGATAAAATTTCTCATTCCTTACTTATATAATATATTAATCTATTTAATCATAGTTATCTATTTATTATGTATAAATTCTATAGTATATAGGAATAATTGTCGACGAATTACAAAAATTGTTGCAAAAGTTTCACATTTTCGTCTCCAAAGCTTAAGCCAAAACTACATCGTTTTATGAAATTGAAAACCTAATTACACAAACAAAAGACATAAATTAAAAACGTCCCCTGCTGGAAAAGTCTCCAGATGCTTCCTAATTAGGGTTGAACCATCGAAGGCGATCTTCTTCTCTGAACTAGTCAAGTTGCCAGGTATGGGTTCCTTTGTCTTGCTTCTCACTTTTTCTTCTTCCTTTTACCTTTGGTCATTATTCTGTAATAGGTAGTCATTAGCTTTCTCTTAGAGGAGTACATATTACTCCCATCCTAGGTGAAAGCTAAGCTCAAGGTTTTCTTTTGAGTGTTTAGCTTTATCAAATTACTGGAATGGTCTTACATTCAAAGAAAGACACCTTAATATTTAAGGATGTTGATTTAACGTCTCCTTAAAAATGGATTGGTGCTTGATATGATGATTTCCTATATATTGGAGAAACTTGTAGCTTATTTTTAAAGGACTATTTTCAATGAGAGCTTGCTTGAAGAACTATACATATGAACTTCTCGATTAATGGATCATCACCATCATTCGTTTTTTTATAATGAGAACCTTAAGCAAAATTTATGGATATTATCCTATAATTTGAATTTCATTACACATTTTTGTGAGATTATTGAAGTAAACAAATCATTAATTGCAATTGAATAAGCTAACCTTAATATATACTTTAATTCTAAAAGAAAAAAAAAGGTCAAGGTAGAGGGAGCTAACAATATGATATACAATTTTTTATTATTTTTAGTTGCAATTTCAGAAATATGATATTCATAAATCTAGAGAAATATGATATGCAATAGGTTATAAACTCAACTTCAACTGGTTATATTGACTTATTAATTATGAGTGGAAAACATAGAATGTGCTCGTGTAAGGCATTTTTGGATGGTTAAAAAATTAAGTTTCGAAGATCTTTGCTTCTTTTGTGAATATTTTGGTAATTGCATATAAATTCATATAAAATTTCTTTTCTTATTAAATTGTACACTTTTCTTCTATATTGATTATAGAAGATTACTTGTTTTCGCTTCTATTGAATTTTTAGAAGAAAATTGTTAACATATATTCATCGCAGAATGTCGACATGGTGACTAGTTTCTACCGATGGGAGGCATGTGGCAAAATTATCCCTAATGAAGAACAAATCAATGCACAATAAATCTCCTCATCAAAGACTAATCAACTTTTGCCTTCAATGGCCAATCTTCTTCTTCAAGATTTTAAGTATCATCCGAATTAGCTCTCTCTTTTTATTAACTGCATCTCATTTTCTGTTAGGAAGTTATTAGATGAACGTCTAATTGTATATACTATGTGTTTTGTCAAGATTCTTCAAAAATTTAAGAGAATATAAGTGGAAATGGAGGTAGTGGAGATGTCCCCATAGCCCATATAGGAATAGGAAAATCAGTAGTTTTGGAACAGTCATTGATTGAAAAAAATGTGTGTTCATTGTGACGACGATGGAGTCATTCAATTAGGTATGATTGTGTTCAAATTTGGGTTACTTGTACCATTTGATTTAGCTTTGATTGTTCTATCTTGTTTGTTCCTTAGGTGAAACGCATGGTAGGTGCGGTTCAACTTATTCAACAATCCATATTGCATCTGAGAAATCATTCATTACATCTTTTGCTAGTTTAGTTAAAGCCAAGAAGTTATTGAAAGGAGGTGAAAATAAACCAACTCCTGGGGAAGATCTTTCACTATTTTAATTGATGCTTTCTAACGTGTAAAGAGCCTTTTTAGGAATTCATACTTAGGGAACTCCTTTACCTTATCTACAAAGTCTCATGTCACTTGAAATCAAGAAAAATAATTATTTCTTTTTCTTTATTTTTCTTTTGCGAAGGAATAGGCATGAAACTTTATTTATTATTTTGTATGAAAGAATTGTTAAACTTCTAATTAAAATCTTTTATTACTTACCATATATCATTATATTATATATTATATTATATTACTTACCATATATCAATATTTATTGTTTTTCTGTAAGATTCATATACCATTATATTACAAACTTCATATTAAAACTATTTGAAAATTTTGTAACACTATATAAAATTGTCAAATCATATAATTTAAAAGAGAAAAATAAAAAGTATAAATTACTATAATATTAATTAATTTTGAGTTTATTGTTTCATAAATTATTGAAATGATTTGACATTTTTGTTCACTAGATTTATTTTTACACTTACGGTCATTATTAATAATATTAAACTTGATTTTACTCAATATAATATTCAGTCACAAAATGATCAAGTTAAAGTTAGTGAATCTATAATTATCAATAAGAGAGTTATTTTGTTATTTAACGTTTTGGTAACGATTTATTCCCACAACCCTTTGGCGACATTTTTTAAAACGTCGCAAAACAGTAAAGCTTTGAAAATTCGTCTCCAAAGCTTCGCAAAAAAAAGTGTAGTAAATACTCAACCTTGATGTAGTGTTGATTTGTACACCACATGCGGTCAAGTTAGGAGAAGGAATTGGTGACCTTCCTAAAAAACCATTGTCATGTAATTGAATTAATGATTTAAAAAACTTAGTTCCTGTAAGCGATTTCCTTTTACAAAAGCAAGTTTCTTGTTATAGGGTTTACAATCACTGTTTATATTTAAGTTATTTGGTCAACTTTATATTTCCCGTTTATTAATACAATTTATTATTAATTTTATAAAACAACTGTATAACAAAACCTTAGGAAAATAATTTGATATGAATAAGTAAATCACATGGAATTTTTAGCGTAGAAATTATAAAATTCAGGTTTCCTGCTCTAGCCTCGAACATAAAATGGGAATGACCGCCGCCTCAAACTAAAACGACATTATGAGATTATTATGGTTCATATTTGATTTTGATAAACATACTATTGTGACAATTATATATATATATATATATATATCCGACGTTCCACGTTGGTTGGCCAGTTACGGTCAAAAACATGCATATGGTGTCTGAATCATGGTCCAAGAGACTGCGACTCCTTCAGGGAAATACGCGCATCCTCCATGCACTTAGACGCGAAGTGATAGACAACAAAAGTTTGTCTTGTTTTGTGTCACGTCGTTCGATTGTTGTAGAACATGCTAATACTTACTAGAATCAGTGTTTTATGACTTCTCAAAAAGTCGATCCAGACAAGAGTGTCTTCATACGGCTACTCAGTGTTTTCAACGAGTTAGCAGTCCAATGCTCAATGGTATAGAAGAATGGAGATTCTGCTCCTACCATTATTTATTTCCTTCAAGAATATTCATACTTGAGGTCGAACACCTCTCAAGTAGCTAAAAATATCATTGTTACCTTGAAAAGAAATTTATTACAACGTTTGAGTCCATACCTATTTGATGGTCCACACTGATGAGACTAGAAAGCGAGACCATCTGGGAATAATTAATATCTCACTTGACAAAGAAGGCAACATATGGGGCGTATTTTGCACCTTACATTTCAATTTTTCTTCCGTGGTAGTATAAACAACTGTGATGCAAATCTATAACAGCCATCTTCGCTATACCAGTCCATGTTTTCAAAAACTACAATATTTTAAAGTTTAAATATTTAAAACAATATTAATTATAAAAAAAAACATATCAAGTGGGCAATAACTCATGAGCTTACTATCTTGGGCCAGTTGCAGGCCGACTTCCATAGACCAACTGGAAACAAACAACACTTAAGAGAATAGGCTTCTTTAGGATTGTATGAATGGATGTATTGCTGAAAATCCTTCCTTAAATAAAAATCAAGAATCAAATGGGTAAAGAAAGGAGAAAATAATATAACCTTCCAAACTTCATCAACCGGCATTAATCAACTTTCTTACAGTGCAAGAAATTGTGACAACATCATACTTGCATATGTATATAATAGCTAATAAGAGATGATCCCATAAATAATGGGGATATTATATGTATGATAAAGCTAGACCTAAAAACAAGGCATATGATATGATTGAATGGATGTTTATCCTCAATTATCTCAATGCATTTGGCTTTATAAACATCTTCCTAAAGGAGAATCTACAATCCCTTTTAAAGAAGGAAAAGGGGTTAGGTAAGGTCATCTCGTATCTCCTTACTTATTTGTACTATTTATGGAAGTTCGTAATTTAATTATCAATAAAATGATTGATAATGGAGCTCGTGCTATATTGGAGATGTTCAACAACTGCACATGTCCATGTATCCTATGATGGTGATTTGTTACTGCTTTATCATGATGATATTTCATTATTGAGTGTACTTTTAAGGGACTTTGAAGCTCTCTTGGGTCTACAAGTTAACCCTATAAAAAGCTTGCCTTTTTTATAACAAGAATGTTGATCCTTTGCTCCAAAAAACTTGTGGCTTTTTCTATTCAATCACTTCCAGTCAACTACGTTGGGGTTCTATTATTACAACAAAGCTCACAATGGATGTCAAAAGAACGCAAGCGGCGGGAAGGTTGCTTCTTTTGAGGTCATTGAACGCGATAGCTCCATCTGCTATTGAGTCGTCTTTGGATTAACAGAAAAACGTTACTTTCTTACGCACCAAAGCTCCATCTGCTGTCTCGCTTCTTGTTTGCTTGTCTGGAAAAGGGCTTTGGTCTGTTAGGTAAGAAGAACCGCGCCTCCTCTGTGCGTGTTGCTCTTCCCACCGTGCCTGACGCCTACTGCTCTCCAACATCGTTGTTCTCTTCAAGTTGAGTTTCTGGAAAGTAGAGTATCTGCACAACGAATCAGTTCTGGTTTGCTGGTTTTAGTGTTCTGCACGAGAGGTGTTTGATAAAATGTCTCAAAGAGATAGACGATGGAAAACTGATTTCTATCTTTGTTGCCACTTTATTGGATAGCAAAAAATACGGAAGAGACATTCAAGGAGAAGCTATTGTCGTGAGATCTCCATTTCTTGTGGAAGAACATCTTTATCCATACAAACAAGCAACAAACGGTATCAGATAATTTTCTGTAGATACCATTTCATCGACTTTTGGTATGTCTGGTGCTCTGAGTTCCCAATCGCAGGAGGCCCGAATAGCAAAAAAGTCCCGACTAAGGGAGGATGATCCACCGGACGGTGGTGGATCCACTACCCCCACTCCGTCCAAATCCAAGATATCGTTTAAAGGTGCGGTTATGGGAGATACAGGGGACTCGAGTTCTTCCTTGTTTGAAAACTCCTTTTGTATCGAAGACGGTGACATCAACCGTGAGTTGAAGGATGGAATTCCATCAATCCATTTCTCTGATCGGCTT
>JANZLC010000008.1:27662434-27674794 GCA_026413385.1 Erythroxylum gracilipes | reverse complement strand
GTGGTTATTAAAAGAAATAAATTTGAATTAGTCATCAAAGGAATTTTTGTGATACTAAAGTGATCACTTTAGTTGATTGAGTTTAGAGTAAACTTCATACTTCTTGAATAATGATTCATCTTGTCATTGTCATTTAGCATCAGAAATTTCTGTGATGCTAAAGTGGTCACTTTAGCACTGACTGTGGTGGTGCAAGAGCAACTTCAAGTACACCCTAAGTCCTTTCTCTCTCTCTTTCTCTAAGTATTCTTACTTCTTCTCTCAATTCTAGAACCTCCTGCTTTTATTTTAAGGCTCGGTTCTCTACTTCTAAGGCTTCTATTCTTTGTTATAAGGTTCTAACATCTTCCCCTTGAGCAGTTGAGGGTTCAGGTTCATTAGTTTACTAAGTTTGGTATAAACTTCATACTTCTTGAACAATAATTCATTCTATCATTGTCATTTAATATCATAAATTTCTGTGATATTAAAGTGATCACTTTAATTGACTAACTTTGTAAACGATGAAAGGCAAGGATTTTAAAAATCCCACAATAGGAAAGTTCAAGAATTGAGTTTCCCAATTTAGAGAATAAGGAGATCCAAAGGGCCAATATGGTTTATGTTCTTTAATTTGTAAGAGAATTAAGAGGCAATAATAAGAAGCCCCTAGGTCGACAAAAGGGACGAACGATATCGTTGGCCTTAGAAAATTTTCAACAACAAGGTAGCCCAAGTTGACAAAGATACTAGCAACTTCATCAAGCCTTTAAAATCATATACGTGGCATAAATTTCTCTATTACATGATCCTCAAAAGAGGGATGCAGGGACACCATCTTCTTTTCGGTACTTCATAGGACAGGACATGATAGGACTCAAACAAACCCTTCATTTACAAAAATCCTAAGTGAGTCACCCCACCAAAGTTTTGCCTGCAAAACTTAGAAGCCTATAATAGCATAATAGATCACACGTATCATGTCGGTTGGTACCAAGAAATGATGGACTTACAAGGAGCTTTAGATGCTTTGAAGTATAAGGCCTTCTCTTTGACTATGGAAAGGGTTATACGGGATTCATATCAGACCATCTCAAAAGGGTCTATCTCGAGTTTTAGGCAACTCAGGTCCATATTTGAAGCTCACTTTGTCAATAACAAATTAAGGATAGGGATTTCTCCACCTTCTTTAATGTGGTACAAGTGAAGGTGGGGAGCTTCCCTAACATCCACCGACTAGTCATTCTACTTTTGCTGTGCTAAACTTGCCCGAGGACAAGAGCATGATGAAAAGCGGAAAAGTCGCAACGAATCTCACTTTCCGTTACAGCATCGTATCACGAAAATGTTCCAATCCAATCAGATTTTTGTTTTTGGCAGATTATCGGATGGTTAGACCATGTAATTCAACGGCCAATGCACTAGTACGTATGGAAACAAAAATGTCAATTTGTAGGAAGAAACCATGAAAATCCAAGTACGAAGCATCCAAACAACATGTGTAAAGCACTAAGGTGCTACCCAGCAAGTGGTCCAGGAAAATTTCTTAATTTTATATAAAATAAGCCAAAATAATTATATCTTCCTAATTTTTTGTTGCTAAATTGTTCTATGCTGGTTCCCTCATGACTTAACAGCCTAATCATTCTAAAGAAAACATTTATCTTCTGAGTTGTTGGAGCCCTTAATAAACGGAAAAGGAGTCATTTAATACTACAATTCATCCCTTTACTATAAGTGCATCATAAAGGGTAACAAAGTCCATCAAACCATGATTTTTAGTACAGAAAGAAGTTTTGACCTTCCTCTGTCACCGAATCACCAAGCATGGTGCCATAGCATCTCTTACCTTGAAGCAAAATAGAGCATTTTCTACAGCATTACCAAACAATTACGATAGGGTTAATACAGTAGACCATCTCTTACAGGAATTGCAATATTTGTGGATATGATATCACCTTTACCTTTGTACATACCCAGCAAAAAAAGTAGAACCAATCTCAGTGCTCATAAGTACGTACCATGGATTTGAATAGGTCCATCTACAGTTCTATAGCTATTCAGTTGCAGCTGAGGACAAATGCATTTGCCATCCAAGCTCACGGTCGTAATTTTTCTTGACAAATAAGCAACGGAAGATGCACTAGTATCCTAAACCTTGCTGCGGGCACTAGGCTTATTCAGTTCAAAGGACTGCCAAATGAACGAAAAAAACTAAGCACCAATATTGCCGGCTATTCGTTGCTTCTCCATATTGATAACCGCATTGACTATATGTAAGTTTTTATCAAGCTATTTTAGCCTTATTGGGCCAATTTCGGTTCCATCAGTCTGTAAATCCCAACCAAACCATGTTAGGTATTTCAGCCAAAGACCTGTATGTATAATCCCACGGAGTGTCAACCAATAAGCTCCTTAACCTCTTCAAGCTGGCATATTATGGCATCAAGAATCTCGGCTTTTGGCACTCAAAATAGTTTATATTTCTCAATAGCAATCAAAAACAGAATCAAAGCATTCGCAACTGAACTGAATCAGCTCAACCATCAAAAAACTCCAAAAAGGGCATCCATTGCACATTTTATTTAATGGGAAAAAAAAAGAATACAATCTGAAACCTTCTGCAACCTAATTGTGCTACGAGCCTTGTAAACCACTGCAAGTTCTGCAAAACAAGCACTTGACCAGACTTCCGAACCCAGCAGCAAATTCACTTGCTCTCTATGTCATATATATCTGTTCTGAAATCAAACGTCAAGGAAGAAAAAGGCCATATTTCATATCATCCGAAGAACAATAGAAGACTTAATGGAATCTAGTGGTAGAATATGTTCTACCTGTTAACAGTTCAAGCCAGCTTCCGAAACTGCAGACAAAAGTCTGACAGGTCATTGCAATAAAGTTTGTTCGACTACCAAAAACTTTCCAAGTTCTATACTAACCAGGAGAGATTACCATGACCAAATGATTTCACAATAAAATGATATAACAAGAAATCATAACTAGCAATCTACCACATCCGGAAGAAATCTTCCCATCAGCCAATTAACTTTTCAACTATTAAATTCTGTCATCAACTATCCAAAGCAATTTTTTTTGGAACATGAAAGGAAGTGTACTTGACCTTTTTTTTCCAGTCCTTATTCTTGTTTAATATTTAACTGTCACTTATTACATAATGTTTTTGTAATCTATTAGGTTCACAAAATTTGACCAATTTAAATAGTCAATGAAATTTGGATCAATTTCTCATAGCCATTTGCTTGATAATTTATAAACAACACCTAAATGGGCCACACGACCCAAGAAGCAGAGAAAACCCGAAATCAAGATAAAACCTTTTAATTGACAGATTCATCTCAAGGACTGCCAAATAACGAGCGAGCATTTGGGACAACAACCCTAGAACAATCAGATTAGTTACAGAAAATATGTGAAGTGGACCTCCTTGTTTAAAACCTAATGCCTGAAGTTCAAAATAATAAAGGATTGAACCCATAAGGATTTGTTTATGTTGTCCTTGACCTATTAGGATTTGGTTATGTTGTCATATACCCATTAGGATTTGTTTCTAGGATTTGGTTATGTTGTCATATACTCATTAAGATTTGTTTCTGTTTTATTTTATTTTAATTTTCCTAGCTAGGCAGGTTTTCTTGTCCAGCAAAAAAGGAAAATAAGTTAGCTTTAGAAAAAGATTTCAATAAATCCTTTTCACACTAGAATTAGGACTCTCATGTGCCACTTTAGGGGTATAAAAGGGAGGGTCAACAGATGTTTTGGGGACCAAAAAAATTGCCTTTAATAAAAGCTTCTACAGGAAATTTTCCTTAAAGAAACTGTCTTTCTCTTGTTGATTAAATCCTAAGTTTTATGCTTGGATTTGGTTCAGAAATTAACCTAAAATCTCTACTTAGCTACTTCCTCTGTGTCAGTTGGTATTAGAGCTTTAAAACTAGTTTTTCCCGTATTTCTTTCCTAGTGCCTTGCCTCAGTTTTGTTTCTGTCCCACACCCTCTAGCCCATCTTCTAGCCCTACGAAATCAGAAATTTCACCCAAAAAATAAAACCCGAGAAAATTCACCCAGAACCTAGAAAAGTCAAACCAAACATTTTCAGGTTTGACCAACCAGTATAAATGGTTGATCAAGGAGATAACCAAAGATTTGACGAAATTTTGGAGGCTATTAATGGATTAGCGACTCGTATGGACCAACTTCTAACCATTATGGCCCTTAATCAAGCCAATAATGTAGAAATACCAACTAATGGAGCTCAAGGCAAAGGTTTACCTCAACCCCAACCTATTGGCAGACCTGATCTTCCAAGGAATGCAGAAAATAGGAGAGCTCAAGGTCAGAATCAGATGCCTCTTATGGAATATAGTTCAGATGAAGAAATTCTAGACCAAGACCAACCAAGAAGAGGCCAAAGGGATAAAGATGATTATAACATTAAAGTTAAAGTCCCTTACTTTAGTGGAAATCTAGGCATTGAAGGCTTTCTTGATTGGATTGAAAAGGTGGAAAGTTTTCAAGAGATGATAGAAGTCACAAATAATAAACTAGTGAGAATTGTGGGATATAAATTAAAAAGTGGTGCTAAAGTTTGGTGGAGTAATCTTCAAAAGAATCAGGAGAGTAATGGAAAACCACCAATCAAATCTTGGAGGAAATTGAAACAAGCCCTTTCCTTAGATTTTTACCCCCTGATTATGAGTTGCACTTATTTGATCTTTATCAAAGTTGTGCCCAAGGTTCTAGGAGTGTGGAGGAGTATCATTCTGAGTTTTTGAGGCTGGCAGCACGCAATAATCTTGAAGAATCCGACATGCAACAAGTTTCAAGGTATCTTAGAGGATTAAGATCATCCATAAGTGAAAGGCTTAGAATGCACACAGAGATTTTAATACCCTAGGAGAACAACTCAACAAATTCCAAACGAAGTGGTAGGAAAGGGGAAAGCATCAGCTAAAACATTAAAAATCGATAATGCCCTTAAAGATCTAAGAATGGACAATAGGTAGCCATTCGAAGGAGGTGGCAGCAGCAGCAGCAGCAGTAGAGGAGTTCCTAAGGGTTCCAACCCTTATGCACCACCAAAAATAAGACGTGTTATAAATGCTGGAAGCTTGGACATAGCTCTAGTAATTGTCTTGAGAGAAAGATGGTCAATGTTGTTGAAAGAGGAGACTACCTTAATGAAGGTGCAGAAGATTTGGAAGATCTTCAAGAAGAGGGAGAATAAGAAGAGGAGTTTGCTGAAGAAGTTGCCGAAGACAGAGTTAATCTAGTGGTAAGGAAGATACTTTGTTCATCTAAAACCGAGGAGCCACAACAAAGGAGAAGCATTTTTAGATCCTTTTGCACTATTAATGGTAAGGTGTGCGACTTGATTGTAGACAAATGTAGTGATGAGAGTTTAGTGGCAAGAAAGTTGGTGGATCACATGAAGCTTCCTACTGAGAAACATCCTCATCCCTACACCATTGGTTGGCTTATTGATGGGCCAGCCTTGGGAGTAACTGAAGTATGTCAAGTTCCTATTTCTATATGAAAATCTTACAAGGCTACTGTTTATTGTGATGTGGTGGACATGAATGCAAGCCACATACTCCTAGGAAGGCCATGGCAATTTGACTTGGATATTACTTATAGGGAAGAGATAACACACTTTCTTATTCCAATGGAAAGGCAAGAAAGTGACCATGCTATCCACAAATGTAGCCTTTGATAGGCCAAAGGCTTGTAGAGTGGAGGGAAAGACATTGCTGACCCTTAGTGGGCAAGATTTTGAGAGGGAAGTTAATGAGACTCGAGAGGTTCATGTCTTGGTGGTAAAGAACCAATTATTGGAGGAGAGAGGAGAATGGAGCTAATTCAGACCTGATCTAGCCGCCTTTAGAGGAGTTTGCAGATCTGGTCCAGCCTGAATTACCTAATGAATTGCCTCCTATGCGAGATATTCAACATCACATTAATTTAGTACCTGGAACTAAGCTTCCTAATCTGCCTCATTATAGAATGAACCCTAAAGAAGCTGATATTCTAAGAGAACAAGTGGAAGAATTGGTGAAAAAGGGCTTGATTCGAGAAAGCATGAGTCCTTGTGTTGTTCTTGCACTTTTGACACCTAAGAAGGATGGATCGTGGAGAATGTGTGTTGATAGTAGAGTCATTAACAAAATTACCATGAGATATTGATTTCCTATTCCCAGATTGAATGACATGCTTGATCAACTCTGTAGTTCTCAGGTGTTCTCTAAACTTGACTTGAAAAGTGGTTATCACCAAATACAGATCAGACATGGGGATGAGTGGAAGACCGCATTTAAAACGAAAGAGGGGTTGTATGAGTGGCTAGTCATGCCCTTATCACTTTTATGAGACTCATGAACCAAGTGCTTAGACCTTTTAATGGAAAGTTTGTGGTTATTTATTTTGATGATATCCTTGTCTATAGCAGAACAGTTGAAGAGCATCTAGAACATTTGAGGAGAGTCTTATCTGTTTTTCAACATAATAAGCTTTACTTGAACTTGAAGAATGTAGTTTCTTGACTAGCAAGTTACTGTTCTTGGGGTATGTGGTTATTTCCGAAGGAATTCATGTAGATGAAGAAAAGGTGAAGACAATTTGTGAATGGCCTGCCCCTAAGAATGTTAGTGAGGTTTGATCTTTTCATTGGCTAGCTACTTTCTACAAGAGGTTCATTAGAAGCTTCAATTTAATTATGGCCCCTATCACAGAATGCATGAAGAAGGGAAAGTTTGGTTGGATTGATGAAGCTGAGAAAAGTTTTGCTTCGATTAAGGAAAAACTTAGCACTGCTCCTATCCTAGCCTTACCAGACTTTGACAAACTTTTTGAGGTTGAGTGTGATGCATGTGGAGTAGGTATTGGAGCTATTCTATCTCAAGAAGGCCGATCTGTAGCTTTCTTTAGTGAGAAGTTTAACGATACAAGGAAAAGATTGAGTACCAATGATCAGGAATTTTATGCATACCACTGTCGTATAGAACTAGAGTATCTCTCCCTAACCAGAGTAGCTTTGCTCCTCCTCCCTAACCAGAGCAGATTTGCTCCTTAGAAGGTGGTAATCCTACTGTCACTCTTCTCACAAATATTCTCCTTATCCCTCCCTTCTTCTATACCCCCCTTTATAACTTCCCTAGGTGCATACGGTTATAACTAACTCCTTCTAGAATAATCCCCTTTCTCTCTCTTGAAGATCCTAACATTGCCGCCTCCTTGAAGAGCAACCTTGTCCTCAAGGCTGAAGTGAGAAACCAGGGTCCGGCAGTCCATAGTTATATCCCCCTCCTCCTCCGTTTTCTGCTTCTAATGCAATAATTTCTCGGTTTGCTGTCAATGTTTCATTGTCGTCCAGAATTAACAGCCTCAACTGCTTCTTCGGACACTGATGAAGGGGATGGAACCGCTCCACACATCGGAAGCAAAGCCCTTTTTGTTTCCTGTCCATGAGTTCCTGGTACGACAAATGTCGCACCCCTCGGTTTCTCTCTGTTGGTCCTCGTCTGTCACCCTCTGTGCGTCGGGTGGAAGTCGCCAAGGGTGGAGCATCCGTCCTTCGCTGCGCTAGGAACTCTGGTGGAGTCCCAAAGAGGTCGTGATTTGTCCCTGAGCCGGCGCCCCCCCTCAAATCGCTCTCGACCCATCAGGTCGGGCGGCTTCGGGTCACGCTGAATCGGGTTGACCCGAAAATTACCCCTAAAAGGGCTCCTTCGGTGTGAAGACCACAGACGCATGCGAGAGCCACTGCCTTCGACCCCCCCGACCTCGCCGTTCATCTCATCCTCCATTGCCCCTAGCTATTTTCATCAACTGGTGCCTATTAGCAGGTCCGAACGTTCGTACCCTTCTCCTTATATCTTCTCTCAGCCCACTCATGAAATACCCCATGAGCTGCTCTTCGGGTAGCCTTCCCACTTGTGACGAAATAAACTCAAAAGCCTCAATATAGTCCTCCACCGACTCCGTTTGCTTCAAATCCGACAACTCCTCAAAAGGATTGTCAAACATTCTTCCTCCATATCGGTCAATAAGAGCTCGCTTAAACCGCTCCCAACCCAACTCTGGCTCGATCTCACGCAGAAGGTTAAACCAATGGATGGAGGACCCTTCCATGCTCAGAAGAGCCAACTTCATTTTGACTGGTTCTGAGGTATTGTGAACCTCAAAATAAATCTCTGCCCTAGTAATCCATCCCACTGGGTTTGAACCATCGAACATAGGCAACTCCACCTTGCGGACCGACATCTGATACTCCTCCATAGTGTCCGATGAATGCTCCATCGGAGTTGGTTGTTGCCTTTCACTAGACACCGCTTGCCCCCTCCCTGAGGCCTCACCACTCCCCTGTCCTTCCTCTGGCCGTTTACCCAGCATTTTGCTCATTTCCAGCAACAAGTTTCGCTGCATCTCCATCATGGCCGTTCGCATGGATGACTGCATCTCTTCTATCCCCGCTTCAAGACTGGCCATACGCGATTCCAAAAGCTCAACTTTGTCTGATATCTTCGGTGGCACCAAGGTATGTTACTCTGAATTTGTTTTTTTGTTTGTGAAAAATCCTCCGAAAAGCTGGTCCTCCTCTTCCTTCGAATCCGGCAGGTCGGACCACTGTTAGGACTCCAACCTTAGAATAATAGAGTTTCTTCTATATTATTGCAATATCACAATAATGTGTATACCACTATCGTATAGAACTAGAGTATCTCTCCCTAACCAGAGCAGCTTTGCTCCTCCTCCCTAACCAGAGCAGATTTGCTTCTCAGAAGGTGGTAATCCTTCTGTCACTCTTCTCACAAATATTCTCCTTATCCCTCCCTTCTTCTATACCCCCCTTTATAACTTCCCTAGGTACATACGGTTATAACTAACTCCTTCTAGAATAATCCTCTTTCTCTCTCCTGAAGATCCTAACATAATATCTACAAGATATGTGAAAAATGGAGATTAACTTGGAGTTATATTCACAAAGGCTCTAAATAGAGTTTGAGTCAATTACATTTGTAACAAGCTGGTCATGATTAATATCCATGCTCCAACTTGAGGAGTGTTATAAAGTGTATCTAGAACTATAAATGAATTAGATTACAAGCTTAATTACGAGGATTCCATAGGTTACAAGCATGATTATAGGGATACCATTTAATTTCTTACCTAATTAAACATTGAATAGTTAGTATATATATAAGTGTGTGTGTGTGTGTGTGCCCCCTTCACTATAAAATCATATATTAAAACAAGTTATTCCTCTCTAACAATTATTATTGCAAGTTTAGTTAAGGAATTTGCAATTACCTCTTGCTTATTTACATTCGACTTGTATGAAATTATGCATGGAGAGGAACTACTTGGTTTGGGTGGTATTTCCTATTACTGCAGAAGATATAAATCTCCCATGTTATTTTACTCATTACAAAATAATTATTATTTTAGATTACCTAAAAAGACCTTGTCATATCATAAACTATAAATTAAGTTATTTTAACAAAACATAGTATTAAAATCGAGTCAAAACTGTCACACAGATTTTGTCAGGCGTATAACGATAAGTGGCATAACAGTTTCTACAAAATAACTTGACAAACTCTTGATGGAAGTCTCTTTTTAGAGTTTTAATACCTTAAGGTGTTCTCTTAGTGATCTAGAATAATAATGGTACGAGTAAAAAAAATGGAACTCTCTTAGTGATTTAGAATAATAATGGTACGAGTAAAAAAAATGGAACTCTCCAGTGATATAATTTTTTTTTAAAAATTTAAAATTTAAAATTCTTGAAAATATTGTGATTTTTTTTATTCCTAGAAAAAATATTTTTTAGACTTTGGTTAAAAAAGAATAATAAGACACATCTCGTATGAATATTACACGTGGATTAATCAATTGCTAATTATATGACGCTATAACCCAACTCTTAAATTTAAACCGAACTAATTAAACTTGATCTAAACTAATAATTTATTATAATTATCTTAAATTATTAATTTAAATCTAGTTTAATTGGTTTGGTTTGAGTTTAAGAGCTGAGTGAAGTTATCATATTAGTGAT
This sequence comes from Erythroxylum gracilipes, assembly GCA_026413385.1. Lineage (NCBI taxonomy): Eukaryota > Viridiplantae > Streptophyta > Magnoliopsida > Malpighiales > Erythroxylaceae > Erythroxylum > Erythroxylum gracilipes. The sequence goes on along the minus strand of JANZLC010000008.1, from coordinate 27,664,738 downwards.
ATTTAGTTAGTCCACGTTTGATATTTATACTGCGTATATTTCGTCGTTAATTTTTACCCAAAGTTTAAAAGGAGTTTTTCAAAAAATTGAAAATCAAGAGGAATTTTTTTTTCAAGAATTTTAATGGTTAGGGAGTTTTTTACAAGTGAGTATCAGTGTCCTTTACCCTTTCTATTATATTGCTAGAGAGAAATTATGTTCCTCTCACTTTCAACTGGCACATGTTTTGAATATTTGAATGATATGAGCTTAAACGATATTATTCACTTGTTTTTCCTGTTTGTGATCTTATTATAATGACATTTGGTATTGATATCTGGCTGCTATCAATTTATACTTTTTATCATCTCTCTTTTGTATGGGAGTACTAATCCTCAACCAAGATTGGACTGCTGGCTTCAACATCCACCATTTATTTAATACATAAAAACTTCAATTTGACTGCATGTCATAGTGAATCAGAATCTTCCATCGTAGTTACTTACATTATGTTGAGATTTATGGTATGTACAATATTCTTGATAGTGCTATGAAATATACACCCATGCCTATTTAGCATGCAATATAATCTAAGTGGGGGTCACAAGATATGCTTATAACTAAGATGCATCGTTGTCAAGACTTGTAGCTGTGATGTGTAATAAATTTGATGTTCTTCTGTTTCTGTTTGTGACAAGCTTAGACAAGTTTATGCCACCATTACTTGATGTAAGGTTTAACTTTCAAGTTTCTCTCGTTGATTTTTCCATAAAGGTTGTACCATAGAAGATTGGGCTATTGGCCTCCTATCCACATCTTCTCGGCCAAGACTGGGAAGGGCTTTGTTGACTCAACCCTAACTTTTGCTTTTCTGCTTATGGGTTCATGATATAGGTGGGTTGATAATCACTTGGTACATGTCTTATCTCCAAACATTTACCGCAATACTTCTGAGGCGCTTGAATCTTTTGACTATATCACAAGCAATGGTAAGCTAATCATTGATCAATAGTCAGTATGTTGTGATTCAGTCTTCTCCTAGTAGGCAAACCTTATCTAGTGAATGTTTCTGGACAAGCTCTTGTTCTGGATTTCCCATTGTGGTGACTTTTTCTATTTGTATTCAAATAATGTTAGGAAGATAGTGTTAATGTCCTGCTGAATGACAGCACAAAGTTTTAGTGCATCTTTCCACTGAACCTGATATCACTGACACAGCTTTATGGCTGGTTTCTTGATTGTGTCATATAAGCTCAATGAGTTGAGAGACACTTTAGCATTAATAAGTTTTCAGCTTTAGAGTTGTGTTCTGTTTTGATGTCATATTTGTTTGCGTCAAACTTAACTTGTTCCGTGTGCTGCATTAAATTAATTTCAATTTGCATTTAGATTGCAACAATTTGAGAGTATTTTCAGATTTAAACCATATGTGGTATTGATTACTCAGGAGACATTGAAATAATCAATCTCCACCAATTTTTGGTTTGATTTGTTTTTAAAGATTTTGGGTTACAATGATTTTTTTCTCATATGCCTCCACTTAGAGATTGGTTACCCTTCTGAAGTGTTGGATTTTGATTATGGGACTTTTCTTTTACATTCTACACTTTGTTGAAATTTTGACTTTGTTGTATAATTGCGTCTTATTTTGGCAAGTATAATGATATTGATTACAAACGCAGGCAACTTTAGCTTCACTGAGAAAATGACAGTAAAGTATGCTGGAGCTGTAGCAATGTATATTGTGTCCAAAAAGTTGAAGAAGAAATATAACATCACTGATGAACGTGCTGCATTGTATGAAGCTGCAGAAACATGGGTGGATGCTCTTGATGGGCGGCAGTTTCTTGGTATGCCCTAAACATATTGATTATACATGGAGTTCATTAAATAAGTGAAGTTCAATATGATTGCTTGATTAATAATATGATATGCTTTCCAACCAGGCTTATGTTTATACTTTGGATATAAAATATATTGGTTGTTGCGAAGGGATTACTTTTGGAGTCTCAAATCAAATTGGATGAAATGACTTTTGAAACAAAGTTCGTTCATCTTTATGACAGACATAATTTTCAACATTTGGGACGTTCAACACTAAATGAAGCAAGTTGTATGAGCTTCCATTTCTTTAGAAGTTTTTAGGATTTGTTAATTGTAATAGTCCGCAGATGGTGAGGAAACTAAATTTGATATGTTCTTGTTAGCACCACTCCATGCATACAGCCTGTTGGTGTTAACCATCAACCCACAAAGCCCATCCAAACCTACATCCGTAGGGGTAAGATGGGTAAAGGGGCAAATGCCACATAGGCTAGGCTGTTA
>JANZLC010000008.1:27543087-27553099 GCA_026413385.1 Erythroxylum gracilipes | reverse complement strand
TTACTAACTATAGTCCATCAATACTAAAATTCAAGTCATATGCCTTTCACATTCAAATCATAGCACAATTTTAACTCCTAACTAACATATACTTTCATGAACATGTATCATTTCAACTAAGGTATATTTCGGGGCCTTACAAAAGGCTTATAATAAAGTAGCAAAGCTAAAAGGTAGTGTCAAGAAGAGGAGTAATTAGAAGGGCACATGTTTTCATTGTGGAGTTAATAGACACTAGAAGAGGAACAGCCCAGCTTATCTTACTACCCTGAAAGATAAAAAGTTTAAGGAAGCCTTTTCTTTAGGTGTGTTTATAAATGAGATCAATCTTTCTAATTTTGTTCCATATTCTTGAATATTAGATACTAGATACAGTTCTTGTATTTGTAATAACATGTAGATGTTAACAAGGAGTACAACGTTGAGGAAAGGTAAAGTGGACCTATTATTTAAAAATGGAGCAAGAGTTGCTATATGTAACATCCCAGATCACCGGCTCACAGATATTTTCCGCTTTGGTGCCTTGACCTAGCCAAACCCTCACGGTTTTACTTTTCCCGAGGCCTTCCCAGGAGGTCACCTATCCTAGAACTACTCTCACCCAAGCACATTTGACCTCGGAGTTCCGATGGGATCCGATGCATTAGGCCATGAAAAACGTGTCTGTAAGGGAGAGGTATCCATACCTTTATAAGGCATACTTCGTTCCCCTCTCCAATCGATGTGGGATCTCACACTATATTAGGTCAAGGAGCTAGTAGTATAGCTTTGCCTTCTGGACTTAAACTAGAACTAAATAATTGTTATTATGTTCAAGTTGTTACTAGAAACATCATTTTTATTTCTTCTTTAGGTTTAAAGGTATTTGTCTTTATTATTAAAAATAAAAGTTATTTTTTTATAAAGATAATGTTTGTTATGGATTTACATTACTACAAATGGTTTGCATGGATTAGATCTCAAAAGGCCAATCCTTAACATAAATAGCAAGAAAAGAAAGTTAAGTAACCAAAATCCATCTTATTTATGGAATTGTAGGTTAGGTCATATTAATAAAACTAGAATCACAAAGTTACATAAAGAAGGATATTTGGATCCTTTTGATTATGACATATATGAAACTTATGGATATTGATTGTTGGGAAAGATGATCAAACTACCCTTTAGTGGAAATTGAGAACTTGTTAGTGAGTTATTAAAGCTTATATATTTAGATATATATGACCCTATTTCTACTTATACTAAAGGTGGATTCACATTTTTCATTATGTTCACAAATGATCATTTTAGATATGGTTATACATACTTGATAAAATAAACATTTGAATCATTTGAAAAAGTTCAAAGAACTTAGACTTAAGGTAGAGAAACAAAATGGTAAGATTATTAAGACACTTAGATCGAATTAAGGTGGTGAATATTTGGACCACGAGTTTTTTGGCTACTTAAAAGTAAATGGGATTCTCTACTAATCTCCTTAACATAATAAAGTGTTTAGGAGGATAAATCATACTATATTAGACATAATGCATTTCATCATGAGTTATGAAATCCTTCTTATCTCCTTTCGGGGATAGGCTTTAAAAATATTACTTACCTTCTAAAGAGAGTTCCATCAAAATTGATTAACAAGACTCCATATGAGATATGGAATATTAGTAGACCAAACTTTTCATACCTAAATATTTAGGTATGTGATGCTTACAAAAAGCGTGCAATTTCTGATAAGCGTCAATTTAAATCAGACAAATGCAAATTTATGGGATATTTGAAAGAGAGAATCAAATATCAATTTTATCATCCTTTTGAGCAAAAGATGTTTATATCAAGACGCGCTACATTCCTAGGAAGAGTTTTTATTCTTAAGGAAAGTTGTGGGAGTGAGGTAGAACTTAGAGAATTTTAAAAGCCACAAATTCACATCCAGATGGGAGAAGAACCTCAAGTTGACACATATGATGTACAACCGAGGGGTTAAGAGACATGTAGTCTGTAATGCATTAGTAAGATATGTCATCTCCCCACCGAATTAGATTTACATATTGAAATGGGGAAGGATAATTTATCACTTATAGATGATGAGCCTGCTAGTTTTAAAAAAGTAATGGCTGACGTTGATTATTTAAAATGGCATGAAGCCATGAGATCTGAAATAGAATCAATATGTAACATCCCAGATCACCCGTTTATAGATATTATCTGCTTTGGGCCTTGGCCCAGTCAAGCCCTCACAGTTTTGCTTTTCCCTATGCCTTCCTAGAAGGTCACCCATCCTAGAATTACTCTCCCCCAAGCACGTTTAACCTCGGAGTTCTGATGGGATCTAGTCCATTAGGCCATGAAAAACGTGTCTGTAAGGGAGAGGTATCCACACCCTTATAAGGCGTGATTCGTTCCCCTCTCCAACTGATATGGGATCTCACATAACATATATAATCCAAGTATGGACTTTGGTCGATGCACCTGATGGAATTGTACTTATTAGATGCAAGTGGGTTTTTAAGAGAAACATGGACATGGATGGTAATGTACATATACATTTAACAAGGTTAGCAGCTAAAGGTTACAAACAAAAATAAGGATTTGATTTTGATGATTATGAAATCTAGCAAATGGATGTCCAAATAACTTTTCTTAATGGGAATTTCTGGGAGGATGTGTACATGATATAACCTAAGGGTTATAAATATAGGACATTTCCTAATCAAGTATGCAAATTGTAAAAGTCTATTTACGGACTTAAGCAAGCATCATGGAGCTGGAATATCCATTTGGTTGAGACAATCAAAGAGTTTGATGTTACTAAAAATGTGGTAGAACCTTGCATCAATAAGAATGTTAGTGAGAGTGTATACGTCTTCCTATTACTATTTTTGGATGACATATTGCTGATTGGAAATGACATACCATGCTCTAATATAAAGAAATTTGGTTATCCAAAATCTTCTCTATGAAGGATATTAGGAGAAGCAGTCAATATTTTGGAATAAAAATCTATAGAGATAGATCAAATAGGTTATATGGCTTATCCAAATCCACATATATGGATAAAGTGCTAAAGAGATTTAGTATGGAGAATTTCAAAAGGAAATTCTACCCATGTTTCATGGGATTTCTCTCTCATATAGTAGGTGTCCAAAACAACAAGAAGATAGAGAGATAAAATGGATTGTATTCCATATGCTTCATTAATTGGATCGATCATATATATGATGCTATGTACTAAACCAAATGTCTCCTATACTTTGAGCATAGCAAGCATGTTTTTAACCAATCTTGGTGATGTGACTATATGACTATGAAAAGCATCTTAAAGTACTTAAGAAAGACTAAAGATGTTTTCTTGGTTTATAGAGGAGTTGAACTAAGATTTTAAGGGTATTTAGATGTTAGTTTTTAGTCAGATTTAGACGATAGTAGATAACAATTAGGGTACATCTTGACTTTGATTGATGGTGCAGTAAGTTGGAAGAGTTCTAAATATCCAACCATTGTAGTTTTTACGACCCAGGTAGAGTACATTTCAGTAGTTGAGGTGACAAAGGAAGCTATTTAGATCAAGAAGTTCATCACTAAACTAAGAGTGGTTCCTAACATTGTTGATCCTATAGTATTATACTATGACAGCAATGACACCATTGCATAGGCAAAGGAACTAAGGTCTCATCAATAGTCTAAACATGTACTCAAGAAGTTTCACTTGATCACAGATATAGCGGAATGGAAATTCATAGCATTGGAGATAGTTTCCACTGAAAAGAATCTTACAAATCCTATTACTAGGTCATTTCTCATAAGAGACATGATATATATTAATGGATATGGTATTAGATATATAGGCGATTGGCTTTAATACAAATGAAAACTTGTTAGTTCATGCCCTTATAACCAATCAGTTGGTTGTAATTTTATGTATGACATTATTATTTTAATTAATAAGGCATTCTTTATCTTTATGGATTATGTTAATTACATTTGATGTTTTAATATTAAATCTAAAATCCCTAAAATAACTAATGTGTAATTGAAATTATGAGGAGATCATAATTATGAGATTCAATTTGCATTTACGTATTATTCTCAAATTGTTCATAGTCATAGTTTCATTAAGATGGGATATTGATGAAATGGTAAAACTAGCACATGTTATGTTTCTTTCTTTTAAAGAAAGTAATTGATCTCATAAATTATGTATGACGATACTTAAACAACTTGATATCATAAATTATGTATGGCGATACTTAAACAAACATATGGGTACTTATAAGAGAATAAGTTCACTGAACTAACTTAATTATAAGGATACCAAATGACATATTGCTTATGTGTCTATAGATTTCCTCATTATCATGTTTGTATAATTAATCCTTAGACTTGAGATTACCAAGGTATCTTATGTGAGAATTAGTGTGTTTTGGTACTACTTATGACTTGTTCTATTTAAGGTAGCTTAATCGATAGTACTTAGATGCAGTATAAACCATACTAAGATAGTTGAGTAAGTCAATAAAAGATTTTTTTCACTTTAAAGTAATTGGAGAGAATGTTCTACTATTTTTTATTAGTAGTGGCTCAAGGAATTCTCTCTCCAGATTGAATTGACATTTAAAAGGACATTTTAAAATAACAATTACTAATTAACAAGAACGAACATGATTGGATTTAGAAGTGTGGACAATATATCCATATTCAATTGGAACATTGGATGAAAAAAATGATTAAATTGCACATCATAAGCATACATAAATAGCTTAAGTCAAACCACTTTGAGATTCCTAATATTTGGGTGGTCTTAACATATTGCTATATGTCAATGTTAAACTTTGATTATAAATTGTCTAATTAGAGAATTAAACATAAATTTAAAAGAGTTTTAATTTATATAATTATAATTTATAATCATTGATAACATATTAGGAACCTAATGAGTCACACAATAAGAGCAGTTTAAAAGAGAAAAAATCAATTTCAATTAAATTGGACTTAATTGAAAAGTTTGAGAAACTTTAGGTATTAAATATGAGATATGTGATTTTATTAAAATTCAATTCAATTATAATTAGAGTTTGACTTTAATTATAATTAAAATATTTAATTTTAATAAAAATTGAATCCTTAATGCTTTTTGTATTTATAGGAATAAGAATAAGGGAGCTAGCATAATTTTCTCTCAAAGAGTTAAATGCCTTTTTAGTACTTTGTAGATACCGTTAGAGGCTGGACATATAACCAACTCATAGTTGACACATCGAAAAGTTTTTAAATTTTAAATTTCGAGAGGAATTTTAAATCAAGTATGATTTTATATTTTATGATTCATGTTTCTTAAATTATTCAATTATTGTGATATAATTGGAAATTGTAAAAAAAATCTGTTGTGCCTATGATTTGATCATAGCTAGTTTCCCAATAGCTCTTGCCTCTAACTAATTTGAAAAATAACCAACTATCATCAAGATCTAAGTATTTCCATATGAAGTCAGATGGTCCCTTAAAAAATATGCCCATATATCAAATAGTTCTATTTCTAGAATCTTTTTTTAGGCATCTCATATTGTCTACCAATATTTCTTAATTACTGGCATTTGACACATGTCAATATAAACCTCCTGAAATCCTTAAAAATATGGCCAATAAAATCCACATTACAAGACTTTAACAGTGTTCTTATCAACATCACGAGTGACACTAATGTAAATTTTATGTCATCTCCTCTTTAGGTACAAATCTTCATTTATCCCATCACAACATCATCATAATAAAAGGGGATTTTCCCAATAGTAAACTTAAAATAATAGATGAATTACTTATTTTGATGGAGAAGAAGATTTGTTAAGACAATTCTTGAAGTAGGGAATTCACAAAATCAATAACCTAAGGACCTTCAATGTGATAAAAAACCAAATGCTTCTTGTCAGGAAATTAATCTACATGGTCTCCTTACTCTAGTCTTGATAATTGATATGCTACTAAATTTTTTGACTCTTCCTTATCTGAGATTTCCATGTCAAATTACTATAAAAGAAGAATCTGATGAATTAGCTTTAATTTGGAAAACTTTTTAGATAACAGAGGTTTTAATGTCGAATGGTCAGTATAGGCATAACTTTGAAACCAAAAATATAGGATCTAAACCTTTTAAAAGAAAACATTATAGTTAAGAGTTCTTTCTTAATCGTTGCATAATTAATATATGCTTCATTAAGAATTTTTCTAGCACAATAAATAACAAGAGGTTTCTTATCATACTTTTAGCCTAAGATAGCCCTTACAACATAGTCATTGGCATCCTACATCAGCTCAAAGGGGAAGTTCTAGTTAGGTTAAGTAATAACAGAAGATGAAGTTATCTTTTACTTTAACCTTTTAAAAATAATATTCCTACTTTAACCTTTTAAAAATAATAACGCATTTATCAGCATATGCAAAGGGATCATCTTTTTGTAATAATTAACATAAAGGTTGATTGATTTTGTAAACATCCTTTATAAAACACTAATAGAACCTAGCATGTCTTATGAAACTTCTAACTAAACTAATTGAAGTTAGAGGCTTTAATCTTTCTATAACTTTTGGTTTAGATGGATCAACCTTAATACCTTATCAAAAGATACTATGTCCTAATATAATGTACCATCAAATTGGTGTATTCACAACATTTCAAAATTTGTCTTAAATTAAGAAAAAAATGACACAAAAACTAAAAAATTCATCCACGAATACCTCAAATTATTTCTCACTATATCAGAGAAATTTACATCATACTATATTGAACAGTGCATAGAGAGCATTGCACAAACCATATGAAACTTTCTAATAAGCGAATGTGCCACAAGGATATGGTATCTTCTTGATCTTTTAATGTAATTATAATTTAGCTATATCTTGATTATCCATAAAAAAAGAAGTAAAAATTCATGTCTTATCAATCTTTCTAACATCTGGTCAACAAACAGTAGAAAAAGTGATCTTTTCAAGTGGCATCATTTAACTTCCTATAATTAATGCATATTATCCACCTTAAAATTCATATTTTGGTAAGGATTACTTCATCCTTCTTATTGGTTAACCCAATCATGCATCCTTTCTTCAATATAACCTACATAGGAATCACCCAAAAACTATCAAAGCTTGGGTATAATGTTCTTACATATAGGAGTTTAATTACCTCAGAGTGCATAACTTCTATCATATTAGGATTAAAGTGTCATTGATTCTTACCACCAGGCTTGTGATGGTCCATAAAATTAACATTTTATGATCCCTTAAAACCCATAAAACTTACTTTCCTATATATAACTCAAAGAAGAAATAATAACAAGATATTCCATTATCTTGTATTAAGTATACATACCATAAGTGAAGAGGTAATTATTTCGATTCAAGTGCAGTTGATTTTTATGAAAAGGGAAAGAGCTTGAGTTTTCCTTCACCTAAATATTTAAAAACTTGAAAAAACTTAAGAAACATAGCTCTTCCCTTATAACCTCAAAGCATAATACATAATGGTAGACTCCTCCTCCTTATCATCCATTCCTAAAGCTAGACACACCTCCAAAGGTTCCCTTTAAGTAACTTTAGGTAACGTCATGAGCATAATTGATTGGGGGTTTGGTTGTGTGTAAGTTTTAATTATTAACCCTCGATAATCCATAAGCACACGATTTGTTAGCGTAGTACCAAAGGTGTTGATCCCATGAGGAGAGAACTAATCTAATCCTAAAATCTAAAGCCAGAAACAAATAACAGAAATTCAAGATTCAACAAAACTAATACGAAAATTTAATTCAATCAATCAAATTAAGAATCAAACATGAAAATACTAATTACTAAGGAATTGCAACACACCCAAGAATCAACCAAAAGAAATTATCAATTGAGAGAAAGGGAATTTTACCTATCCTTAATGCTAACCTAACTGATTATGAATTATTGGACTGCTGGTTCTAGACTATCCTAGGGTTGATTATTCTCTCTCGAGTTATAACCATTAACCCTAACCAGATTATAGTGGTTGCAATCTCTCAATTTATAACCTATCTAAAACCCTAATTAGTTCTCTAATAAACTATCAGAAACTTATACAAGATCTCTCTTCGCACAGATTAATTCTAGTTTCTATTAAATCACCTAAATCCCGTTAGTCCAATTTAATCATTTTTCATTCTATTCACTCTCTTAATTTATTATTGATTTATGCAATAGCATAATTACACCACAATAATATCCAATAAACACATAAGCAATCAGATTCTCATTAATTCAAGAATAAAATTCCAAAGGTGAGTTTAAAACATCCTCAACATTCTAGATCATAGCATCAACTATTCAATCCAATTCTATACAATAATAAAACTGAGAAAAGAAAATACAATCTAAAATGGATGACGAGAGGAAATGATGTCGGGAAACTCCTAATCTGGGAAGTACTTCGAGTCAGCTTCTTCTCCTTTTCTCTCTTCCTTCTTCTCTTCCTCTATCTCTCGATGATCTCTCACTAGGGTTTCTCACGGTGGCTGATGCCAAAGCTCTTTTCTATACCTCTTTTTTTTATATACTCTTATGTTTTGGGTAACCCTAGGGTTTTTCGGTGTCCAAAAGGTCCAAAAACTCCCTTGAAACTTGACGTTTGTGAGTGTCTACGCGTCGACCTGACGCAGGCCAAGACCGTGGCCATGCAAGCCATGATTGTGGCTCACATCTAAGCCTTTTATCATAATCATTGCATGCAGGATACGATCGTGGGCCATTCCTTAGGCTTCTGTCACAATCGCGGCATGTTGTTTCAGCCCGCATGTCTTCGAAACTCCTCCATTCTTTGATGTTGACCCTGAAACACTAGCAAACACATCAAGGTACCTCAAAAACATAATATTTAAGGTTAAAACACAAATAATTAACAAACTAACACAATTCTAACCTAAACATATACTAAATGATCGAATTAACGGCTAAACACATATCAAACTATGCCCTAAAACACAATGCAATTTACACTTATCAACATCCTCACACTTAAACATTTGCTTGTCCTCAAGCAAACAAAACAACAAACAACACAAAATCACAAATTACATAATGCAATAATGAGACAATGGCTTCAACTTCATGAAATAAATTTAACTCTAAGCGCAATCCTTCAAGTTATTCCAAATCATTAACATGCAAAATCCACATCTAGGAGCTCTAGACTAGATATACATGTTAATCAAGACCCAAATGTCAAGTTTATTCACCCTTTTCAATTGTACACACACATTAATAATTATTTGGTCATTTAAACTTTGTAACTAGTCCAAAGTACATTTGCATGAAAAGTTAGGCTACTTACAATTTCGGTAGGTTTTTATTAGAAACGTTCTCTTTTTGTTATTTTTTGTAGAAATTGACCTAGTCTTTTTACACAGAGGCAAATATTGGTGATGAACGCCGATCCAGTTAGTCGACTAAGTCATGTTTTTATTAAGTTTCTTGGTTGGAACATCATTATAGCCTTTGGACGCAAAGGCACACATTTGTGATGTGTGTCGATCTGATTACTCGGCTACATCACGTTCTCAAATGGCTACTAGCACCATTCATAACCCGAAGGCCAACAAAATATTTATTTATTTAAAATTTACAAACACACACTTTTTTTAATTAATTCCTACCTTGTTGTTATAACTACTTGTTTTTATGAAGAAAAAAAATACTAGCAAAGCTACTTAGTTGAAGACCTAAGATTATGAATTAATGTGACAACTTATTGGGAAATAAACTAACATTGAATCCTAATTAACTTGAATATTTTAGCCAAAGAACCCAGATCACTAATTTCGCGAGCTAACGACTCTTCACAACCTAATAGATTATGATCAAAATTAAATCGATTTCAATCCATCTAAGCCATTTATTCATTCACACAATTCACAATATGCAACCTAAATACACTAACATAACAATATGCAAAATTCACACTCAAAGCAAACCGCACAACCCCCCCCCCCACAGACACACATACACACACACT
>JANZLC010000008.1:27492485-27512679 GCA_026413385.1 Erythroxylum gracilipes | reverse complement strand
AAGAGTTGTAAATTGATGTGATATGATGGAATAAGAAGAATCTTAGGATTTGAGATTTTGATTAAGGATGATTTTTCAAAGGGGAAATCAAATTGCTTTGTATAAAAATGAATACAGTGAAAAAAAAATTTACACCGATTCGGATTGGTTTAGTCTTAAGGTTTCCAACGTGACGCTTTTCTAAAATATTTGTTCGCAGATGTCGGAAATTTGTTTCAGTTCGATTTGCTTTCGATTCTTTCGCCTTATGTTCCCGATTTCCTTTCGTTTGTATTCTTTCGTTCGGATGTGATTTCTTTAGTTTGTTTCTGCACGCGTTTGATTGCGTTTGCTTTTGATTCGCTTCTGCAATTTGTTTTTTTAATTACGTTTTCTGTTTTTCCGGTTGGGGTGCGGTTCTGAAATCAGGTCCCAATATATAAAATGCTTCAATAGACAAAAGGGTAAAAGAAATACCCAAATCATCTCGAAATTGTCAATCACTTTACTCCTTCAAATTTTTTAGTAATGTTATTCTAAGTAGCTTCTTCTATTGCTTCAGTTATTTCTTCAGTCAAAGCATTTTCTATGTAATAAATCAAACTATTTCCATAAGTCAAAGCATTTGTTTGACAAAGTTTCTCTAATCTCTTCATTCTTATTATCTTTTTTAATCCTATTTGATCTTTGGTTGCTTCCAGTTCTAGTTCCTTTTTCATTCTTTTTAATATTTGGTTGCTTCAATCTTCGTCTCTTTTTATTCCTTTTCCATTTATCGGTGCTATATTATGTTAGGTTATCTAGTTAACTTTGATTGAATTATGTGTTTTATTTGCTTTGATTGACATTTTTCGTTTGGTCATTGGCAGTGAAGAGGGGATTCAACAATAGAGAGGGGTTGATGGAGGTCAAATCGAGTTATAATTAAGTTGAGTTTGGCCAAAGACCAATTGGGCTTAGGCTTAGGTGGCATGAATTAGGCCTGGCTGAATTTGAATTAGGCTTTATTGGCATGTTTTGGCCTAACCTATTACCATCCCTATTCATATTCTTAATATAAAAGAAAAAATAGCTTTGAACATAAAAACACAAGAGTGGGACCTAAGACTTCATATAGGACTTTATGTAGGAGATATGATCGTGACAAGTTTAGACATATATAAAGAGATTTATATCTTAGAAGATAAAGAATGCAATATGATGTAATCCTTACACACTCATATACATAACCCTAGTTTGTCACATTCATGTCATTATGTTTCATATACGACATATATAACTAAATGTTATTTTTATGGTAAATATGGTTATATTGAAAGATTTTAAATCTTAAGAGGAGTTTGATATATAGATCCAAGAAAATATTGGTTAAGAAGAGCTCTAATACTAAGCATATGTATCCAAATACGATACCAAAAGTTAGATAAATCTTTTATTAATTAATAGGATAGTTGATGGTGTTGAATTGACACCTCAAAAGATGAAGTACATATTGTTGAACTGGTAATTCCTCCAATGAAATGGATATACTATTGGAATCAAACTCATGATAATGTACTTCATATGGTATAGTCACTCAAACTTTAATAGTTATATCATATATAGCATTTTTGAAGAGTTAGTGATAGAGCCTATAATATCATATAATTTGATGATTATATTTGGATAATTATGATATTATGTTGTTGCTGAGAATATTCGTCATGGATAACTTATAAATTTATATTACAATGAATTGAGCAAAATATGATACATATGTAGTAGTCTTACTTAGATATGAATGTTTTATAATATTAATATATTAAGTTATTTATGAGGTGAGTGTGATACTCATAAATTTATGGCATATAGTATATGCATATAAATAAGAATAGTGAGATTGATTTGATGCATATTTGTAGGGGGAGCATTGTCATATTCTCAATTAACATACATAGTTTTAAAAGGAGGTCTTATTTGAGAATAATTAGATTGTATCTTTAAAAAGAGTTTATTTCTCACTATTTTTACATTCATGATAAGTAAGATTTTAGCTAAGGGCTAAAACCTTATTAGTTTCACAAATTATAGGCTTGAGTTATATATGGTAGTATATGCTTTTTTATTAATTCAAAGAGGATAAATAGTGATTACATAGTAGACGAAGGTTTGGTAATACATATGAGGGAGAACCATTTGTATTTGAATTCATGATTTGTTTTTATCATATTGCATTTGTTAAATATAAGTAAAGTATAGATATAACTCGGTTAGGTTGGTTCATATGTATGCATGATATGTTGATATTACTAATGTATTGCATATGCATTAAAGTAAACTGATATTCACTTTGAGATTACTTAGTATAAGCATATAGTAAGGGAAGTTGCATAGAGATGTTTGTATAAGAATATTGCAATATTTTGTCATCATAAGTTAAACTTATTTTGTCATCATAAGTTGAACTAAGTTTTGATAGGTAACATTAAAGGCAATGTTGATAAATCTTTTAGAAGGTTTGGAATTGATTCTTAATGCTTGTGATGGATGAACAAGTATTAAAGGAGATGATTCAAGAGTTGAAGTCTATGTTTACATATGTATAAAAGCTGATTCAAGCCTTGTATAAGTTACATAAGTGTTTCAAATGTTTTTCAAAGACTTCAAAGCAAGTTGAGAAGGTACCAAGGTGTTAGAGTATTAAAGAAAGAATCACAAGAATAAAAAATCTCATTAGAGACCATTATGTTTCATCAAACAAATGGTGACATTATAACTAATGATTTATCTAGTCAAATTAGGTTGGTCAACCAAATTAGACTACACATTTTAGGTTACAAATGGTCTTATTGTCTTGTATGGAAAAGAATGATCTTAGCAATGAATAAATGGTTTAAAAAAGTGTAAGAAACTCCATTGAAGAAAAATAAATAAGAGAAACAAAGATAATTAAGTGGTATAAGTATAAATGCTTTGACTTAAAATAAAGTTAATGTATTCTAGTGAGATAAAGATTGGTTACAGTATGAGTTATGCAACTCTTAAGATATCTTATGTGATTGAGAATCTTATGAGTATGTTAGAAAGAATTTACAAACCCAAAGCATGTAAAGTTTATCTTAAATATTAAAAAGACAAGTTATTACAGCTTTATCATCAGGCACCAAAGAAGAGTTATAATGAATTCAAAATTTTTAAGTAAAACTTGAAGAGTGGAAATGAGTCCAAAAAAAAAGACCAAATCTCTATAAATTATAAGTATTTTTCTCTTCCTTTATCTTTTTAGTTGGTACATATTACTCTTGTATAATTATTATTTTCTTTGTTATATTTGATGATAATGTGATTGTTTGTTGAGGTGTACTTTGATATATTAATTGGACACTCAACATTGTGGGATTTTTAACTTGAAGAGGCCACGAATACCTTGATATTAGCTTTTTCATTATCTCTAGTTTTACAATGTCATATACAAGTTTTAAGAAATCTTTGTAAAAATAAAGTAAATTTTGGTTTCTGTATTGCAATAGCAGAGCTTGGAGGTAATTGTCAAGTCCCATAATTGAACAATAAACAAAATAACAAGTTACAAGAACGAGTGGCTATTTGGGTTTGTGAATAGGATCGAGGACTCGATCAAAAGCCTTGGAACAACAAGACAAGCTAGCATACATGATACATTGAAAGGCGAGGGCACTTGAGTAATTAAGGGAAAGGCGGAAGGGAAAGAGAAGTAGGCAAAGGTGGTGGCAGCGGCAGGGGCAGAAGCAGGGTAAACAGAGAGATGGTGAGTTGACATAACCAAAGGGGTTCATATATGGACAAGTACAAGTGAAACAAATGATTGGCAGACACGTGACAGTTCTCAATTTGACAAGCCCTTGTGGGCTGACATGTAAGGGTATCTAAGACAGCTGCAAGTGTGAGGTCACAACTTCGTGATTGCGTGGACGAAAACTCCTTTTTCTCAATTTTGTTAAATGGTTTTTGCAACAAAAAGATTTTAGTTAAATTTATAGGAATGCAGAATATCAGATTCTGTTTCTCTGTCCCCGTAACCAAATTTCGTTATGTCATCTCCTTTTTTTATCCGTTGTCCTCATTCACTTCTTTTTCTTACATAGACAAATTAAAGATTAAAAAACCTTTTTGGATAACAACTCAATGCTCATCCATGACATGATGTAACTAGACGGAAAAAGGAAGATTACGTCAAGGCCATTTAATCTTCCATTTTGGACAACCGTATCAAAAAACAAAACCCACCCTTTTCACTCCATCAATCTCTATCTTTGGCTTTCTACTCCACAACACAACTGAAAGTAGAAATGTATTCCAATCCAGTATTTTACTGAATAATTGAATTTAGTGGATCGAACCAGCGGAGTTTGAGGAGGTTGGTTATCATATAAATGATGTTATGACGATTTGGTTTTACCCTAACTTATTCGATTGTCAACGAATAATTATTTTCTCTTATCCTTCCATTTCCTATCTCAAGTTGAGAGATGCAAGCAAGGTGGGGAAATTAAATAAATATAAAGTCAACTTGTTCTTTTAATAAAAAAGAAAGAAAGAAAACTTAATTATTATACTCAAATCTAAACCAAAAAGGAGTTTGGCCTCTTTTCCTTATAGCATGCGCATAAAAACGCATGCTATGTATATCTTTAGGTGGTGTAATTGAGATTTGACCACTGCAAGATTTTCTCACCCAATCGGTACCATGGATTATGGTTAATTATATAAGCTAGAAGCATTATTACCCTAATAAAAAATATATAGGTCCAACCATAACTGTCTCCTTCAAATTGGATTTGGTACTGAGTAGCAATCTAATCTATCTTTCGAGTCTTTTCATCATGAAGTGGTCAAAAAGTTTTCTTTTTATCTCAGAAATGGATCGCACTTAAGTGGTGAAATAAGTTAACTCCAGAGGATTTGATACAAATGTCTACATATAGGACATGTGGACACAAGAAGGGGCATAAAATATAGAAAATAATTGCAGTGATATAATGAATCCATGTTTGTAGGATGTATTCAGGGAAATGAGACTAATAAGGAGAAGGAGGAGAAGAAGAAGATATGATATGATATGGTGGTGGGCGGGGATCTGCTAGCAAATCATAAGTGCATATCCCATCTTTCGCTCTTGCATTTGTCTTTACCAACTAGCTCCCTTTGTTACTTTCAAAGCTTCCTTTTGGTAGAGGCGGAAGAAAGTTTTATAGATGTAATGTGTTCCAATTATAAATTCATTCCAACTTTATATATGTGATTAAAACTCAATAATTTTCCAACGGTATGGTTGTCAAATAATTCCAATTTTCTAGAATGCAGCTTTCTTTATCAAATCAGTTTTTCCAACATGTTTGTCGTGTAGATCTCGTATGTGTCACTATTTACCTTAAATTAGTATCGAAACGTATGTTGAACCCTAGATTTTAACTAATCAACATGCATGTAAAATCGACAGCATTAAAAAACATGCGTTATTTTTACAAAAAGAATATCATATTTGAAGAGGAAATTATAGGTCAGGACAAATGAGCTTCTTTGTACATAGTTATTTCCCAAGGTTTTAATATAATACTTGGTGCTCATCAAAGATATTAAAGACACTGATCTAGACATGCACACCCTTATCCCCTTTTTCTTTTCTTTGGAGGATTTCTGATATTTGCAAGGGGTCCAATAGTAACAATACAAAGGAAGAAATAGTTTAGAAAGGACGCGTATCTGCGGGCTTTGGTTATCGGATGGATTATTTTGGCCTGTTTCGGTAGCTCCGCATCCCCAAGTTTTAAGTGATTGCATATTCTCTAGTTTTTCTGAGAGAAACAGACTCCTTATTTGTTGGGTATTGTTGTTGTTTAAAAGTTTGTTTCTGGAAGAACCCTATTTCATTTCATGCTGAAAAATATTATTCAAGCAAAGAACTATACGAATAGGTATCTTCCTTGACGTATTAATCTGAGTGCAAGGCTTTAATCTAGAACAACGCTTGCTCAGTTCATTTATTAGTACTATTGTTGATTATAATATGAACCACTTGTGGTCGACAAATTCTTAAGCATTACCTCAGATTGACGTGAATTCATTCCATGTCTTTTTCAGACTTCTCAAGTGCTTATCAATGAGAAAGTTTACAGGGTGGTATGTGGTAGGTTGTAATGAAATGATGAAAAGAATGTTGATGTAAAGAAATAGATACAAAAGCATTATATTATGCTTCAATTATTTACAGCATTATAATAAATTTGTGTGAGAGGTATTTCAAGCATACCTGTGTGTCAACTCGGACTGACATGTCGCTGAGTTTAGTGCACCTAATTAATAGAACCACTTGCATCATGTATATTACATTACAATTATAATTATAATTGACAACACAACTCAACAAAATAAATAAATTGAATTATACAATGTCAACCATATTGAGGCAAAAGAGGAAAGAGTTCACTTTATAATATCTGTCCTTTCTCTTTATTATGTTATTAAAGTATGAAACTTAAAATATATCATCAAATTAATTAGGATGATGAATAAACTTACTATTGTAAATAATTTGTATGTATATGTGAGAGGCATCATCTTCTGTTGTTCAGGTAAAACAGTAATGAGTTTGAGTATAAAGACGGGTAGGGACGGAAGAGGCACATGGGACAGCATGTCTTGGGAGCATTAAGACAAGATTAGGGAAGTATGGCTCTCCGTGTTGGGTCAACTACAGCATATTTCCCACATTTCTTAACCCCTCAAGTCGACACCCTTTGTTCCCATGTGCTCCTATTTAAGAGCAACATTCCAAATTAACAACCCTCTTTGTTCTCTCTCTCTCTCTGCTTTTTTTTTTCCCCCCCTCTGAATTTTCCACTTCAATCTTTTGGGGAGCAAAGACATTTATCTTAAAGCTTAATGCTACCCTAATTACGTGCTTACTCAAGTTCGTACGCAATTTACTTATGTTACTAATTTATAATTAACTGGTGTTCAACACTCACGAGTGCTATATATGCGTACTGATTCTCAGGATCCGCGAGTATTTCGGATTAGAACAATTTAATTAACAAATATTTTCTTTTTTCTTTTATTGTGCGTAGAAATTAAACAGACAATGGGAAAAAGGTGCATCCAATAAGTTGGCAATGGAGGCTGGAGGATATCTGCAATTTTCAGCCTTACATAAATCACAAAGTGGCAATGTTATCTTGTTTTTGTCTCTTCTTTGTTGTTTCCCGTTTATGTCAATTCGCTAATCATCCTTTAGAATCTCGAATCCTCTTCCATATACATATGGATCATGTTTCTAGTGAGGACGGTAAAGAGCAACAAGATTTACCATTTAGTACTTGGCTAGGGGTTCTTTTGTGAAAATAATAATTATCACCAATAATAATAATAATAATGTGATTAGAGTGTTAGTTAAGGTTGAGTTGATTGACAGATTCACAGACATAATAATAATTATAATAATAATAAACCGATTTGATTAGATTGAGCATGTTAGTAATGATAAACATTTTGATTAAGAAGCTGAAAATGAAGGGTCCTTTTGGCATGAGAGATGGTCCACTGTTGCCCTTTTTGAAATGGTGACATTGAAAGACAGGCAAACATGAAAGCAGAAAAAGAAAAAAGGGCCACTCAAAAAAACTCAGAGAAAGCAACTTACTGGACAATTTCACTGCCAAGTAGCCGACCCATTTTCCCCAATCCCCCTACCTATCATCCCCCTGTATCCAGTTCCTTTTTTTCCTATTCCCCTTTCATTTTCTTTTTGACTTCTGTTGAGAAGCTTGAGATGAAAGAGGAAAATAATTTGGAAGGGTCAACACCACGCGTATAACTCAGAAAATTATATATGTTGCGCAATTTGCAAGCTAAATTCTCCAGAAGATCATAGTTGGCTGGCTGGTAATAAATATAACATGCTTGCGTATGGTTATAATATACGATACTTGAATATTTTTATGTTATAACTACACCTCATGCTCCTCTGTTGCCCTCCAATCATGTCTTTTTTTTATTTTGAAAAATTGCATTATGTGACAAAAACCTTCCCCCAACCTATCCCTCCTAGCTACCTAGCCCGATATATTAGCACTTTCCTGTTCTATTAAAAATATGAATTTGATATTAATATATTGTTTTCAAGATTTTAAAGAACATATATGTTTTAAACAATATTGTATACTTTTGATACTCTTTTATGTCATTCACATTCATTATGTATTTATACTTACTCATTCAATGTTAAATTTTTAAAAATAAATTCACATTAGTGTCAATTTTTAATTAAGTTAAATAGCTTTTTATATCATAACTTATTCATTTAAAATATTTGTTTTAGTTATGAGAAAAAGGATAGCGAATAAATGAAGGAGAGGAACCATGTATTTTATTTCGTCTATTATCTTATTTTGTTTTATTAGAATGAATGCTTTGAACTAATAAATTATATTTAAATTTTTTAATTTAATTTTGAAAAAATTAAAAGATTAAAATTAATACAAAAATTCAAAAATAGCACTGAAAGAGTCATCATTATTCTATTAAAAGAATTATTTAAATTATAAAAATTCAAATTATAAATTTAATATTCTTTATTTTATTTTAAAATTCACTATCTTAATAAAAATTTTCATTATTTTCTCGCAATCACATACGTTAGTCTTATGAATGAAATCAAGCATTATTACAAAGATTTTCAATCATCAATTTATCCAACTTAACATTTTATAAATCTTTCTCACTCACCTTATACTAAAAATGTACAACCAGAAAAGTATTTCAATGAAAATTAAACTATCTTAACACATTACTCATAATCTAATAATTAATAAAGCTCACATCATTAGGTACATTTAAAAATGAGCTAACTATAACTTAAACAAATTAAGATATTGCAACAACAAGTAAGTAAAATTAATAATAAAAAGCACATTACTAACTAATTGCATTAGCTTATAATATATACAATACAAATTATCAAATATTCAAAATGTTATAACAAATTTTATTCAACTTTCAAACATATTGTATTTACATTAATTAATTATGTCAATACTCCCATGCTATCATTCCCCACATAAATAAATGATTATGAAACTATACCTCCAATATAATGCCCTAAAATTACGTCATATCTTAATTCCAGCCCTCAAATCATGTCACATCTAAGTTTTCAAACTTAAGATCAATGCAAAATTAATCATGTCTTAGTTTTTAAATTTTTAGATCATGACATCCCATGGGAAACTATATAGCCTATATATGGACAAGACATGACCCCGTGGCCCATATAATATGTTCAAAGGTACATCTTATCAAATAATATAGTAAACGAATACTATACATCCACAAAACTATAAACTTTTTCACACCAACACTACCATAATAGATAATCACATTTCATCACTACAACATATAACTCAAACAATAAAAAAAATGGATTTAACATATATCGTTAAAATTGAAAAAAAAATTAAGACTCTTTGTTAACAACAACAATTGCTATATGAAATTCCAACTAAATTGACACGTTCCAATATAAATTCTACGATACTTAAATACAATATGTGGAAATAACTCAATTATATATAAAAAATATAACAAAATTAGGATAATAATGACAAGTATAACTTCTTATTAAATTATTATATATATTTTTTGTTCTTTTCCCATCAAATTTTTGTTTGAAAAGAAACTTCAATTCTAGAATTCTAAGTAATAACTTTCTACAAATTATATCACAAGAAGAAAGAGTTAATCATGAATACACTGGATGGAAATAACAATATAGTTGTGATTGTGGATCCTACTAAAATATTTCAAAATATATAAAAGGTATTACAAACTAAAATTTGAATTCCCAAAATAATGAGTCTAAAATTGACACATATATATGGTTAAACACTTATAGAAAAATGTAATTAAATATTTGAGAGATAAATCTAAAATGCTGCTTTGTACTTGGTATAAGAATATTAGTCTGTCCAATAAAATAAGAAAATACTAAGCTATAATTTCTACCTTTAAAGTAAATCTATGTCATGAAAATTCAATTGATCTTCACTAAAATATAGAGTTTTTTGTTGATATTTATATTTTCTTCTCAATGTAGACAAGTTTTTACTCTAACATATTTAGTTCATACTTAAAAATTTATTATATGAATTATTTAGTCCTCAATTCCATTCTTATTAATTGTATAATTTTAAGTAAAATTATATCTTGACTTGTAAAATAATTAAAAATTTATCATCATCAATACTATCAAACATATAATTAATGTATAATATTTCATTTATTTTTAATATGCCTACTAAGCTCAATTTCAATAGTTATGTAAAATGCTTATAAAAGTCATTGTGTGAAATATATATTAGTTCCCAATTATTATTAAAATCTAACTTTTTTATGACATAAAAATACTAAAAATATATTATAGAAAGAATTTATTAAAATGTTACAATATGTAAGAAAATTAACTTAAAAAATCAAAATACAAGGATTGAAATATGAATGGTTAAAAACAAACTAAGAAAATATTTTTTTTAACCTTTTAAAAGTAAGGAGTGAGCATATCTAAAAAATAAAAAATAATTCAAAAACACCGAATTTCACCTTTCTCTCAACTTTTACCATAGTGAGAATTCCCTCTAATTAAGGATATAAAGAAAAACAAATTCATTATATTAATTGGTTTCTTTTTTATTTAATTGTTGTGTTTTTAACAACAAAAATAAATATTACCAATTAAAAAACTAAAATTTAAAATAAATGAAAATGCCAATAAAATTGATAAAAAGAAATCACAACTGATCTTTGCTTGATTTTACTTTTATAGTCAAAAGTGCAAAGTTAAATTGTATAAGAGAAAGAATGTATCTTCAAATTAATAAATTTAACGAATAAGTATATATGAAACTTGTAATTGATGGGATTTCCAATGTACATCTTCATTTAAAAGCTAGTGGTCTAAGGTTTTATAGTGTTCAATGCGAAATATTTCCAAAGTTAACACAAAAGCAAATATGGAATTGTAAATGAGAAGAATAATACAAGAATATCCTTACCCAAAGGAAAGCTGAGAAAAGAAAAGAAATAATTTAATAATGCAAATACAAAAAAATACAAGGATGAAGGTAAATAAAAAAAAACTTCAATAAAGAATTTAATGGATATATTACCATCCTAGTTGACCATTAGAATTCCAATGGCGGCCCCAACGGCGTTGGCCTTGCTTGTTAGCTTCTCTCTTTGTTTTATTTCTCTCTCTCTAAGGGGACAGACTATATTAAAAAGCCTGATGCACACTCGCTAATGCCTAAACTAACAACATAAGCCAAAGTAAAGCACAACACCAAGATGGTTTTTTGAAACTTGAAGAAACCCACAAGAAACTGAATTTAAGCTCTGCTGTTACTCCCTTTCCTTATTCACTTTCTCAACAACGAGAAGAGAGACTGCGTTAGCTACTGTTGTTTCCCTTTTTTCTCTATATATACATATTCTTGTCTCTTTCTCTCTTCTATCTCCCATGGAAGACATGTTCTTCTACTGCCTAAAGCTTCTTGGTTTCTCTTTCTTGGCCTTCGTTGTTGGTTTAAAGATTGTTGTTTTATTTTGGTGGAGACCCAGAAGAATTGAAGATCATTTCTCTAAGCAAGGAATCAGAGGACCTCCTTATCGTTTTTTCATAGGCAATGTCAAGGAACTGGTGGACATGATGTTAAAGGCTTCTTCTCAACCCATGCCTTTTTCCCACAACATACTTCCTAGAGTTCTTGCTTTTTACCATCACTGGAAAAAAATCTATGGTACATAAATATTTTGTTTAATTACAACCACCACTTGATGATGTGATCTCTATCTCTCCCACTGTTACACACGAACTTTCATGCTGTTCAAATCTGTTTGAATGGTTTTGAAGTTTGTTAAATTTGTTTCCAGCTCTAAGCTTGTTGCACTGCAAGTTCTAGCCAGTTTAGGACTTGGGAGTGTTTCTGAAAGCACTGAAAATTGTGTATCAATGTGGGTTGTGAGGCGTTGCTTTGTTAAAGCATAGCCAGGATGAGCTTTAGTGTCAATCATTAAAGCTGGGGATGGTGGTTCTGTTATGATGTGTTCCTTTGGGTTGGTCTGTTGATCCATCTTCCAAAATTTGTGACTTTTAAAAGGCTTTCTGGTGTTTTTTTCCTTTGTCTTTGAGTTCATGTACTTCTTTTTAAAACTTTTTCAGCCTTTTTTTCTGCGCTTTGATGCTTGATGTTGAAGTTCTGAGTTTGGACTGTTCCACTTCTTTGTATTCTTCTCTTCTTTTCTCAGTTTCTCTTTTCCCTTAAGAACTAAACTTACTTCATAGTTATTATTACCATTTTCATTTCTCATCAGATCATTTTCGCCACTCCTCGTAGCTTGTAAAAGATGAGAAAAGAAACGAAAAGGACGTATTGTATTTGTTTGTGCACTCAAACATGGTTTGCAGTTTTGTCATTTGCTTTGTTTTCTGTATTCCACAAAGTTAACAACCTCTCATGGTATGATCAAAATGTTGTGTAGCACCATAGTTTCAATTGTCTTCTTCCTACATGATGTCACTTGTGTTTTTTTTCTCTCTCTCTCTCCCCCCACATTCAATTGATGGCTAGTTGGTCTAATGTAATTTTGTTGGTAATTACTCTTTTTCGCATACTTGACACTTACTACATGAGGATGTGTGGAAGGTCTAACTTGGTGCAAAAGTAACTTTCTTTGTTCTTTTCTAGCTAGCTTGCCTCCATTTGTAGAGGTCATGATATTTGATTTAAGTAATTAAATGACCAGATGCTATTGCAAAATAGGTAATGTAACCAATATACCTAATGAAGCATAATTTTGGAAATTAATGGCATGTCTGTTTGATTGAAGGTGCAACATTTCTGGTGTGGTTTGGACCCACGGTTCGGCTCACGGTCTCTGATCCAGACTTGATTAGGGAAATTTTCACTTCCAAGTCAGATTGCTACGAGAAGGTGGAGGCTCACCCTCTTATTAAACAACTGGAAGGAGATGGCCTTCTTAGCCTCAAAGGTGAAAAATGGGCTCACCACAGAAAAATCATCACACCTACGTTCCACATGGAAAATCTCAAAGTAATTAAATAAAATCCCACATTTTAATTATTTCTTTTTTGTCTAGTTATGTATGGTTGAATTATTTTGTGAATTTAATGTTGATGTTTGTAGTTGTTAGTACCGGTTGTGGGGAAGAGCGTGGTGGATATGGTGGACCAATGGGCGGTGAAGCCAAATTCGGGGGAGGAGATAGAGATTGAAATATCTGAATGGTTTCAAACTCTAACCGAAGATATCATCACAAGAACGGCCTTTGGTAGCAGCTACGATGATGGTAAAGCCATCTTCGGATTACAAGCACAGCAGATGGTGCTTGCCGCCGAGGCATTTCAAAAAGTGTTTATTCCTGGTTACAGGTTAAAAAAAACAAAATTCTATTTTTTAATAATTATTATTGTTATTCAGTTCTAGTGAAACAATACTCACTTTTGTTAATTTAAAAACAAAAGGTTTTTTCCCACAAAGAAAAACATTAAATCGAGGAAATTGGACAAGGAGATAAGGAAATCGTTGAAGAAGTTGATCGAGAAGAGGAAAGAGAGTACACGGAACATTGTACAAGAAACCAAGGTACCAAAGGACTTGTTGGGACTAATGATTCAAGCCTCAAATTCATGTCCAAATGTGACTGTTCATGACATACTGGAAGAGTGCAAGAGCTTTTTCTTTGCGGGCAAACAGACCACATCCAATCTCCTGACGTGGACTACGGTCCTACTTGCAATGCACCCAGAGTGGCAGGTGCTTGCACGTGACGAGGTACTGCGGGTGTGTGGATCACGTGACATCCCCACCAAAGATGATGTTGTGAAGCTAAAGACGGTAACCCCTCCACCTCCCCAAATGCATGCGTCGCCAATCAAACATTACATTTGATGTTTTCGGCTTGTCGAAATCCCAAAGCCGTCCCTCTCCTTTTAATTTATTCAACTTCTGTTTAATTTTAAATGTTGTGCGCTTTATCTGGTGTGCAGCTGACCATGATTCTAAATGAGTCCTTGAGGCTTTATCCTCCAACAATAGCGACAATCAGACGGACTAAAGCAGATGTAGAGCTGGGAGGATATAAGATCCCACCTGGAATAGAGCTTTTGATACCAATCTTAGCCCTTCATCATGATCAGAGCATATGGGGGAACGACGCAAACGAATTCAATCCCGGCCGTTTCTCTGATGGGGTTGCCAGGGCAGCGAAGCATCCTCTGGCGTTCATTCCATTTGGGCTTGGGGTCCGTACCTGCATTGGCCAAAATCTAGCTATCTTGCAAGCCAAATTAACGCTTGCAATCATACTTCAACGCTTCTCCTTTAGATTGGCACCTACCTATCAACACGCACCAACGGTCCTGATGCTACTTTACCCACAGTACGGTGCACCCGTGATCTTTCAGCGTCTATCAAGCACCGTGCTTGATAAATATCAAGATCAAAGGTCATGAACTGTTCACCCAATCCCTGAACCTGCCTGTCCAATCATACCACCTCACTACTAGACCCAAAGTTACCAATCTTGCCCCCTTGAAAATTGAACGGACCATTTGCAATATCCAAACAATCATAACAAAGACCACATTTCACCCATTGCTAATTTGCTATATGCTGACCCTTAATGGCCATGGCTTTCTTTTTTCTTTTTCTTAATTTTTTGCCTTTCTATTTGTTTGCTTTTTGATTGTGATTGTTGGTTCGGTGTCGCTCAAACAACACAGTTGATCCTTGCAAAGACGAAATGGATTGATTTATAGTCCCATGGAATTTTTGTGTAGAACATGGCATTGTTGAGGCAGGGCTTAGGTAGGTAGGAAGGACTTCGTTAAATGTGCTAACTATCAGTTTAGGTTATTGCTATCTGTCTTTCAAGGTTGTAAAAATTTGTACTTGTGTATATTTGCACAATCTATTAACAGTTTTGTAATATTGTATTCGATTTGTCTTCTACAGTATAAATTCCCAACTTTTGTCGCTTGTACCCATGTGTGTAATATATATTTAACTTTGACAAGCAAACAGGTGAAGGTAAAGTATACAAAAATATGTATTAATGAATCAAAAGGAGTCTATATTATAACAGTCAGTGAAATTTCTTTCTTATCAAATCCATTGATCATAGCCCAAGCAGACATATGAATGCACACATGGGTATGTGTTAACAAATCCAAGCAGAATAACAACTCAATTAACATCAATAAAACAACCAACATTAATTTAATACATTATCTCAATAGAAATATTACACAGTAGGCATATATATATATATATATAAACTCTCTTGCCTTACTTTTATTTTATCAACATTTCGCATTTGCCAATTCCAGGCTAAGAGAACCCTTTAAGTTGAAGGTTAAATAGACGTGACAGAATCCAGCAGAATCCGGAGACCAAATGAGAATTTCGATGAAAATTAACCAAGACAGAGTAGATATTCTATAAAAGAAAAAGGTTAACGTTTACCAGTTAAGATTGCGAAACCCTATAGTAGTTGCTGAGGTTTAAATGTTTCTTCTTGTTCAAGATTATAATTTCTAGGGCACCATTTTATTACCGATGTGTGTTAAAAGATAACTGAAATTTCCTATAAAACATTCTTCCGTACTTGTTAGATTTGGCTGGCATAAACTACAGTTACGTCTACATCTGTATGATTTATTTATAATACACCAATCGTTGCACATATGTATAATTTATGGATTACCAGCCTAAGCTTTAACGCATGTTAATTATACGATGTTATGCTACATTTAAGGTACTAAACAGTAATAATGTAGGAGTGATGTTATAGTTTAATCCACTTTAATAACAACGCTTAATGTGTTGACAGAAGGTATGCAAATTGGGTGGGGAGCTTCCTAGAATTTGTCACAGGGAAGTTTCCTCTCATCTCTCCTACTCGCATAGATCGAGAAGGCCACCTAAAATGGCGATAATCCTCGTCTTAGTGTTACTACAAAGATGTTAAAAGCAGAGGACAGTTGCAGCAATCAAGGCATGTAATGTTCTTTCAAAGCAAAGGTGACTGTAATCCAGCATGCAAATGAATCTCTTTTTGCCATAATTTATACCAATTGTCCTTTATAGGGGTCTGAGTTGTATTCTATTGAGAAGTAAGATTTGAGAGAGAGCAACAACCTTTTTTTTTAAAAAAAAATATATTTTTTGTAATTTGCTTTTTTTGGGATCTTCTCATTTCATGCTTTGGTGTAATATTTAAGGAATTGATGGTCCCCAGGAAGCATGCATGTGACTATGGATGAGAGACATCTCTCATTTCTATTTGGTTTTTATTCAATTTGCTTTTGTTTAGGGAATCAAAGCATGCCATCGAGCATGTGATCATTTCTATAATTGCATTGTCACCCACAATTTTCGAAAACACAATGCCTATTAATCTCTCTCTTTCAACTTTCGAAATTGAAGATCTGCATGTACTCTTGCTTATCTTAGTTCCCATTGATATAGAAAATTTAATTTGTTGTTATGAGGATCACGTTCGTTACTATCACCTTTTCTTATTTGTCATGTCAGTAAATGATATTCTAGTTTAGTTCTTAATACATAATAGCTGGGGAGAGCAATTTGCATGATCCTTCAACGTCTAATTAATTATTTCCCTTCTGAACAACAGTAATTCATGTCCTAATCTTAGTGACTATGTATATCTATTCCTTTTCCTTGGGGCTGTACAGGCTGTGTCCATTTGTGCTTTGTCCTCACCATATGTGTACATATATAAATATATGCCTCCACATTAACATCTGGACGTTGTCTGCCGCACCTTACTAGGCGACAAATATCAACATTCTAATGCACCAACCAGAAAGAGGCAAAATTTTACTCGAAAACCGCAATCCATCTTTTCATTTGTCTTCAGTTTTCAACATATACAAAATAATATGCTTGTTCCTTCTCCTGCTTCACTACAGTACGTTCTACTTCCCCACTTGCTTCTTATTAGCAGCCAACATGAGCCACTCGAAGCACCTCTGCAATCCAATACCTAAAATTGCTTTATATTAGAGAAAACGGGAAACACAAACGGCTAAATTACTTTATATACTTTCTAATAACTCCTTCGCTAACAGGACTGTAAAAGCTAGACAAGTCATTTACCACTGATCAAGAATGTACATCTAAATCACTAGATTTTGAGATTACCCATCACATCTAGTAACCAAATATGGACTAGAAGAAAAGATGATCTCCGTGTTGGAAAATCAGGTTAGGATCCGATGCCGACTGCAGCAGAATAATCACGAAACTTTTTCACAATCTTTGATTTCCCGAAAACCAAGAACTTTTTAATTCTATAAAATGATTAACACAAATTATAATAAAGTCGAAACTTAATTCGTACCTTATTCTGAAATTTAATCTTTATCTTGTCGTATCCCTCGAACTGTTCCCGAAACTGATTCGTCTCAACCACCGTAACTGTACAAGTGTCCGGTTTCTAAAGGTATCCACAGAATAGGTTGAGAGAACTCTATAACTCTTACAGAGAGGGTTAAACACGAAGTACTAGCTCCATAGAGCTTAAGCCTATTTATAGTAAGCTTTGGACATTTTAGTAATTTAATTGGAATTAAATTCTAATTTCAATTAAACTTTAATTAGAATTACAAATAATTCTAATTAAATACCAATTATGTCCATATAAGATTTAATATCTCATATTAATCCTTATTTATTAAATATTTCATATTTAATCATAAAGTTTCTCAAACTTTACAACCAAGTCTAACTTAATTAAATTAACTTTGCTATCTTCAACCCATTCTATATGTGAGACCCATTAGGTTCCCAAATATGTTGTCAATGATTATAAAATCTAATTTTAATTCATAATTAAAATTAGATAAATTTAAAACCCTTTTAATTTATTTTTAATTATCTAATTAAACAATTTATAATCATAGATCAAGATTGACGTCTAGCAATGCATCATGACCACTTAAATATTTAGGAATGTCAAAGTGGTTTTGACTAACCTTTCTGTGCATAATTTTTTTGTATAATTCAATCCTTTCAGTATACAATGTTTTGATTAGATATAGAGTATGAAATTGTCTACTTTATTTTGAGTCTAATCATATTAATTCTCCGCCATTAGCTATCGATTCAATTAATGACATTTGTAAACTATTTACAAAGCATCATTTCACCTTGGCCAATGATTTCTTGAATTAATACTAATTGAGAACAATAAAATATTCTCCCTAATTACTTTAGGGTGATGAATCCTATCTTGATCACACAACTATCTCCATATAGTTTATGGTACATCCAATGACTACTATTAAACTTTGATGACCTCAAGTCAAAGGATCACTTATACAATCATCACAATAAGAATTCCATAGACATAAAGTAATTTTTCAAATAGATTTCTCATATCAGGTCTATTCAGTGAACTTGTTCTCTAGTAAGCCCCCACACGTTTGTTTAAGTATCTCAATACTTTAGCCTATGAGATCAACTACTTCCTTCATAAAAAAACAAAATATGTGTTAGTCTTTTTTTATGTTTTATTAATGTCCAATCTTAATAGAATAATGACTAGGAACATTTAGCAATAATACATAAATGCAATATGAATCTCATAATTATAATCTTATTATAATTTAATTTGCAATGTACAATTATCCCATGGAATTTATTGCACACATCTAAACATATACAAGATAAAGAATGCCTTTAAATAATTTGTCACTAAACTACAACCAAAGTGATTGGTTGTAGGGCATAAACCAACAATTACATCCTAGATGCACTAGAAGTCCCCTGGTCACCATTCTACTGACCCCGTAAAACAACCAAAAAATTGGGATCAAGTTCCTTTCTTTGAACAAGTCCTCCAAACACTTTGAAGGCTACCGAAGAATCATGTCAACTACTGTTAAATAAGATATTGACTTTGCAAAAAGTGATCAAAAGATTCTAGGCCAACTCAGAGACCTAGACATGTATTTGATATTCACAAATAAATGATATTAGTGTTCAAAGCTTCCATTAACTCAACTATGTTAGAATTTTATGGGCCATGTATAAATATATGTTCGTAGATTTATATCTCAGGCCTAATAAAATATGATTTAATTTTAAAAAATTAATTGCTCATACAAAAATATTAATTAATTAATAGTATGGGCCTGATGTGTAGAAGCTCATTACGAGTCATTATGGTTAATAGACTCATAATGGACTGTAAGTCTAAATTGACTATACAAGGGTTGTGGTCCTCAAGCCAGAAACAACTTTGACATTTTTTACGAAAAAGTACTATCAATTTTCTCTACTCCATAATCTTAGCTTTCAAGAACACGAATCTTATTAAGTTTCACTGTTTACGCTTCCGTTGTACAATGGATCAAGGTTAGTGTTTTTATTTGTACATACATCATTATTTTTCGATCTGCTTGTGATTCTGGTTAATTACTGAGTGTTTAAAAATATGAGTATAATAATCATAAGGCTATATTTTTAACAAGTGGTATCAGAACCAGTAACGTAAATTATTTAAACATGATATTCAATTTCATTTTCACTCCGTTTAGTACGTTTATGGTAGTAAAAATGAATTAAAGATTCATAATTTTTTATTTATTTGGAGCACTTTAATCTGAATGATTGAAAAAAAATTCAAGTTGTTTATTGTTTCTTAATTATAATAAGCTGAGATAGAAATTTTTTCTTAATAGAAAATTTTTTGTTGTCTTGATTATCTTAGTCTGAAATTAATTGGAAAACTTATAAACACTATTGTAATGGTCAAAAACTTGTTTCATTTGGTTTCGAAACGAGTTTTTTGACTTAAAAATGGTGAAGTTACACTAGAAAACATTAAAAATCTGGTACAAATTTTTTTTACATACCTGATTTTTATATTTGGATCAGGTTTTTTTGTTTTACTCGGGTCAATATGACCCATCAGAGGTCAAGGAAACCCCCTAACCGTTTCTAGTATTTTTCTGGCGCATGCGCAATGATTTGAATACCGTTCCGTACCGGACGGTACCGGCCGGAACGTTCCGTTCCGGATAGAATCCGGTACCGGAACGGGAAAAATTGTACCGGTCAAAAATTTCGGCCGGTACCGGCCGTTTTCGGTCGGTACC
>JANZLC010000008.1:27465325-27481706 GCA_026413385.1 Erythroxylum gracilipes | reverse complement strand
TTATTCAACTGTGAATCAATTAATTCAGATTCTAATAATATACATGTTTCCCATACATCTCTATGTATATGTATATTGCTTACAAAAGAATCTTGGTACCTTTTGACTAGATATATAATGCTCACACAAATAAAACCAAACTCCTTTGTTTTATTAATAATAAATTTTTTCATTACAAAATTGTAACTGAAGAAGATAAAGTTACATGTAAATACACTTGTTTTCCAAGGCACTATATTTACATAACTCCAACAATGGGATATTACAGGAGGTGTCTTCACTTCATTGTCCTTAGGAATTGCTCTTCCAAGATATAGCTTGCAGTAATGCCCGTTGACCTTGAAAGTTTCCTTCTTAGCATTTTCCAGTTTGAGGGCTCCATGATCGAGGACTTGAATGACTGTAAAAGGTCCCCTCCATCGAGATTTTAACTTTCCTGGAAACAACTTGAACCTTAAATTATATAGCAGAATTGCATCTCCTACTTTAAATTCATTTTGCTTAAGACGAGAATCATGTCATTTCTTTACCTTTTCCTTGTAAAATTTCACATTTTCATACGTATTATAACGAAGCTCCTCAAGTTCATCCAGTTGCAAAAGTCGCTTTTCGCCTGCTTACATCCAATCAAAATTTAACACTTTTATCACCAAGTATGTCCAATCTTCTAGCTCGACCGGTAAATGACAAGCTTTCCATACACAAGCCTATAAGGAGTTATTCCTATAGGTATTTTGAAAGTAGTTCTATTAGCCCATAAGGCATCGTCTAGCTTTATTGCCTAATCCTTCCTGGAGTTGTTCACCATCTTTTCCAAAATTCGTTTCAGTTCTCGGTTGACAACTTCCACTTGGCCATTAGTCTGTGGATGATAAGGTGTAGCAACATGGTGGTGCACTCCATATATTTTTAAGAGGGCATCAAAAGATCTGTTGCAGAAATGTGTACCTCCATCATTTATTATCGTACGTGGCACTTTAAACCGATTGAATAACTGTTTGATAAACTTTTGCACTACCTTTCCATCATTGATTGGAGATGCCACTACTTCAGCCCAATGTGAAACATAATCCACCCCCACTAGAATGTACATATTTCCTATTGAAGATGGGAAAGGACCTATAAAGTCAAAGCCCCAGACATCAAAGATTTCCACTTCTAAAATGTTGGATAAAGGCATCTTATCTCTTTTGGAGATGTTACTTATTCTCTGGCATCAATCAAATTGTGCCATGAAAGTCTGAGCATCCTTAAATAATTATAACCAATAAAATCCACTCTCAAGTATCCAAGCTTCCATTTTGTTAGCTCCATAATGTCTAGCATATTGACCTTCATGACATTGCTTCAAGATGTCCAACATTTCCTCCTCCGGAACATATCGTCGCATTAACCTATCAGCGCAACGCATGCTTTGTATAAAATTGGCTTATCCCATAGATATCATTAACAATCATATAGAAATCTTTTCCTTCGTTGGTAAGATAGATTAGAAGGAAGTTTACTATTGGCAACATAATTCATGATATCAGCAAACCATGGTGCGGCCAAACTCTCGAGTAGCATCAGGGTTTCATCGGGAAAATTTTCATTAATATCTTCACTTCACTTGCATTCCCCTCCTTCCAGTTTGGATAAATGGTCTGCAACTATATTTTCTACTCCCTTCTTATCTCTCACTTCTATATCAAATTCTTGTAAAAATAACACCCATCGAATGAGCCTTGGTTTTACATTCTTTTTGTTAAAAAGGTATGTTAATATCGTGTGATCAGTAAATATGATTACCTTTGATCCCAAAAGGTATTGTCAAAATTTATCACATGCGTATGCTACTGCAAGTAATTCCTTCTCTATGGTGGTGCAATTAAGTTGAGATTCTGTAATGGTCTTGCTTGTATAGTAGATCGCATACAATCTTTTATCTTTCCTTTGGCCCAATACAAAACCTATAGCTTGGTCGCTTGCATCGCACATAACCTGAAATGAAAGTGTCCAATCCGGTGGTGATAAAATTAGTGCAAATATTAATGCCTCCTTAAGTTTGTTGAAAGCAGACAAACACTTGTCATTAAACAGAAAAGGTACTTCTTTGACTAACAAATTTGTCAAAGGTCTTGCAATTTGTGAGAATTCTTTGACAAATCGGTGATAAAATTATGCATGACCTAAGAATCCTCACACATCGTTTACATTACTTTGTGATGGAAGTTTCTCTATAACTTCTTTTTTGCTCTGTAGACTTCAAATCCTTGGTGTGAGATTTTATGCCCTAGCACTATCCCCTTTTGCACCATGAAATGACGTTTCTCCCAATTCAGTAACAAGTGTGATTCTTCACATCTTTGAAGAACTCTATCCAAATTGGTTAAACACGTTTCAAAAGAGTCTCCAAATTTTGAAAAATCATCTATGAACACCTCCATTATCTTTCCCATGCTTCACAAATCGTTTCCCTCGTCACTTTGCTGGAAGTTGGTAATCTCCTTGATAATCTTCGTGGTCTTAGAAAGGGAAAAATACTTGTCTAAAAAGGCACAAACTAATTGATCCCAAGTTGTGAGATTTTCTAGGTTATGAGAATGATACCAAGCCTTTGCTTTAGCTCTAAAGGGTAAAAGGAAAGAGCCTAATTCTTACTACATCCTCCAACATCTGATGGTACTGAAAGGTATCACAGATTTCGAGGAAGTTCACCATATGTGCATTAGGATCATCATTCGTTAGTCTATGGAACTACACATTCTGTTGAAGCATGTTTAGGAGAGCTGGTTTAATTTAAAAAGATGTTGCTTGTACGGGTGGCCTAGCTACTCCTTGGTTAGTTGCATTGAACCTGGTCTTATGAGGTCCATGAGGGTTTATTATTGATGTCCTTGGTTCGCTTTATGGCCAAATCTTGCTGAAATTCCTCAGCCATTGTTGTTTTCACGATTTCTACTTCTTCTTTATACCGAGCTTTCCTAATTGATCGCTCTACTTGAGTGATGTCTAACTCTAAGGTTTTAGCTGCATGACTCGATCTTCTCGTGACTTTTGTGTTCATGCAAAAGCACGATTTTAGAAATAGAAAGAAACAAAGAACTAAAAACAAAAACTAACTAAATGACTTAAATTAAAGAATTAAACTAATCACCTCCCCGATAACGACGCCAAAAACTTAATCGACCTATTGATGTGTATAAGTATTAATAAATACCCTCGATAATCCATAAGTGCACAGTTCTTTCACGTAGTACCTAAGGTGTCGATCCTACGAGGAGGGATAATATGATCCTAAAATCTAAGGCTACAATAAATTACAAAAATTCAAATATAACGAACTAAAATAAGAATTCGATTCAATCAATCAAAATAATTTAAGAATCAACAATTGCAACACACACCCAAAAATCAACCTAAGAGAATTACCAGTTTAGAGAAAGGGAATTTTACCTATCCTTAGCTCTAACCTAATTGATTGTGAATTACTGGATTATTGGTTCTAGATGATCCTATAGTTAATTACTCTCTCTCGAGTTATAACTATTAGCCCTAAATTATAAACACTAATTAGATTATGGAAATTGAATCTCTCAATTGACAACCTATCTAAAACCCTTATTAGGTATGAAGTTGCCCAATAAACTATCGGGAACCTATGCAAGATCTCTCTTTGCATAATTATCGATTTTATTTAATTCTTGTTCTATTAAATCACCTAACTCTCGTTAGCTCAATTTAATTATTTTTCATCTGATTCACCCTCTCATTTTATTATCGAATTATTCAATCACAGAATTTAATCACAATAAATCCAATAAACATAAAAACAATCAAATTTCATTAATTTAAGAATAAAACTCAGAAGGTAAGTTTAGAACATCCTCAACATTTAGATCCTATCATCAACTATTCAATCCAATTCCATATGGTGATAAAACTGAAATAAATAGGAAGTACAACCAAATAGAGGACGGGAGGCAGCAACATTGGGAAACCTCCTGACCTGGAAAGTACGTCGAAGCGGCTTCTTCTCCTATTCTCTTCCTCAATCTCTCGATGAATTCTCTCTAGGGTTTCTCCAAAAGTGGTTCATGCAAAAGCTCCTTTTACCTCTTTGTCTTGTTCTTTAAATATCCTTTGTGTTCTGAATAGCCTTAGGGTATTTTTGGGGTCCGGCAGGTCCAAAAAAATCCCTCAAAACTTGACATTTTTAGTGTCTGTGCGTCTACCCAACGCAAGCCACGATCGTTGGCCGCATCTGAGCCTTCTGTCATGATCATAACATGTATGCCACGATCATGGGCCATGTCCTGGGTTTCTGTCACGATCGTGGGATATAGGCCACAATCGTGGGCCAACTCTAGTGCGTTTGTCACGATCGTGGCTTG
This sequence comes from Erythroxylum gracilipes, assembly GCA_026413385.1. Classification (NCBI taxonomy): domain Eukaryota; kingdom Viridiplantae; phylum Streptophyta; class Magnoliopsida; order Malpighiales; family Erythroxylaceae; genus Erythroxylum; species Erythroxylum gracilipes. Next base: position 27,477,333 of record JANZLC010000008.1, on the reverse strand, counting down.
TTGTGCCAAAATCATGGGTCATTGTTTCAGCCCGAATGTCTCCAAAACTTCTCCGTTATTTGATGTTGACCCTGAAACACTAACAAACACATCAAGGTACCTTAAAAACATAATATTTAAGCTCAAAGCCTAGTACTAACCCATAAAAACACTTAAACACAAATAATTAACAAGCTAACACATTTCTAACCTAAACACATACTAAATGATTGAATTAAAAATTAAATACATATTAAACTAAGCCCTGAAACATGACGCAATTTACACTTATCAGCATTCTTGGTATAACTAGTAGGTTTGGGGAAGATCTCATTTACTTGATTAGAATATTCTAGAATAATCTCTCTCCTGGTATTTTCTTCCTTTGAATTTAGTGGTATTAAGGAATTTTGGTCTATTCGAGGGATGAAGAGGAACATGCCTAGCATTTGAGAACTATGCTACAGACTTTAAGAGAGAAGCAGTTACTTGCTCAATTAAGAAAATGTGATTTTTGGCTAAAGGAAGTTTGTTTCCTTAGGCATATCATCTCTTTAGAAGGTATTAGGGTGGATCCTAGTAAAATTGAGGCAATTATCAATTGGAAGATGCCTTGGAATGTAATATAAGTGAGAAGTTTTCTTGACTTAGTTGGTTATTATTAGCACTTTGTCAAGGGATTCTTAACAATTACTTCTCCAATTACAAAGTTACTATGGCAAGGCACAAAGTTTGAATGGAATGATAAATGCCAAGCTAGTTTTGAGCAGTTAAAGAAGATGCTCACTAAAACTCCAGTATTGATAAAGCCAACTCTAGGCAAAGAGTATGTTATGTACAGTGATGCTTCTAGGAGAGGACTAGGTTGTATACTAGTGCAAGATAGGAAAGTGGTGGCTTATTCCTTGAGACAATTAAAGCCATATGAACATAATTACCCTACAGATGATTTAGAATTAATAGCAGTGGTGTTTTCCTTGAAAATTTGGCAATACTACTTATATAGGGAAAGATGTAGGGTATACACAGATTACAAGAGTCTCAAATACCTGGTCACTCAGAAAGAGCTCAATTTGAGGTAACAACGTTGGCTAGAATTATTAAAAGACTATGATTGCATAGTTGACTACCACCAGCGAAAAGCTAATATGTTAGTAGATGCTTTGAGTAGGAAATATATTTCAACTCTATCATTACAGCATAGTCGATGGAGAATTGCACCAGATGGAGCTTTGATAGCTTAGTTAAAAATAAGTCCTAACTTGAGACCGATGATAGTACATGCAAAAAAAGATCATGCCAAGTTACAACAAATTGTACAAACAATATAAGACAGGAACCATATTGATTTTGTAGTGAAAGATGACGTAAGTCTGTACTTCAAGAATAGACTATATGTAAGGTAGTAAAGGACTTGAAGAAGAAGTTATTAAATGAAGCCCATAATATTGTGTTCACCATGCATCCTAGGGGTAACAAGATGTACTAGGACTTGAGGACTATATGTCCAAGTGCTTGACTTGTCAATAGGTGAAAGTTGAACATCAAGTCCCATTTTGCCTATTCAATCTCATTCCAATTCCACAGTGAAAATGGGATAATATCACCATGGATTTTGTTACAAGTCTGCCTCTCACACAGAGAAAGCATGAAGCAGTATCATTTATAATGGATAGGCTCACTAAATTTGCTTACTTTATACATGTCTGACCTAGCTATCTTATGGATTAATTAGTTGAGTTATATGTGAATGAGATTGTTCGGCTATATAAAGTGTCATTGTCAATTGTTTCTAACTGAGACCTACAATTTACATTAAGATTTTGAAAAATTTAGAAGCTTTACAAGCACCTTTGGGTACTCGACTGAGCTTTAGCATAGCCTTTCACCCACAAACATATGGGCAATCAAGAGAGTTATATAAGTGCTGGAATACACACCTAGAACATGTGTTATGAAATTTCTAAGCAGCTGGGATAGGTATATTTCCTTGACTGAATTTGCCCATAATAATAGTTATCAGTCCAGTATAGGCATGGCACCATATGAAGCATTATATGGTGGAAAATGTAGAACCCCTGGTTTGTTGGACATAATTGGCTAAGAACAAGATGATTGGGCCTGACATGCTCAAAGAAACATAAGAGAAAGTGAGGGTTATTTAGTAAACATTGAAGGCTGCAAGTGACAGATAAAAATCATATGCTGATTTGAAGAGGAAAGATATTGAATATGTGGTAGGTGACAAAGTTTTCTTGAAAGTTGCACCTTGAAGAAAGGAGTTAAGATTTTCTGAAAAAAATGGGAAAGATTAGTCCTAGATTTATAGGTCCATGATAGTTATAGGTTGCATTATGTTTTAGTAAGAAATTTAATGTGTTTTTTGTTTTTAATTAGATGATCTGTGCTTGTTTAGGTTTAGAATTATGTTAGTACGATTATAGTTTTTGTTTTTAGAGTGTTATGTGGTTTAAACCATGTTATTGGGCTTTAATTTTTCATGTTGAGGTGTTTTGATGAGTTTGGTATATTTAAGACTAGGAAAAGAAAACCAGAGAAGATTTGGAGAAAGTGCAGAGGAGGAGCTAAGGCCACAATCGTGATATGCTAGTCATGAATTTTTTACAAAAGCAACCAGCATAGGACACGATCATGACTCATTAGTCACGATCATGACAGAAGTCAAATAGGACTAGGCCATAATCCTGACTCATTGGCTACGATTGTTACAGAAGAAAAATTTCAAGTGCTACGATCGTGATAGAAACAACATTTTGCTATCGTTCTATAAGGTTCCTAATGTAGACCCTTTGAACTTCATTAATGAACTCTACACTACTCTCCAAACCTTTCCTTTGGATAGCTTAGACGAAGATCAACTTAGAATGAGATGTTGCTCGTACACATTAAAGGATCGAACCAAGGTGTGGTTGATGACTCTTCCACCCAACTTATTGACTACATGGGAGGAGGTGTACAACAAGTTCATGGGAAAATAGAATTCCCGTCAAAAGACCTCTAAGTTGCGGACAAAGATAGCTACCTTCACTCAGATTAAGGGAGAGCCATTCCATGAGGCATGGGAGCACTTCAAACTCTTACTCATATAGTGTCCACACCATCATTTTCCACTTCACAAGCAGAACCAATTCTTTTATGATGGGTTGACGCAACAGTGCAAATATATGGTAGGTAATACAGTAAAAGGAGTTATAAAAAAGAGGACAACCAAAGAAATGTATGAAATCTTCGAAATGTTAGGGTCTAATTCTCAACAAAAGAGCATTAGGGGAATAAAAGCTGGAGTTTATGAAGTGAGCTCGAGTCAAGAATTGGTTATTCAGTTAGCTGAGTTGACAAGGCATGAGAAGATGCTAACTACAAGGTTACCCAAAAATGTTCCAAATCAAGAGGTGTGTGCTATCTGTGGAACTTTTGGTCATGGAGCTAATGTCTGTTCGTATTCTTATGAACCTTTGGCAGAAGGGGAAGAGCAAGTTAACTCACTTAATGGTTTTGAACCAAGAGAGCGAAATGATCCATACTCAAATACCTACAACCCTGGTTGGAGAAACCACCCCAATTTCTCTTGAAAGACCAACAATCCACTGATGCAACCCCAACCACAATATCAAAATTTTCATAGGCCAAACTTTTTCCAAGGGCAATCCTCAAATGACAACCTACCGAGAAAGTCTTTTTTGGAAGAAATCCTGAATGCATTCATTCAGGTCACAACTCAAAATCAAGAAATGAACAACAAGAGATTCCACTCCTTAGAAGCATCTGTCTAGAGGATTGAGATTCAAGCAGGGCAACTTTCAACTCAAATGCATAACAATTAAAAGGGAAGGTTGCCCAGTCAACCCGAGCAAGCCTGATCGATTACAATTATAAGAAGTGGTAAAGTGATTGACAATCATGTTGAGTTTCCTTCTGAGCTATCTAATACTAATAATCAAGAGAAGGAAAGCCTCACCAAAGAAAAAGATGAGTAGAATGATAAAAGTAATGGGAGAAACTCTTCAAGTCACATTCAAAAGGGTAAACAACTTAAGTATGACACCGAGGACAATGAAGGACAAAAACTGCAAAAAGCGACAAATCTTTATTGACCACCAATTCCATATCTAAGCTACCTTAAGGAATGGAAACAAGATGGGCAGTTTTCCTATTTATATAGCATGCTTTCTAATGTTAATGTTAATCTGCCCTTGTTAGATATGATTAGGAACATTCTGGATTATTTAAAGTTCTTCAAGGAACTAAGCACCAAGAAATAAAATTTAAGCCTAATGTAAAGGTGCTAGTTTCGAAAGTAGCAAGTGCAATTCTGTAGCAACATTTACCCTCCAAACTAAAAGACCTAGGACATTTTATCATGAAAGTATCAATAGGTAATGGTGCTGAGGTTAAGAGTATGTTTGATTTTAGAGCGAGCATAAACCTTATGCTCATTCTATTTGTTAGAAATTGGATCTAGGGAAGTTAAGACTTATGAACATATGTTTGCAATTAGTTGATAGGTTAATCCGTTATCCAAAAGGAATAATGGAGGAAGTGTTAGTGAAAGTTGGAGGATTGATTGTTCCTGTAGACTTTTTTATCCTAGATATAGGGGAAGCAAAGGAGAGAAAAGGAGCACTCCATACTCCTAGGAAGGCCTTTTATGGCCACCACTAACATGTTGATCGATGTGAAGAATGGGAAATTGACCATGACTGTCTTAGAAGAAACAGTAAAATTTTCAATCTTTAATGTTGAACATATTCCTACTTTTACTTCTTCTGAAGACTCTTCTCTTGTTTATCAAGTTAATGCTGCAGATTTTCATTTAACGTTGTAGGAAGAAGAAGGAAAGAAGTTGGGCTTGGTTAAGGAGAGTGATGAATGCTGCCAATTGCTAATGGATGCAAATGAGGAAGAATTTGATAGATTCTTAGAGACAGATTCGAATGAAAAGGAGGAACCAGTGGAATCAATCACTTTGAGCAACCCACTTTAAGCATGACCATTGAGGCATCTAGCTACAAGACATTAAAGAACTAACCAGTTTAATTTATGTTTTTTTTTCAATTATCTATTTGTTGTTAATTTTCTTAGTGAACTGTTAATTTGTTTTCTTTGTGTGCGCAGGCCAACTCTTCTGTCTCTTCTATCTGTTTTCCTTGTAGCTTTTCTTCATTCCTCGACACAGTACAACTCATTCCACACCAGATCAATATAGTGATCACCCCTACATTCATATTGTATTTCTATCCCTTTCTTTGTTGCTTGCTAGTTTAATTTCTTTTAGTTTTAATTCTTGTCCTTGTTCGTGTTGTTTTGAGTTTTAGATCCCTCTTTTACCTTTTTGTATCGCATTAGGAATAGTGTGATGTTTAAGTGTTGGGGGGGAGGGGGTAGTGTTAAATTATATATATAAATATAAATTTTTGTTTGTTATGTATGGTTTCCCATTTAATAGTTAGAGATGCAGGGTCATAAAATAAACTCGATCGGGGTTAGAAATGCATAATATGAGTGAATGAGTATACTTGCATGCTTAGACTGATTGACCTAGATTTTGATTAAAAGGACATTAGCTTATTGTGATAGATGAATGACAATTTTCTTTGGTAAGAATTTGAGTCTTTTAAACTATTCAACACCAAATTCAAGTATTCCTTGTTGAGAGTATTCTTTCATGCTTAAGAAACTCCAGAACTTGCTTGTAAATACTAGTTGAGATCACATAAACTTATGTAACCATTGAAATGATGAAGGCAATTAGGTTTTACCCCTTTTGCTTAAAACGCCAACATAATGTCACCCTTAGTGAGCCCCTTTGAGCTTAATGAAACCTTTTCTTTCTTTAACCCAAAATTTGAGCCTTGACCTTGATTGTTTATCCTCTTCATTACATCTACCATAAGGCAAGTTGAGTATTTGAATGTGTACGATTGGGTTTAGGGAATAATTTTTGAACAAGTGTGGGGGAATCATAGCATATAGTTGGCTTTTGAGTTAGGAATGAGTAGGGTTGTAATAATTTGTATCTCTCCTCTACATTTTTCTCTTCTAAACTTGATCTTGTTCTAATAAATAAATGAAAAATATAATAAATAAAAATAAAAAAGAAAAAAGTAAAGAAAAAAGAAAAAGAAGAAAAAGAAATTGAAAAGAAAAGGAAGGAAAAGAAGATAACTAGAAAATGAGAAAAAAGGAGAGAAGTAAAAATGGGAAGTGCTAATTATGTTAAATTAGAGGAAAGAATCAAGTGTTTTATGGTTCATTGTTCTGTATTACTTTAAATGCTCAATTTTTTATATGGTTTTTAAACTACGATATTCCTTTTTCCTACCCTTAGCTCAGCCCCATTACGACCAAAATAAACACCTTTAGATTGATGTTTGTGTTTGATATCAGTGGGGGAGACTGGATTAGTAAGCAAGCCTATAGTAAATTCCTTACATGAATTAAATAATGAGTGAATATTTACTACTTTTGAATGCTTGAGAGAATGAAAAGTGGAGTGAGTGTCTATCACACTTGTTAATGGTCTTTGAGTTGAATTACTTGTTAATTTTAGCTAAGCATGTATAGAATAGTCTATTCACGGAGTATTATGAGTTTTGAGTTCTCAGGTTGAGTTTGTTGAATTCAACATTCATATCTTTGATTAATAATTAGGATAATCATTTCTTCATTGTTTGTGTTTTTATAGTCTAGTGTTCTTTATTTTGCTTGAGGACAAGCATAGTTTAAGTGTGAGGGAATTCTATTGTTTAATTTTATTTGATTTTACTTGTTTTCATATGTTGAAATTAGTTGCGATTTAATTAAAATTTGATATGAATTGAGTGAAATTAGTGTGGATGTTGCATGAATCTTAATTGGATTAATTTGTGAATGTGGCATGAAAAACAAGAAGATTTATACATGAAAGAATTAAAGATGGCATGAATTTAAACAAGAAGAATTATGCATGAAAATGGCTATTACACAGTTGCATATATTGACCATGTCACGGTTGTGCAAGTTAAGTCGCAACCATGATTTAACTTGCAATTGCAAGGCTGTGCAACTTAATTCACAACCATGACTTAAATTGCATCTGCACAACAGTGCAAGTTAAGTCACAACCGTGACTTAAATTGCATCTGTCAACAGTGCAAGTTAAGTCACAACCGTGACTTAATCATAACCATGACTTAACTTACCATGACTTAACTTGCATCTGCACAACTGTGCAAAGTCACAATCGTGACTTAACTTACACTTGCACACTTGTGCCAGTTAAGTCACAATTGTGACTTAACATGGTAAGTCACGGTTGTGACAAGTCACAATTGTAACTTACCATATGCAGACACACCAACAATGTTTCATTTAATCTGTCATTTTATTACGTGGCATAAGCAAGTAGAAGGCATGAAACCCTAGACCTAAGAACATACTACAAATAAAAGGAGAGGGTGGTGACGTAGAGGGGAAGATTGATTCCATTCACTACATTCTTCACTGAACACACGAGAGACACATTCAGGGAGAGGAAATAGAGAGAAAGAAGGAAAAAAAGAAGAGAATAGAGAGAGTCGGTGAAGAAGAGAGAAACATGGTAGAGAGCTAGAAGTAGAAACAAGCCTTCGACCATTTGGTGAAAACAAGCTGAAGCAGAAGGCAGAGCTAATGCAGGAAGCTTGTAAGGGGGAGGAGACCACTGTACCTCACTCACTCCATCCCTATTTGATTACTTTTTTATTCATTTGTTGTAGTGGTTCATGTTGATTACTAAACTTGGTACTTTTATAGCTTAGTCAATTGTTACTTGTTTTCTTTTCATAGTTCATCTGGTTATTTACTTGGTTGTTGCTTGAATACTTTTCTTAGACTGATAAGATGGGATCTAAGTATTTGAGAACGATGAACCATATTTGTGTTATAATGGGCTTAATCTTTTTCTTGAGCATTAATGTAGCTATTTTAATTAACTATGCATGAATGAGTTACGATTTTGTTGTCTTATTAATTGCTGTGATTTCTAAGCTAAATGAATGTAATGTCATGACCAAACCTTGCATCATTTTAGTAATAAACAAAGGATCGAGAGAAGAAATTTAATATGGAATGAGAAACTATTGACGCTTAAGTTAAGAACTAGAACTATATTAACCTGAGTGGTAATCAATAGTCGGGTTTCCATAATTAATTCGGATGATAACTTATTGAATAAGAAAGTTAGGTTAGTTCATTATTTGAGATGATTTAGAACCCGACTGTTAATTTTAGTAAGATAACTTTCCAATCAATTTCTCATGATCATGCATAAGAGATTAGTTAGCAAAATTATTTCTCAATAGTCTTCCATTTTGATTAATCTATTCATCTTTGCTTCCAGTTGATTTCGTTTACTTTTCAATCTATTTTGTGATTTTCTTTAAAGTCTTAACTCTATAAATTGAGATAGAGTGTTTAGGATTACATCTATTTTTATTTTTGTTCAAGTTTAATTTAAGTGAACCAATTTCACCTCCGTGGGAGACATCCCTGGGTAATCAACTACAAATATCTCGTATACTTGCAAGTAGGATAACCTACGTCTTCTTAGAGCTTTTGGGCACGACAGGTATCAAAAGGTTAAATTTTTTTACTCCTAACTTAATGAGAGGGAAGAATGAAATGACTGCCACAAGTTGTAAAAATAACAAATCAAAGTTTTTGACAGCTAAGATAATCATTGGTGATCAACAACCACTCTCTTTTACTAGTTAAAATATTCAAGATGGTGCTTACCTCACTCCAATAGAGCTTGACGATCCCAAATCAAAATGCTAAAGAAGAAAGACATTTTCAAGGTTTAAGATGATCAAACATTAGATATGTGGATAGCTAATAACTAATAGAAGGCTTATATTATATTGGTAGTACACTATATTGACAATAACTAGATTCTATGTAGTCGACTACTAAAGTTAATTATATGCTTTAAAATTGTTAACATCTATTTATTGACTATGTTATTATTGATATTTATTTATAATTTTAAATAGTAAGCTTATTTATATGTTGGCGCCACATACAAGTGAAATGTTGATGATTTTGTTAGTGTTGGTTAACGAATTAAAATATCGACATCAAGTATTTAACCATAACTCTCGATAATTATAGCAAAAATGATAAAATTATAGAAATATTAACGAACAAGTTACAGTTATGGAGCTTGTTGTGTAAGGCCCCAAAATATACCCTAGTTGAAATGATACATGTACATGAAAGTACATGTGAGATAGGAGTTAAAAATTGTGCTATGATTTTAATGTGAAAGGCATATGACTTAAATTTTGGTATTGATGGACTATAGCTAGTAAATTGAATTTAAATGTATATTTGGACTAGGAAAATTATCAAATGACAAGTTAAGTTGGTACATAAAAATTAGTATGATTAAGCCTACGAATTTTTGACATTTGGTACCATTCAATGTGAAACATTTGGCAGCATAAGAGAAGGACAAGTGGCATCATTCATTATATGACTAATGGCATGACATGTTAGACACATATGGAAGCATAAATGGTGGGCAAATGGGCTTCATGCCTTGGTGTTACATGGCATGTTAAGCTAGTGACACCTAGCTGGTGATGAAGCAAGGTACGGTGGAGAGGTTCATTCTTCATCTTCTTTACTTCTCTCCACCGAAACTTGCTTAGAGTCTCTAACTTCTGGAATTTTTGTTGGACCTTGGGTTGTCATCACTTGAATGTTTGGTAAGCTACTGAATTTAGAAAAACTTTATATTAATTTTCTGTACTATTGTTATGCTAAGGTTGAAAGTTGCACATTGAGCTTACGTATGTGCTGGATGTTTGGAAGCTTGGATTAGTTAGAATCTTAGAGTTTAATTTAAAGCTTAGTAAGGTAAGAGAATTATAGACTTGGTATTCTATTATAACATGTATTGTTTGATGTTTGAAATGGAGCAAACATATACTGAATAAAGAAAGAATTGAGGTTAGGTATGTGTTGGAAAATGGTTGGAAAGAGTAGATACACTGGACATGTTTCGACATTTTAGCTATATCATGCCCTGTAGGTATCTAAATTGGATGAATTTTAATTCAGATTAAACTTGAGACATATGTCTACAACTTTCTTGAAGAAGTATAATTTTAATTCTATCTCTAAGACTTTCAAAATTGGTATGAAAATGAGTCTTGGCTTAGGCTGTAGCACTACCGGGGACATAAATCATATCCTGTTGTTATTGAATAAACTGTATTGATGTAGGCCGAATTAGACTAAGGTGTCTTCACCAAAGTTGTAACTTATTCTCTTAGCTTTAAATTGGTATAAAGGTTGTAATTTTTGAATACTAGCATTGAGAGATATGAGTCGTACAACTTTGAGTGCATGATCATTCAGTAGCCAAAATTTCAAATGTACTCAGTCTATAGTATATTAAGTATAACTTCTAGAATAATGAATCCAATTGTATGAACTATAGTTCATTAGAAATTTAAGACATAGAGGAACATTTGTTTAGAAGAATACTTTGCTCAGAAGCCTCAGTTTTTATGTCAAAATAGCCATCTGAATTGATTTGACAAAGATTGATTGGATGAAAGTGAGGGAGTCTGTTGAAATGTTATGAATTGGAGTATTTTTTTTATTGAACATGCTTCGGTATTTTGATTATATCTTGAATTGTGGATCTCCAAATGAGTTGGTTCTTGATTTAGATTAAACTAAAGACATAAGCCCACAACTTTCTTGAAGTGATAAAATTACAATTCTGGTTTTAATAATTTCAAAATCTGATTTTAATTGGAGTTAAGAATTCTATTATAGCTTATTGTCTAGAGGAAAGTGTTACTTAAATACTCCATTTTCTTAAACTAAATGATCATGCAAAGTAAACCTGAAAGTTTGATTTGAAAACAAAGCTGGACTATGTCATTGAACATGCATGCTTTATGATACATTCATACTAATGCTGATTCAGTTACATGAAAAATATGGTAATATGAACTTATGTTTGATTGTATATAGAAGGGCAAGTAGAGAGATCACTTTTAGATGTTTCCGGAACTTCAAGTCAATAAGCGGAAGGGAGCGATTGTGAGTAATCGTAGACGGTCACATCTTACTTTGTTCTGCTTGTTGAATTTGATTTATGCTGATTGTGTTCTAAATTCTAAATTCAGGACAATGATTATCCGAGGCGTTTGATGCATGTTTATATCATTGTAAGTGCTACTTGCATGTGAATATGATTGACTACTTGCTTTGCACATGAAATGTCTGAAATGATTTTGTATTCTTTTAAAACTATAGAGTCCTAGTTGTGAGTAAATAGGCATGCTTAGATCGGTCTGCAGCTACTCCTGTGACACTTCGGTGTCGAGACTTCGGTCTCTCCTGTATAAGTCCCGTTACCCGCTTCTGTAAATAGATTAACAGTCATCTGATTTTGTATTCTGATATATGTTTGATTTTGACATAAACAAAATTGTGTTTTGATTTATGAATGGTTTATACCCTCTTGTGATATTCAATTATGTTAATTATAAAATCTGTTCTGAGATGCACTATGTCTGATTTATTGTTAAAGTAATCTTTTAATGCATGTTTATGTTGTTACATGATTCGGTATGATGAGTTGTCACTTCATGCAAAGATTAGTTATTACTCACTAAGTTATATCTTAGCATGGTGGATTTGCCCCATATAGGTTTAGAGAGAAGGACATAAGGACTAGGATAAGTCAACCACAATGGGCAATGGAGTCTGAGTTTTGTTTTGATAAAAATGTATTTTGAGTTTTTTTGAACTTATATATGATATGTATGACTTTTGAATTTGTTTGAAGGTTTGTAATAACCTTAATTCAGGCTGGTTTATGAAATCATGTAATGTAATGTATGTTTGTCTGAGATTCTGGAAATGCATGTATGTATGTTTCATATATTTCATATGTTTTGGATCTATTTCGGTTCCGTATCCTATGTATGTTTTGTGTGTGTGGCACTCGCAATATCCTCCAGCGT
>JANZLC010000008.1:27438955-27455650 GCA_026413385.1 Erythroxylum gracilipes | reverse complement strand
TGGATGGTTAAGAATGATGTTGCATGAGAGGAAGTGAAATTAAGAAAATTTTCAAGTCTTTCATAAGGGTAAAAATTATGTACTGATTTTAAGGGAAAAACTGGATTAATTTAGAAAGAATTAGATAAAGTTGTCTTCATAAAAGTTTTAGCTTATCCTTTTAGCTTTCCAACGATATAAAGTATGAAATTTTTGGACAATGGAGTTGGAAGATATGATCATTAGAAGTTTGGATGCTGTTTAGGATGAACTTTTGGGACAACCAATGTGATTGAAATTTTGACCCTTATAGAGGTAGAAATTATTTCTAAGTTCTTCATAAAATTGTATGTCTTTCTTTTAACTTTCCATTGATATAAAGTTTGTAAATTTTGGAGTTCTGTATCAAAAGTTATGGAAGTTTGAAGTTGAGATGTCGGTGAAGAAGAAAGAGTCGAAGGTCCACCCAATGCACGATAGCGACTTCACAGGACAATCACAATGTCACGATCGCGACTTCCCTGTTTGTCCAAGGGAGATTATTTTCTGAACATACTTTGATATTTTTATGATAACTTCTTCTCTAGACCAACAAATGCCCTGATTTTTAAAGCATTGGATTCATAATACATTCCTCTATCTCTCCAAAAAAATTTATAGCTTTTGGCATTGATTTAAAATAGATTGATTAAATTAAAGTAAGGGTATCATTTGGAAGAGCATGAACTGGACATTTTACTAAACATGCTTCAGTATTTAGAGGATATCTTGATATGTAGAGCTCAAATTGAGATGATTCTCATTTTTATATAAACTAGACACATATAGCTACAAATCCTATGAGAGAGTGAATTTTGATTCGGTCCCTAAGACTTTCAATTTCTGGAGTGAAGTTGGGTATAGTGTACTGTTTCAGTACAATAGCAGTCCGAAAATATTTGGCCTATAACTTTCAGATTTTTGAACCAAATTGAATGATTTTGGTGTCATTAGAAACTTAAGACAATGGAGAACAAATGTTCTAAAGAAGCCAAATTGAATTTTCTATTTAAGGATTCCTAAAATCTGTTCAGAAATAAGATAAATGAGTTTGTTTTTATGATTGACTTATGTGGGCACGCCACCTATGTGGGATGATGGCTAATGAGGGTTCATTGAAACAACCCTACAAGGTAATACACACGCTCAAGTATTATGATTTTCAGAGCAAGGGTTAGGCTCCAAAAATGGGTCCAATAGAAAACTTTAAAAGATTATGTAAAGTTGTAATCTTATTTTCTCCTTGTATTGTCTTTTTCACGGCAATAGAAGAGTTATATCTCTTTGCTCGTGGATGTAGGTCACACAGATTGGCCAAACTACATAAATTCTTTTGTTTCTTTCCTTATCTTCTATATTATTTCCATTTTTACAATAATTGGTATATAATTGATATCATAACAATTGGTATCAGAGCCTAAGTTGTCTTTGCGAAGCTAAAGTTTATTGTTAAGATGTCTTTATACAAGTTCGATATTGAAAAGTTTAATAGATTGAATGTTTTCACTTTATGGAAGGTGAAAATAAAAGTTGTTATTGTTTAGTATATGTGTGCAATACCATTGAAACGAGAAAAAAAACTATTAGAGAATTTATGGTTATCAAATAAGGAAGAGGTTCTATCAAGGAATCATAGTGCAATATTATTGAGTATAAGTGATGAGGTCTTGAAAGAGAAGGTTGATGAAATAATTGATATTTCATTGTAGAAACAACATGAAAATAATTATTAGAAAAGATTACTTATGATTTTGTTATATCAAAGAAACATTTATATACTTTAAGGATGTCAAAAAGTATATAACAAAAGATCACATTTATCATTTTAATCGGATCATCTTGAATCTACAATGATCAAGTCATAATTCTCTTATATTCCTTACTAAATTCATATGAGAATTTTGTTAGTGATGTGAGAGACTATTTTTATTAGTGATGTGAGGGATGCTTTAATGTCTAAAGAATTGAAGAAAAAGAGGTTTCTAATATATATGAATATGGATCACATTTAAGTTTGGCTATCAACATAGGAAGGAATATGGAAAAGGGGCTATGAAACTATGAGTAAGTCATGATTTAAATCAAAGGTTAATGTTGTTTGATGCTTTAATTTTAAAGTCAAAGGGTATTTTAAGAGGGACTGTCCATAACAGAAGAATGGAAATGAGAAAAGGGAAATAGATGGAGTAGTAAGTGTTGCTACAATCTAGGAGATTTTTTATGAAGAGGATGGAAAAGGTAGTAAATTTTTAATAGAAAGTAATTATGATGCTCATTGAAGAGTAGAATGTTACTGTTAGATTAGCTGATGATGGAGAACATGTTGTGAAAAGCAATGGTATAGATCAAGATCTACTATAAAATTATTAGACAATTGAATGCCTAGTACTTTCTTGAGTTTTGAAAAAATTATGATTTTCGGGGTATTATTGATAGATAAGGGTACACACTTTCTAGTGATGATGGGCAACTTAAAGTTGTAAAGAATGTATGCGACTCTAATGAAAGGAAAATTACAATACAATATACATGCCTTACTAAGAAAGACAATAACAAGACCAATGTCTGTGTCTCAATTTTCGTGGAATAAATATAGTACTGTGGTATGATATATACAAATGTGTCATCTTGGTGAGCAAGAAATGACGAAACTTCTTAAGGTGAGCTTATTAAAAGATGACAAATATATGAAGGTAGACTTTTGTAAGTTATATGCTCTTAGTAAAAAGTTTAGAGTAACCTTTAAGGATATAATGAATGACATATGTTGAGGCAAACGTATATAAGAAATGTGTTAAAAGTGAACAGTAAGCATTATTGGTTCAAAGGTGTACTAAAATAGCCTAGAAAAGATTCTAAAAAGGTTAAAAATCATATTTTAGGAAATAAAATAATATCAAAAAGAAAGTATCAGTACATTATAGTTAAGGATAAAGTGAGAAGGACCATCAAGAAACCAAAGGGATATGATTGGGAAACTCGATCATATAGGTTCTTATCATTGGTGATGGAGATATAATTATTTTTCAGGGAACTATGAAAAGTTAGGAGAAAGATAAATAGATGCAGATTATTATAAATGATGTAATGTTTCATAAGATTGAAAAATTAAGTTCTTCTAGTTAGATCTTATTGAAAAAGATTTACATTTGAAAGATGCAACTGACATGTTAGTAACATTGTTAATCATAAAAATTTCAAACATAGCTTTAATTTGGTGAATGTTTGTTCATCTTGAAGTCAATGGGGACTTGTATGGAGAATTGTTAAATATAACATGAATTTTGATTAAATAAAATTTCAATTTGGTAAAATTAAAGTAGTGTCACTAAATATCTATGGTAATAGAATTTCATTAACTTTAAACTTTTTCAAAAATAGAATATCATTAACAAATTCTATAGTAATAAAGTTCTGTTGTAATAGTTATAATCTTAACTTGATAAGATTTTTGTAACTAAAGACTTAGAAGACTTTGGTGAGAATCTTTAAAAGGAATCTTTGGGAGAAAAAAGCTACTGAAAATGAGGCACTAGTTTCAAATGAAAAAGCTATTAATGATGCTGGAAAAATTCATAATGTTAAAGAACATAGAGTGGAAGGAAAGAAAGAAGGGGTCAAGGGTACTGATGAGAGCAAAGTAGAAAGTGTTGCAATGAAGGAGGATGCCAATTAGAACAATGAGGAGGCAACATAATATGAAGTACAAGTTAAGTCTTTTTTTTAAAAAAAAAGTAAGTACAAGTCAAGTCAGGAAACAATGAAGTAGAAGAAATTGAAAAGACGAATGAAATTCATAAGTTAGGCTTTAATTTTTAGCGAATAATGTATTTTAAACCTTAACATTTACACCATAATCTAAGTTGAACCCTAACATTTTGGGGCGTTTAATTTGAACCCCAATGCTTACAAAATGTTCAAACAAAAAATGTACAATGTGCCTTTGTTTTATTTTTACATATTAGTGGGGCCCACTCTCGCTAACAAAACATTCATATTTTAAGATGGAAGTGAGTCTTATAGATATATAAAATGATGTATTTCATCTTCTTTTGAAGAATTAATTCTTCTTCTTATATTCAATAGCAAGGTGAAATCGTCTAGAAGCCTTGGAATGGAATCACACACACTTCATTCCCTCCTTTTCAACCTAACCCTGCCTTTTGCACTCTTTAGTGCCAACATCTATCTTTGGCCTCTGAAAGATTTGACGACATGACCCTAAGGCTAAAGAACCTGAAACCTTTTACACACACATTTTGGATCGAACATAAACAAGATGAGATCTCCAATCCTAATGAACCCCTAATCAATTATATGAAAGGAAACACGTATAATAATGTTGATTTGAAAACAAGAATAGAAATTTGCCATAAGTGTTTACCTTGATAAGAATTATATTAGTGATAGAATAGAAGAAGATAAGAAAATCCTCCCTTAAAGAATTTGTTATTCATCTAATCTAACCCTCGATAATGTTCATTATGATGTATTTATATCCTTTGAAAAGAAAAAAAAACCTTAACTATGAAAAAGACCTTTAAACATAGGCCTCCCACCAAAATAACTAAAGCCCAAAACACAAGTAATGGGTTGTCCAAAACTATGCTTCTAACTTAAAATAATTAATCAAACAAGAATGAAAGTCTTCTTGCACATTCCACCCAACTTGATTAATTATAATGTCATTGACCCTCATTATCTCTTGAGATTCCATGCCATTTACAATTTATCCTATATAGGATTAAAGCATTTCTTTGAACTTTTTAAAATTTTGATCTTGTTATTGGTCCCTTCGGTATTACTAACTCATGTTTGGTTCCCCTTCTCTTACAAAGTACCATGGTCATGCTCACATCATTCCCTCCCTCTTCAAAAGGATTCGTCATCGAATCTGAATCAAAGTCAAGAGGAGATAAGTCAGAAACATTAAAAGTAGTACTAACATTATACTCACCTGGCAAGTCTATCTTGCAAGCATTGTCATTGATGCATTCCAACACTTGGAATGGTCCATCACCCTTTAAATCAAGTTTTGACTTCCTTTGCTGTGGAAATCTTTCTTTTCGTATATGCACCCAAACCTAATCACCCTATAATAAGGAGATGTGAGCAGGAGCAAGGACCACCATAGAGATGACATGTGTGATGGGGGCAAGTTTGTCATTCCAGTTGGACCTATGTCCAGAGCTCGGGCCAAGAGATGTCAAGGAGGCTCTTTATGCACATGTGGGACAATTTGTGGAAAGGATGGAGTGCACCAAGTTGATTAATTTATTTCCTTGGATTGGACTCTCTTAGGACCTAAAGACCATTGTATTGGGTTGTGCATCATCACTTAAGCCCAAGAGGAGAGGCTCACCTACGATCAGACTTAGGGGCGAGTTGGACCAGGCTTAGGTGTGTTTTATTATTCTATTTTAGACTTGCTTTAAGTTATATTTATTTTGGGCTTCTGTATATTATTTAGCCCAAGTCTTTTATTATTTGACCTAGGTATAAATACCCTCTTTAGGGTTAGGAAAAGACAACTTTGAGATCAGATTATTCTTGTGTTGCTACCAGCCATAAAGTGAGGGTTTCACCTCTTGTTCTTGTTACATTAGGAATCAACAATTCATTTATCAATTTCATTAAAATTATGGCGTGTTTGTTTGGTTCAATTTCTTGGAATTAATTCCAATTATCGTTTCCTTGAGGTCTACTAGGACCGAATTCCTTGCGTATCCCTTTCGTTTCAATTGTATTAATTATGTCCTATTGAAGAACATCATAGCCAAACCAAAAGAATCAAGAAATCTTTATCATTCTACAAAGTCGACGCGTCTTCATTCATCCAAAGAGTCACGAACAAACCATCATCAATCCACGCATCTCTATCGCTTGCGTTATTCTGGTATCAGAGTGATGGCTCAAGGTAAATTCCTATTTACCTCTTTTTACAGCTAAGGATTATTCATCTTCGTTCATTGTTCTTCTTTGATACCTTCGGCTTTTCAACCAGACCTAGGGTGTGAAAATTTTGGCCTAGGGTTTTTTGGATTCTTGATTTATTTATCTTCTTATAATCGGCCAAAACAAATGGAAAAAACGAAAACGACGACTAAAAGAATATAAAAATGAAAAAAGAGAAAAGAAAAGAAAAGAACGTCTAACGTATATAAAAGAAAGGCCTTGAAATTCGATTGTTACTAGTTTGATTTGGATTGAATTCTACATTATCTTATCTCGGCTTGGTGTGTTACACGTTGAGATCATTAGTTGTGTATTGCGAGTTGATTCATTAATATTGTGGGGTATGAATAGAGCTTGAATTTGTTGGCCAATTTCCATGTTACTTTTAATTCAAGATTAGACAAATTGGGCAGTCTATTGTGATCATTACTTGGAAATATTATTGTTTGTTAAATTCAAACTTGCATTCCACATTTTGGGTTATTAATTAGTTGATGCTTGAATTCTGAAGTGTAACTTGGATTTTAGAGGAGATTGAGAGGTAAAAGGCAGTGTGTGGAGCTTATTTGAGGGTGTCATTGTCATGACTTAAATACGAGGGGAGTGATCTCATTTGAGTAAAACACGTGAGGGCGTGTGTGAGGATGTTTTATTTCTAACAATTTTTTACAGGAAACTAGCCATTAAAATGTCTCAGGAAGGATCTCAAAAGGGTAACCAAAAAGGGGAGTTGAATGCTTTCACTTTGAAAGCTATGCAACAACATTTTGAGAGAAACGATATAAGATTCAATGAATTGAGGGAGGATTTGGCGAGAGATGATCAGGAGCTTTTAGAGATTAGGCGTGGAGGGTGAGGAGAGCCCCAAGGAAGGCGTGATGTGTGACGTCAGCCTCCACCAGCACCTCGTCATCAACTGCCTAGGTACGAGTATGAGGATGCGTGTATGATGATGATGAGGAGGGACCAGAGGTGCGCATGCCTAGGAGAGCACAGCGAGATGAGTCACATGATAGGAAAGATGGAGACCTCAAATCCATCAAGATGCAAATTCCAACCTTCAAATGTAGGAATGATGCTGAGGCTGACTTAGAGTGGAAAAGGAGAGTGGACCTGATTTTTTAGTGCCATAATTTCTCAGAGGAAAAAAGGTAAAGCTTACTGCTATTGAGTTTTCTGACTATGCATTGATATGGTGGGACCAGTTGGTGACTTCCAAGAGGCAAAATGGGGAGAGATTGATTACTACTTGGGCAGGCATGAAAGCTTACATGAGGAAGCGGTTTGTACCATCTTACTATTATAGGGAGATGCATCATAAACTTCATAGACTCACTCAGGCATTTAAATCAGTGGAGGACTACCACAAGGAGATGGAGATAACTATGATTCAAGCCAATATAGAGGAGGACCCGAAGGCAACTATGGCACAGTTCTTGAGTGGTTTGAATAGGAAGATAGCTAATGTGGTAGAATTGCAAAACTATGTGGAGATTGAGGGCATGGTGAACGTGGCCATGAAGGTGGAGAAACAAATCAAAGCTAGAGTGGTAGCAAGGAGTGGGGTGACTTCTAGTTAATCATGGAGTTCAAATGGCCCAAGAGAGAGGAGAAGTCGAAAGACAAAGGGTTGGACTTCAAGGAGACACCCAAAAGGCCAAATGTAGGGTTTGACCCTAAAGGTACACCTAACACCCAAGCTTCTTCTAGTAAGCATTCTAGCATTAAATGTTTTAGGTATTTGGGTACTAGCCATATTACATCTCAATGTCCAAATAAGAAAGTCATGATTATGAGGGATAATGGGATGATTGATTTAGAAGATAGTGGTAATGAATCTGAGCTTATTTTTGATAATGATTTTGAGACAGCTATTACAAGGGAAGCACTAGTATTTAAGAGGGTACTGAGTGCTAGGGCCAGAGATGAGGTTGTAGATCAGAGAGAGAATCTTTTCCATACGAGGTGTTTAGTTAGTGGGAAAATATGCAATATGATCATTGATGGGGGTAGTTGCACTAATGCAGCTAGTTGGACTATGGTACAGAAATTGGGTTTGACATGCAGGAAATATCTGGAGCCATACAATTTACAGTGGTTTAATGATAGTGTTGGTGTGAAGGTGACTAGGCAAGTTGTAGTGCCATTTTTGGTAGGGATATATGAGGACGAGGTGTTGTGTGATATGGTACCAATGGAGGCTAGTCATGTGTTACTTGGGAGACCTTGGCAGTTTGACAGGAGTGTAGCATATGATGGGTATACCAATAGGTACTCCTTTAAGTTTAACGGTAGGAATTTCATTCTACTACCTTTATCACCTAATGAATTGTATTTGGACCAGATAAAAACAAGTAAAAGTGAGGAGGGTTTGGGTAGTGAGCTTAAAAAAATTGAAGAGAGAAAAGATGCCCAAAAGAAAAATGAGATAGGCCCAAAGGGGAGTGGGTGCACAGGTGAGGAAAAGAAAGTGGGATGTACAAGAGAGAAGAGCTACGTGAGTAAAAAGAAGAGTGGAAAGAAAGAGAGAAAAATGAGCTTGTTTGCCAAGGGAAGAGATTTGTGAATAGCAACTGGAGAGAAAAGAGCACTAGTGGTTGTGAGATACAGAGAGTGTTTGGTTTCTAAAACTAACCCTCTTGATACTTTGACTAATGTATTTCCTTCTCTTTTGTAGGGTTATACTGATGTCTTTCCTAAGGAGATGCCTAAGCGATTGCCACCCTTGAGAGGCATAAAGCACCAGATTGATTTTATGCCTGGAGCTCAGATTCTGAACCGCCTAGCTTATAGGAGTAATCCTGAGGAGACAAAGGAGCTTCAAAAGCAGGTGGGTGAGTTATTGGAGAAGGGGCATGTGAGGGAGAGCTTGGGCCCTTGTGCAGTGCCTATGTTGGTAGTTCCAAAGAAAGATGGGACTTGGAGGATGTGTGTAGACTGCAGAGTTGTCAACAAAATTACTGTAAAGTATCTCCATCCTATTCCTGGGTCAGATGATATGCTTGATGAATTGCATGGTGTATGTATCTTTACCAAAATTGATTTGAAAAGTGGATACCACCAGATTAGAATGAAACTAGGAGTTGAATGGAAAAATGCTTTCAAAACTAAATATAGGTTGTATGAGTGGTTAGTTATGCCATTTGCTTTAACTAATACACCCAACACTTTTATGAGGTTGATGAATCATATATTGCGTGCATTTCTTGGAAAATTTGTTCTTGTTTACTTTGATGAAATCTTGATATATAACACTAATCTTGATGAGCATGTCATACATGTGAGATGTGTTTTGGATGTATTGAGATAGGATAAATTGTATGTGAACCTTAAGAAGTGTACATTTTGCATTGATAGGCTTATATTCTTGGGGTTTGTAGTCAGTTCTAGGGGAGTTGAGGTTTGATGAGGAGAAGGTGAAGGCTATCCAGGAATGGACAACACCTAAGAGTGCTAGTGAGGTGAGGAGTTTTCATAGACTTGCTAGTTTCTATAGCAGGTTTGTGAAAGATTTCTCTACCATTGCTGCTCCTTTGACTGAACTAGTCAAGAAGGGTAAAGGGTTTACATGGGGTGACGACAAGAGCATTCATTTAATTTTTTGAAAGCAAAATTGTGTTCTGCTCCTATTCTATGTTTACCTGACTTTAAGAAAGCTTTTGAGGTTGAATGTGATGCTTCTGGTATTGGTATAGGTGCGGTACTTTTACAGGAAAACAAACTAGTAGCTTATTTCTGTGAAAACCTGATTGGTGTAAAACTCAATTATCTGACCTATTACTAGGCCCTGCTTCCGGAGCCCAACATTCGGAGCCAGTAAACAATTAAATCTCATTGCAAATTTTCTTAAACAATAAACGCATATGCAAAAAAATTGATAATTAAATCGGCCCGATTTAGTTTAATCAATTTCAGTCATAAAAGATGTAAACATTATTGAACACATGAGAGTTTCAGTAATATCTTAGGCCCATTATAGAACACAATGCTTGTTTTCATTATATCTTTACATTTCAAAAACCACCCCTTTGGCTTATTACAAGATACAAAATACAAAATACACATGATACAATTGAATGCTTATGCTTAATATGATTCTAAATACCAAAAGTTTCTGAATTAACTTAATTACAAAAGGCTCTATTCTTGGTGTTTTCCAAACTTTGCAATGATCAATGTTGATATGCTTTTCTACATTGCGGAGTGGAAGGTAATGGGGTAAGCTGTGAAGCTCAGTGGCTTATACATTTATAGCCATTAGCAAAGAGCCATATAATTTAAGCACATATTTATACATACATTAAACTATATATATATATTATATAGTTTAGCAATTCGATTATCCAAAATTCTAGCTCAAAAATTTATAGTTCAAAAGTCATTACATAGAACATATCATGAAGATTCATTCATCAAAACATAACACTCATATATACATCATACTTGACATTTCAATGATGTAATGCACAAACAAATGGCTCGAGAGTTCCATAGAACGAAACAGAGAAACTGAAGTTCACTCCATGAACAAAACGAGTCTGAATTCTCAGGATCTGGTAGCCTCAAGCCGGCAGCCGAGAGAAGGCTATGGGTCAACGTGCACGTGACTAACGAAACGGGTTCCTCTCTTGCCCAAACAAAATCACATAATCATCCTCAAATCATTTCATCATACTTTCATACTTTTCATGCTCTTTTTATTTATACAAAATGCCATGACGTATTTCAAGGAATAACATGATCAAAATCTCAATTCAATTATATCAAAATGTCATACATCTTTTAATGCATAACATAAAACACATCATAGTAATTCACAATTTAGCATTCTAGCATATACACACACATAGGCAAAATGCCCATTTACACAATAACCATAAATATATTACCCACCTAAATATAACCATAACCTAATTTGCTTGGGTAGGATTCTCTTGGTTCCCTTCATTCTTCACGAAATGAAGGGATCTTTAGCTCAAATGGAAGCTCTTCTCTTCCTCTACCTTTTCCCCTTCTTGAACAACCTCAAAATCTCTCTTGAAGGCTAAGAAAAGTTAAACCCTAGCTCAACTCTCTTCTTTTCTCTCAAACCACCAAACTCTATTTCTCATTTTCATTATCCTCTCCTTCTCTCCCTCAATTCACATTTTTCTTCTTCATTTCAAAGCAAGACAACATTTCTTCTTCCAATTATGCCCTTAATGAATAAGAATTGTCCAATTTGCCCTTCCATTTATGCCTTATGTCTGTTATGCTTAATTGTCTTGCCAAAAATACCCTTGAACATTCTGACTAATGCTTTCTTCTAAAAAGCATTCCCCTTTGTCTTAAGTTTCTAATGACACAAAAATCATTCAATTTGGTTCAAAAATCTGAAAGTATTACCATAAACACTTTCAGACTGTTCTTATATTGAAATAGGACACTATACTTAAATTCCACCCAGAAATTGAAAGTCTTAGAGATTGAATTAGATTTTTGTTTCTTCATACCATTAGTAGCTCCATGTATCTAGTTTATTTTGAAACAAGAATTATCTCATTCGGAGCTTTATCAATCAAGATATCATCAAAATACCGAAGTATGTCTAGTGAAATCATACTAGCTCATACTATTCCAACAGATTCCCTCACTTTCCTTCAATCAGCCTTTTTTGAATCAATACCATATGCTATGAAATTCTATGGAGACATAGATAAATGTGTTAAGGAACTATTGATCTAAGAATCACTTCAATTGATCGTCGGATAACAAGGTTATGGCCAGAAGAATCAAACATGGTTTTTGTCCTCAATCATACAGAACCTATCTTGGGAGAATTAGCATAACTTTCACTTGAGATGTCGAATCAAGGTCATTCTTAGAGGTTTGAAATACAGCTTCAAGACCTACAACTTTCATGTAGACATAGAAGACAAATTCTATCATTTGAAGGGTCAAAAATGGACCAGATGATAGCAGCAGATGAAACCAGACGAAAAGTCAGACGAATTGAAAAGTCAGACGAGTTGGGAGAATTGCCATAAATTTCCCTATAGATATCGTATTAGGATGGTTTCAAAGAGCATTTTAAGATCTGAAAATTTAATGAACATCTTAAAGACATATTCTATCATCTGAAGGGTCAAAAATGGACCAGACAATAGCATCAGATGAAACTAGATGAAAAGTCAGATGAATTGAAAAGTCAGACGAATTGAGAAAATTGCCATAACATTCCTATAGATATCAGATTAGGCATTCTTTGGATGGTTTGAAATAGGACTTCAAGATATACAACTTTCATGAAGACCTAAAAGACAAAGTCTATCATCTAAAAGGTTAAAAATAGACCAGACGAAACCAGGCGAAAAGTTAGACGAATGGAAAAGTCAGATGAATTGGGAAAATTGCCATAACTTTCCCTATAGATATTGGATTAAGGAATTATTTAGAAGGTTTGAATGATAACTTCAATATATACAACTTTTATGAAGGCCTAAAAGATAAATTCTATCATATGAAGGGTCAAAAATAGACTAAACGATAGCATCAGATGAAACCAGATGAAAAGTCAGACGAATTGAAAAGTCAGATGAATTGGGAAAATTGCCATAACTTTCCCTATAGATATCGTATTAAGGCGTTCTTTGGATGTTTGGAAATAGGACTTCAAGATCTACAACTTTTATGAAGACCTCAAAGACAAAGTCTATCATATGAAGGGTCAAAAATGGACCAGACTATAGGGTCAGACCAAACTAGACAAAAATTCAGACGAATAGAAAAGTCAGACAAATTGGGAAAATTGCCATAATTTTCCCTATAGATATCAACTTAAGGTGTTCTTTAGATGATTTAAAGGAGGACTTCAAAATCTACAACTTTTATAAGACCTTAAAGATAAATTCTATCATATGAAGGGTCAAAAATGGATCAGACAATAGTGCACAGAAGAAGTTTTGATCATATAAGAAGAAGCAGAAGGTCAAACATAGACGATATGACATCATCATAGACGATACTATCTATACTCCTAAACATCTCCACTTATAAAGACCATAACTTTCAACTACAAAGTCCAAAATTCTCATACTATACGTCGTTGGAAAGATAAAAGAAAGAGCTACAACTTTCTAGAAGATAACTTTATCTAAACCTATCTAGATCAATCCAGAATTTCCCTTAAAGTTAGAACATGAACTTTACATTCATCCACCAATATACTACACCCAGTTTTCAACTTCATGACAAATTTTAAGATTCTTAAAGATAGAATTTAAATTTGGTTCTTCATAATAAATGTAGCCATATGTTTCTAGTTTAATCCAAATTAAGAATCATCTCGTTTGGGTAACTATACAAAAAGTTGTGGCTAAAAGACTGAAGCATACTCAGTGAATATTTTCCTTATCAACTACCTATTTTGTTTCAAAATCTTTCCTTAACACAACTCATACCAAGATCACCTTAATTTTTCCCATTTCAAAATCTCTTATCCACCAAAAACACCAAAGCAAAATATGAATCTATCCACATTTCTCATTCACTACTTTACTCTTGTTTATCATTTCAAATTCAAAATTTTCATTCATTTGTTCTTTACTCATAACTAATTGTCAACAATTTCCCATTTAATAATTCTAACTTCGAAGAAACATTTGGGGTCCAACACCTATGATAAGGGGCTTTATGTTGTGGTGAGAGCATTGGAGGTGTGGCAACATTACCTTCAACTCAGAGAGTTTGTCATTCAAATGGATTACGAGTCCCTAAGGCACTTGAAGGGATAGGGCAAGCTAAGCAAGAGATATGCCACTTGGGTGGAGTTTCTAGAGACATTTCCGTATGTGCTACATTATAAGCAAGGGAAGGAAAATATTTGTAGTAATGCTTTATTTAGGAGGTATTCCTTAATTTCTACTCTTAGTTCTAAATTATTAGGAATTAAACAGCTTAAGGACATGTATACTTTTGATGATGATTTTGCTACTGTGTATGCTGCTTGTGAGCATGTTGCATTCTAGAAATTTTATAGGCGTGATGGATATTTGTATCGTGGTAATCAGTTGTGTGTGCCTAATTGTTATTTGCAGGCTTTATTTGTGCATGAGGCCCATAGTGGTGGTTTGATGGGTCATTTTGGGGTTACTAAAACTTTGGATATTTTGTATGAACATTTCTATTTGCCTAGTATCCGCAAGGATGATGAGCTTGTATATGCCAAATGCATTGCATGTAGACAGGCAAAATCTACTGTTAAACCCCATGGATTGTAGACCCCTTAACCTGTGCTTTCTGATCCTTGGGTTGATATTTCTATGGATTTGTTTTAGAACTGCCTATAACAAAGAAGGGGTATAATAGCATCTTTGTTGTTGTTGATCGATTTAGTAAGATGGAGCATTTCATTGCATGCCATAAGACTAATGATGCTGGGCTTGTTGCTGATTTATTATTTAGGGATATTATTAGATTGCATGGTATTCCTAGGTCTATTGTTTCGGATAGAGATGCTAAATTTTTTAGCCATTTTTTGCGTGTTCTGATGGAAAAGTTGGGTACTAAATTGCTTTATTCTACTACTTGTCATCCACAGACATATGGACAAACTGAGGTTGTTAATAGAACCGTAGGTACCTTGTTGCGTGCTATAGTTGGTAAAAATTTGAAAACTTAGGGTGATTGTTTGCCATTTATTGAGTTTGCATCTAATAGATGTGTGCATTCCACCACAGGTTATTCACCTTTTGAGCTTGTATATGATTTTAACCATTTGACTGTCTTGGATTTGGTATCTTTACCCTCGCATGAGTTGTCCATTACAAATGGCAAGAGGAAAGCCGAGATGGTTAGGGACTTGTATGTGAAGGCGAGATAGCACATTGAGCATAGAAACAGGGTGTATATGAAGCAAGTCAAAAAGGTGTGAAAATTGGTCACTTTTAAACCTGGAGATTGGGTTTGGGTGCACCTGAGGAAGGAGAGGTTTCCTACCCAGTGGAAATCCAAGCTGGACCATAGGGGTGATGGTCTGTTCCAAGTGATGGAGAAGATAAATGACAACGCCTACAAGATTGACCTGCCAGGTGAGTATTATGTTTTTGCAACTTTTAATATTACTGATCTTTCTCCATTTGATATGGATTCAGATTCAAGGACGAATCTTCATGAGGAGGGAGGGACTGATGTGAGCAGGAGCAAGGACCACCATGGAGATGACATGCATGATGGGGAGAGCTTGTCATTCAAGTTGGACCTATGTCCAGAGCTAGGACCGAGAGACTTAAGGAGGCTCTCTATGCACATAATTTATGAAGAGGATGGAGTACACCAAGCCTATTGAAGGAAAGTTATCTGAATCACAACCCAAATTGATTCATTTATATCAAATCCTTGGATTGGACTCTCTTAGGACTTGAAGACCATTGTATTGGGCAATGCATCATCACTTAAGCCCAAAAGGAGAGACGTACCTACAATCAGACTTAAGGGCGTGTTGGACCAGCCCTAGGCGTGTTTTTAATATTCTATTTTGGACTTGTTTTAAGCTATATTTATTTTGGGCTTCTGTATATTATTTAGCCCATGTATTTTATTATTTGACCTAGGTATAAATGCCCTCTTTAGGGTTAGAGAAAGATAACTTTGAGATCAGATTATTTTTGTGTTGCCGTCGGCCACAAATTAAGGGTGTTACCTCTTGTTCTTGTTACATTAGGAATCAACAATTCACTTATCAATTTCGTCAAAATTGTGGCGTGTTTGTTTGGTTCAATTTCTTGGAATTAATTCCCATCATCTAGGTTGCTTGGAACGGGTTTTCCTGAGGTCTAGTAGGATCGAATTCCTTGCGTATCCCTTTCTTTTCAATTGCGTTAATTCTGTCCTATTGAAGAACATCATAGCTAAACCAAAAGAATTAAGAAATCTTCATCATTCTACAAAGTCAACATGTCTTCATTCATCGAAAGAGTCACGAACAAACTATCATCAATCTACGCATCTCTTTCGCTCGCGTTATTTTAGTATCAGAGCTACGACTCAAGGTGAATTCCTATTTACCTCTTTCGCAGTTAGGGATTGTTCACCTTTCTTCATTGTTCTTCTTTGATACCGCCGGCTATTCAACCAGACCTAGGGTGTGAAAATTTCGGCCTAGGGTTTCTTGGATTCTTGATTTATTTTCTTGTAATCGGACCAAAAAATAAAAAAAAAGAAAACAACGACAAACAACGACAAACAAAATATAAAAAAATGAAAAAAGGGAAAAGAAAAGAACGTCGTACGTATATATAAAAAAAGACTTTGAAATTCGATTGTTACTTGTTTGATTTGGATTGAATTCTACATTGTCTTATCTTGGTTTGATGTGTTACGCATTGTGATCATTACTTGGGAATATTGTTGTTTGTTAAATTTGAACTTGCATTTCACATTTTGGGTTATTGATAGGTTGATGCTTGAATTCTGAAGTGTAACTTGGATTTCAGAGGAGATTGAGAGGTAAAAGGCAGAGTGTGTGAGCTTATTTGAGGGTGTCATTATCGTGACTTAAAAAATGAGTGGAGTGACCTCATTTGAGTGAAACACATGAGGGAGTGTGTGTGGTTGTTTTATTGCTAACATTTTTTTTTTTGCAGGAAACTAGCCATTAAAATGTCTCAGGAAGGATCTCAGGAGGGTAACCAAGGAGGGGAGTTGAATGCTTTCACTTTGAAAGCTATGCAACAACATTTCGAG
>JANZLC010000008.1:27410250-27425182 GCA_026413385.1 Erythroxylum gracilipes | reverse complement strand
AGCTCTGATACCAACTGAAGTAAATCACTTGTTAATATAGGAATCATGTAAAGTATATAAAATACACAAGAAGGGGGGTTGAATTATGTAATCTTTTTGAAAGTATTAATCTTTTGAGATTTCTTGAATATCTTTACAACTATCAGATAAATACCAAAGATACTTTACTAAAGTTGATAAGTGTTTGAATCGCAAGTAATTTTATCTACTCGTCTAACAACAAGAAAATTAAAGTGTAAGGGTTAGAGAATAGACGTCATGATTTTATACTAGTTCAACCCAAACCTTGGGCTAGTCCAGTCCTTAGAGCTTGTATGAGACTTCACTATACTCTTCAAATTTACAAGTATTCTTTCTTCCCTTCCAGAGCCTCTTCAGGTCTCTTTCATAAAGTATTCTTTTCACTATCTTAGCCTCTCCTGGCTCTTGCCTTTTCTTTCTCTCTAAGAAAGATATTTTGAGCTTTTCATTACAGTAGTATTCACTCTCTTGTTTCGTACTTTGAATATAGAGTTTTTTTCTAAGTATTGTACAATCAGAATTTTCTCTCTTGTAAAAATGTCATTTTAGTCTTCAACTAAGACTAGTATTTATAGCTGAAGTCTCCAACTGTCTTCTTAAGAATCTGCTTCTAGAAACCGTTATTTAGTTGAGTCCTGTAACTAACTCCAACTGACTAACTTTCTGACGTTCTAGAGTATCTTCCTTTTTGTATCGTCTAATTTTGTCGCTTCATCTGTGTTTTTGTGCTTCGTCTATGTTTTGCACTTCGTCTGTATTTTGCACTTCATATGTGTTTTGTGCTTCATCTATGCTTTGCGCTTCATTTGTTATTTGCACTTCGTCTTTTGTTTGCGCTTCGTCTGTTTACACTTCGTCTGTGATGACTAAGTGTTATTTACATTTTTCTGCACACTTAGCAAACTTATCAAAACAATTTATACATTTCTATGATTATTATTATTTGATTGTCACCAAAATTAATAGAAGTAAAGTCTTTTTGACTTAACACTTCCCACATCCCCAAAGTTCTAAATCACCAACTACACTCTCCAAAGCATCTCCCATAACTCCTATGTCCAAAAATTTCATACTATATACCGTTAGAAAGCTAGAAAGATAAGCTACAACTTTTTAGAAGACAACTTTGCCTCCTTTAGCCTAGATTGCTTCCGATTTTCTCCTAAAGTCATAACACACATTTCTCCTTAATGAAGAACTTGAATTTTTCCCAAATTGACTTCCTTTAATGTAACATCATTCTTATCCATTCAACTACATCTCCTCAATCATAAATCCTATTTTCTTTTCCATAACATCTCACTTATGTGTATATATATATATATATATCAACAATTCATGATCAAAATCATCATCATCATCCATATACAATTCATATTTCATTAATAACAAAAATAAGAGTTTGCAAAACTTTAATGGCATTCCAAGCCACATTACATCATCGATATCAAAATCCAAAATACAAAAGATACCAATCCCAATAATTCTTGAAATGCGACTAAATCCTTACTTTTACAAAATCTAACTTAATTTAGAAAAACATTGCAAAAGTATAATGATGCCTCGACTCTTGGTTACTCGATCTTATTTTCTTCACCTGAAGATGGGACGAAAAATGGGTGAGATTAAAAGCTCATGGGTAACAGTTTATAACGGAAAAATAAGCAAAACCTTTGAAAACATTCACTTGTTATAGAAAATTCTCATTAAGTTCATCAAACACATAGTTCTTAAGTTTTCAACCAAATTCATAAATTTCAAAACATGAATGCATCAAACTTGTTAGCATAACATAAGCGCATAAGCACATCAGAATGGTTTGGGTAGATCCATAAATATGACGAACTACACATTTCTACATAATGGTATTGAGTAGTCGTAAACTTGATGTACTATCGCAATCCCACATAGTGGTTTTATGTAGACATAAACTTGAGGGAGTCTATGAAGGAGCTCCGTACCACTAACGAGTAGGCCGGAGAAGCCTTTAACTTGGTCAACGTGCATGTGACATACTTGAATGGACTACACCAAACCCACATAACATGTAATTCACATCTTGAAAACTTGTTTCCCAAAATGACACATTTCCGAAACTTGATTTTTCATAAACATGAGATATTTCAAAAACCATTTCCAAAAACCTGATTTCATAAACATGTATCTTATCCAAAAAGAATCATTTTCAAAGTCTTTTCATAAATCATCACACAATTCATATAATAAACATATAGCAATTTCTCAATTTATTCAAGAAGCAATAAATGCAACACTTATGATACAATTGAAATCATTAAACTTCCTTGATTCAAAGAAAACACTTGTAGCTTATTTACTTTATTATAAACATGTACCTACCTTGATTTACTTGCTTAAAGACTTGGTCAAAATGCCTCTCCTCTTGCTCCTTTTGCCTTTCTTGATTTTCTTCATCAATGGCAAAACCCCACTCAATAGGAATCCAATTAAAAATCTCACAATGCAAAATCACTAAAATTGATTCTAGAACACTTAAACCCATGCATTTTCTAAACTCCATGAACTAAAATCCTTCCAAAAATCTAAAAGATTCAAAATAATCTTACCTTGATTCTTCGTCAAATGAAGAGTTCCTTGGCTCTAATGAAAGCTCTTCTCTTCCTCTACCTTTTTCTCTTCTTGAACAGCTTCAAAATCTCTCTTGAAGGCTTAGAAAAATCGAAACCTAGCTTATTTTCTCTTATTTTCTCTCTTCTCCACCGAAACTCTCTTCTCCTCTCTTCTATTTTCGTTTATCTCTCTTCTCTCCCTCAATTCATGTTTTTCTTCTTCATTTAAAAGCAAGACAACATTCTTTCTTCCAATTATGCCCTTAATGATTGAGAAATGTCTAATTTGCCCTTCCTTACATGCCTTATATCTTTTATATTAAAGTGTCTTGCCAAAAAACCATTGAACATATATACTTTTACTACTTTAATTCCATTAATCCATGCAATAAATCCTACTATCTTTGACATAATTTAATAACTCCAAAATAATTCATCTATCAAAACCTCAAAAAAAATTTAAACCATGCTTATTCATCAAGAAAAAATTTCGAGGGCCAACACTTTTAGTACTAACAGTTGGATAATTAGTCCTCATTATGCTCGACTTCATCCTAATACTATGGAAACCCTTATGTGTGCTCTTTATAAGTGTTGTTTGCCTTAACAATTTTAACAATCATATATCATATTACCTTATATTGTCTTTTTATACTGATACAGGCCCAGAATTTCTTCGAAAAATATTCGATGATAAAGGTATATTTAATTATTAATTATCATGTGATAAATATTCATTTAATACAAATGATCCATAATTGGGATAATTTATATAATTATCTTTTATTGTGGGTCTATTTTCTTTAATATCTACTTCTCAATTTACTATTTTTATATGATTGCTTTCATTTTTTAGAATTAAAGACATAAATCTTTACCTGTATGGTTTTATGCAAGTTGGTAAAGTTCATTGTTGTCTTTGCCTGTTAGCTCAACTTCAATCTCCAACTATAATTGATGTTTTTTTTAATCTTTTTTCATTTAGATAATAATAGTACTATGACACTCTTTTGTTTAGAAAATAACCTGACACTTTTGGTCAAAAGCAAGACATTATACTTAGCAATATTAATTTAATAAAGAAACAAAATGATTATAATTTCTTATTAGAGTTGAGATTATTTTTAAAAAATTAGCAATTTATAAGATTCAAGACTATATTTAAAAATTGAACTTAAGGTCTATAATATTAGGCTTCTTCAGAAAATTGAATGAGTTAAAAATGAGCTTATTAATATATCAATAAGAATGCTTAGGGATTTTTAACCATATGCTCAATTTAAGGGAGCATATATACACTTATTTAAAGCATAGGTTGGGGGATGGTGAAGAGATATAGTTGTGGTTCGATAATTGGACCGATTTTAGCCCTCTTATACAAAGATCTGAATTAGCTACACTCGGAAATAGAATTCCTAATGATGCAAAAGTGGCTTGGTTAATACAAGATGGGGAATGGGTTGGAAACTTTAGGAACTTTCAGCTGTTAGCTGAATATCTTCCTAATATACCTGTAGAGAGGAGAAAGGATAGAATGATCTGGACATATCATACTAGTGAGATTTTCACCAAGAAGTCTAGCTACAAACTTACAAATGCAGTAGCTGGAGCTAGTCCCGTGGGTTGATGTCATCTAGAAACAATTTTTGCGTCCCAAAAATGTGGTTTTCACATGGCTAGTGATAAAGAATAGATTAAGAACTAAAGACAAGTGGTTTGGTAGGTTTGATCCTATACGTGTATTTTGTAAACAATTGAATGAAAGCAGAGATCATTTGTTCTTTGAATGTAGCTATAGCAAGTCAATATGGAGCCTAATTTTAAGTATGCTATAGCTTCCAAACTTCAACTTTGCATGGTCTGAGACACTAAATACAATCATTAGGTGCACCAAAGCAGGTCAAAGGAATAACAATACCATCAAGACTTCATTCCATTTGGTAATTTATTCCATTTGGAGAGAAAGGAATAGGCAATTATATAAGAATGAGGAAAACATAAATATCAACTTGTCGAGCGAATTGTCAACATGATTAGAGTTGTTATTATTGCCTATGAGAAGCAATGCATAGTTAGCCAAGAATTTAGAGTAAATTGGTTACTTTGAGGTAAATTTTTTATATTTTAATGTACATCTTGTTAAGTATACCCTCAGTTGACTCTAGTTGTATGATCCTTATTTAGGATCGTATAATAGCTTTTACTATAATATAATATATTTCATTTTTCAAAAAAAAATCTATGATAATTATTGACAGTGTCTACATTATTTATAAATTATTTTTAAAAAGTAATATTCATAGTATATGTTTTTCATAATTTTAATTATTTATAGTGTCCGTATTGTTTAAAAATAAGTAATATTCATAGTATATGTTATCCATAATTTTAATTATTTAAAAATTGGATGAAATATTTTATTAAAAACTATTCAATTTTTAAATTAAATAAAATAATTAAAAAAGGGGCTTAACCCAAACTCAATCAAACTTTAGACCATCGAAACCTAATTAAACTCAGGTTCATATCCTTATCTTAGAGGTCCAATTGGACTTGGATGTAGGTCACTTATTCTAGACCCATTGGGCCTCGTCCTGAACTTAAACTCAATTAATATTTGTTAAGATATTAACCTAGGTGTTTATTGTGGGGATCCTCTGGCCCTTTCCCCTGACTCTATTCTGTCCTATTTTGTCCCCCTCCCATTTGAACCATCCATTCATGTGGATGGCTCAGATGGGAGGGGGATAGAATAGGGTTAGGGGAAGGGGGACAGAGGATTTGGAGTCATTTATTGTCAACTAATCTAACATCTTTAGTCTATGCAATCACCAAACAATAATTTATTTAACTGTTATAGATAAGTCCACATAAATGGATTGCTCAGGACTGAATAAAATTAGAGGAAGAGGGACAGAAAATTTGGGGCCGGTTATTATCAACTAGTCTAACATCTTTAGTCCATGCAATCACCAGACAATAATTTATTTAACTGTTATAGATAAGGCATTTCAATACTTCAGAGGTTTAATTGATTTTAATATGTTGGAAACGTGAAGTGTTAAAAAGTCATTCAGATAATAATTGTGTTAAAAGCGTCAGTGTTTTAAGCAATGATTTTTCTTTTTGGAAATGTTAGGTTCCTCGAAACTCTAAAAAGTAGGATGTGATTGCTAAAATCTCAACAAGGTAATACTAGCTAATATGATAAATTAATGTATCTAGAAGAAAACAATTAATATAGGTCTTGTCTAGATTCAATTATGATTTATTGCTGTTATAAATAACTGCCAAAACCTTAATTAAAATTATTAAAGTAGTTGGACTTACCATACAATAATGTTTTATTTCTAGCGAAATCAGAAAGTTTATCGTTATTAATTTCAATAGAAGTACGGCGTAACCTTATAATATCATAATTCTTCCCTGAATTACTTGCTTTCTTTTGTGACGGTAGCAAGTAGACGAATTTAAAGAGACAGATTGTAGTTGTTTGTCCAATAATGGGACCATTTATCGATGAGACCTGCCCACAAGTTCCAACGGCCAGAGAAAGATACTCAATTAACATTTTGTCTTGGCTTAGCTACCTTTCTTTTCTTTTTTTCCCTCTTTGTACATTAGGTTCTTTTCCACTAATGGCACTATGGCCAACAATGTTAGTAGATGTAAATGCCGCTCCAAAAGCTAAACTTTGTGGATAAGCATAAATGGTGCCGAGGGACAAAATAGGACCATAGACTAAAAGTTGTTATTGCTTCAGATTCTGTTTTAATTTATTCAAGGACACGTTGAGTACTCACATGGGTGGCCTTTTTTTTTTTTTTTTGGTTCCTTCTCTAGTTGTAAAAATTTTAGACGTTGGAGTGGAATTCATGTCAATAATTGATGAAGAAGAAAAAAATAGGACATGCAATGGAAAACAATTATAAGATGATCATCAAACAGCAAATACCTATAGCAAATTGATTTCAAGCAAAAATTAGGCCAAGGGACCCAGTCTAAACGTAAAGGTATATATCCCTCTCTCTCTCTCTCACACACACACACATACACAAACACCAAAGAAGCATCTTCACATGGGAGGTTCCAATCACTAGGAGATGCAAATGAGACAGTGGCAGAGGATTTGGTGGAGCCGCATAAATGCGTAACTCAATTGTAGGCTGTCTGAGCATCATCAGCGGTGCGAGTGCTAAAGAAATGGAAACAGCTTTATTCAATCTTCCAATAATACCAGCCATTTATTAATTTGTACAAAATTGAAGACCAAAGAATGACAGCTTGGAAGTTTGCTTGTAATTTTAGTGACAATGTCAACTGTTCCTTTATTTAATTTTAGTAGGCAATTAAGTACACTCTACGTGTAGTGTTTACTATGACACCTACAGTTGTGTGTATGCTAAAGAGGCTGCATGTGCTGGTCGATGCTTTAAAAAATCCCGAGTCGCTTAGTTATTATTATTATTGGAACTATCACGCACAACTCGGGACAATACCTACTCTGACAAGACAATGACAAAAGAACACGAAACTTGGCTCCTCTTCAGAAAGGAAAAGCACAAAATGGGATATCGGATTCAGATCACCATCCACTTTAGGCGAGAAAGAGACGAGTTTTAAATAATAATAAGCCAAATACGGCAAGAGAGGTGTACAAGTTATCACGCATTTGCAATGTTAAAGTTCATCACCTATTCTCGTTTGCGTTTTATTTTTCCTCTAAATAACTAAAAGTAAATGAATCTATTTATAGCTTTCCATTGTTGGGATGCTGTCATTTAAATCCCAAAATCCTAATAAGTTACTCCCTCCGATTCATAATAAGTATCGTTTTAAAAAAACGCACACTTATTAAGAAAATTAATGAAATATCTGATATACCCTTATTAATTACATGTTAAAGTGTCTTGAAAATATAATCTGTGTAATTAAGACGTGAGAGAAATTAAAAGGGTATTTTTGGAAGTAAAATTATAAATATGCATAAAAAGTCACAAACGACACTTATTTTGAATAATTAAAATCCCTTTAAAACGACACTTATTATGAATCAGAGGGAGTATTAGATATCAACTTAACGAGTCTATAACAGTATGACCTCCAGGATTAATTCACTCGTCACCAATATCACGACCCGTAGAGAAAAGAAATGTATCAAAAGGATCAGAGAATATGCTTCTTTTCAAGTATAAAAAGGGTGTTTTATAGCTATCAAAAGGATTCTCTTACGTAACTTAACAGGTCAATGATGTTTCTCTACTAAATCTACGACAATGTTGAAAGGATGAAAACAGTCCACCAAGTTTGGAATGTCAACTATAGAAAATCAAATGTCATCAAGTGGGACTAACTTCTGCAGAGAAAACCTCGTGACTTTCAGAAGCAACCAACTCTTTGAGCTATGTTAAATCATGGCAACGGCCAAGAGTCACCCGCAACAAAGACAAAACAACAGTTGGTAAGCATTACTGAACCATATATTTGTGGATAAGGAAACGAAGCAGATAAACAAGATCAGATATTCGCTGACAACTTCAAATACCAAACAGTTATACCAGGCTCTCTTTGTCCCAGTATTTGTTTCAGACTGTTAAGTCGTCGATGATAACTTCACATGTATGCTCGAGAGACATAATTTAACATATCATTTCATTCTCATTATTACCATTTTGCTATCAACTGAATTTGGTATTCTGAGATATGACAACACTTCTCCATGTTAAATACCTGTACCCGTACCAAATATATACGCGCGAGCAAAATCAAACCAAGATGCACACAGACAAATTCGAAAACAAACACAAACACAGACATTCGTCTTTCACAGAAT
Organism: Erythroxylum gracilipes; assembly: GCA_026413385.1. Classification (NCBI taxonomy): domain Eukaryota; kingdom Viridiplantae; phylum Streptophyta; class Magnoliopsida; order Malpighiales; family Erythroxylaceae; genus Erythroxylum; species Erythroxylum gracilipes. Next base: position 27,416,740 of record JANZLC010000008.1, on the reverse strand, counting down.
ACAACAGAAGGATATGCTGTGACAGTCCCCACAAGGAAAGTTAACTTAGATCTACCATTCTACAACTTCACAACAATAAGGAAGCTCTTACATACAAGAATTAGAAACAGATCCGAAACCTTCCAGGCATCCACATTAGGTCATCCCACTACAAGCGGCTTCTGGTCTTATATTTTGATCAAACCAGAAACCAATGCTCAAACCCGACTGCAAGGAAGTATGATGTCACTTGAAGTTTGATAATTCAACAACTCATCATAGTATGCCTCAGAATTGCTCAATTGTCTAGGTGAAGAAAAGGTGGCAGAACACAACACCGTTCTCAACATGTGGAAGTGAGGTAACCAAAAACAGAGTAGAAATAATATCAATGATGTCCTCAAATGAAACAGCTGCAAGTATGTCCTCAAATGAAACAGCTGCAAGTACAACTGGTACAAAGAACAGTATACCTAAAGGATCAAACTTGGTACCCTGTACATGTTATAACAAAATTGAAAGCACAATAAGCTTTCTTGCTAGTCCATAATTTTCCAAAGTAAATGGATTCTATATTTTATGATCTGTTTACCTCCAGGGACAAAGTAGTATTCCACATGAGAAGTGTTCAAATATCAGAAAAAATTTCAGGGCAAAGCTTGAAGAAGAATTTTTGCTATGTTATCTATAAATTAATACAGAGGAGAAACAACAGGAAAGTCAGGAAGAAAATCTTGACTCCCGTTAATCTTTGGCAAACAGGTTAGGAAACTTTCTGCAACAAGCAGTCCAGAACACTGTAGAGACTGAGGGGGAGGAGGAGAGAGGAGGAGAAAATAGAGATTAAGAAAAAGTTCATGGGAAAAAGAAGAAGACACACGACAGCATACAAATACTTGCTACTTTGCATGTTATGGGGTACAGTCACTCAACTTGATTACCACATGTACGGATGAGGGAATGATCGAGCTGCTTACAGTGCCCAAATGCATTTAACTGTATTAATTGTGTTGCTACAAACCAAACATACAGGACCCGAGCAAACACATTAAAATTTTCTTGTCATCTAGAAGAAAAAGCTACTTCCAGCAGAAACTAAATTTCTGACCTCCATCAAATGTTCATCATTTGAAATATTGAGGAAAAGACGAAGGTTTGACATCAATGCTTCTTGCTCCCAACTTAAAGGTCCTGATGCATGCAATGCCTCTATAGTGCAACGGTAGGCATGCAATTCTAGCCTATGAATTTCGGTTGCCAATTCCTTTCTTACCTTGTGTAGACTGTTTCCTTCTGCTCTCCACTTACAGAAAGATTCTCCATCACTACACAAAACATCATCTTCCATAAAGCCTGTATGACAAGGAATTTCATAGGGTATGTTGCGATTGATGCTACAACTACCAATTGAGCTAGCAACAGCATCAGAATCATTGGATTCAAAGTCTACTGCAGATGAATTTCCACCAAGACCATCACTGAGTTTTCTTCTTTCATCGTCAGTTACAGAAAACCCAATTCGGTTGTCAAACGAAAAATCCATGAGGTTAGCACGTGGCATATCTACCCGTTCCGGTGAAGAATATTGACTTGCAGCAACACGAACCTGCCTGCAATCTTTTTCAATTGCTCTAAACTTTCGGAAAGCACCATCACATGCTTCAACTTGTGAACACCCATACAGTCCTCTCTTTGAAGTTTTATGGGGAGCAGCATCAAATTCCTGAAAGTTCTCCTTGGTCATCACTAGAAACAAGTCCTCACACCCATTTACATGCATACTTGAGCTTTGAATCGGGAACATTGAGTTATGTTTGCATGTCAAAGTTAAATTTTCTTGAAATTTCCCATCTCTACAGATGCCAGGGCCCTGGGTATATGATGATAGGAATAAAACATTCAATGGAAAGAAGTAAGTAAATGAACAAGCTGGTGATATAGACCACAATAAAGCAAGTACTATTAACTAAGTGCAAGCTTAAGGACGTGAAATTACAGAGTTTATCACATGTTAATTAGTCTAACAACTAGAAATGTCAAATGGAAAGCATTAAAAAGTTCATAAACATTGAAAGTAATTTGAAAGGAGGCAGATTAATTTCGATTACAAGTACCTTTCCTATCACAATCCAACTGTTATCTTGCCATGACTGTCTAGTCCGTATGTCACCTGTGCTAAGTTTGAATTCCAAAGATGAGCCCAACAGTCTGACCAGAAAAGACCTTTTGGAGAGAACCTTGGTTATTGTCGCCATTTTCCAGGAGAAGTTATCAAACACCTCTATTACATCACCAGAAAGCCAATTCTCTACAACTTCAGTTAAAGGGGGGCATGGTCTGACAACCTTCTTGGGTACCCTCCTGAGAACCATCTCACTAGGAGTGTCTGGAAAGCCGTCATATCTTACTACATAGTGGTGGTCATCACCACAGATTATTTCACCACATCGCCAGGAACCTGAGGGAGCATCCTTTTTGCTTAATACTTCAACCTTACATCCTTTCCTAAAAATCATGATTGCTATAATCGCAAAACCTGCTAAAAGAAATAAATAACTTTTAAAAGCAAGGATAACCAAATTTTCAACCACCCATAATTGTGTAACTATAACTCAATGATGATATTCACAGCATCCGAAAGCTGATGAGAGAGTAAACAAGATTGATGCGTTTAATTAAAATTGATAATTACATCTTGAACATCATTGGAATTTAAAAATCCCAACCAAAGAACAAAAAAACAGAATCTTTCTCCTTCCGATTCCTAAATCCAGTGGGTAGAAATATAACTAATAATGACCAATGTATCAAAGAGATCATTCATTCAATAGCATTCCATCACTTTTTCACATCTTTCAAAAGATAATATGACTCTACTAGATACATCGGCCATTTGGCGTCCATTAAAATACCAAACATAAAAGCAAAATCACACAATAACTGTCTCTGTGATAAATTCAATTGCAGCCTATATCCGAAACTAAAAGGAAAACAAATTTAGAAAATGAACAGACAGAGTAAAGTAATTAAAACTAAAGAAAGGACACACTTGCCTCAGATTTCCTGCGTTATTTTTTTTCCTCTTGAAAAATGAGTACTGGGCAACACTACAAAGAACTTGCCTTGAAAATGCAAGTCATGAGAAAAAGAAAATCAGAAAACTGCAATCCGAAAATATTTTCTAGTTCATTCAATAACATTTGAACTTAACTAGAGGAATCATAACACTTGCTTTGAACCAAAAATACAGAAAGAAGCTTCTTAACCAAAACTACCACCGAAAAAACTTTTTATGAAAATAGAAAGAAACAAACCATCTTTCCATATTTGTCGTTCTCTTGACGTTTCCTGACCAACCAAACAGAGGTCAAACCAAACTTTGACTAGCAACAAAATGCAGAAAAGCCATAAACTTTCTCCAAAACGTCAACTAATCAAATTAAATCAAAAACATCCCGCGAAGGAATCAAAAGCGAATGAACAAAAACATCCCACAAACTCAGAATAACAATCGAAGTGAATAAAAACGAAAAATGCAAAACATTTATACTGACCTTTTCTCTTTTTCCCTTTCCCTTTCCAGATTTTCTCTGAAAATTGATGTTGTACTCGTTGCTGGATGTGGGTTTGTGTTTATTGTAATTTTTCTTTGAAAATAACAAAGGAAAAGGGCAAAAATAAATAAATAGTAATAATAGATTTAATTAATTTAAAATTTTAAAAATAAGAAGTAAAATATTTACATTTTTTTAATAAGAAAATATTTACTTAAAAGATCCAACGGCGTATAAATCCAATTTTATATAATTGTATTGTCAAACTTATCTTCAACCTAAAAATAGACCTTCTCTTTTTGGTAGTATTTAACTGTTTTTGTCTTATTCCAAAAAACATGCACCCTTGCAATTGGATCAAGTTTTAATACAATCTTAACACGCACCTGCGATTTGATCAAGTTGTCATTTCTCTCTTCTTTGGATGCTCTACTTTTGCTCTCAGTAGCACCTGCACGATTCCTGGTTCCTTCTCCTTGGTGTTATTCTTGAGTTCTTCCCTAGCTCTCGCATCCTCTTGCTTTTCTTTGTACCAAACTTTCGCAAAATCTCTGAATCACTCCTGAGTAGCAGTCCAGCAACCTAACTCTAGAGTCGAGGCTGTTTCTGGAAGGAGGAAAAATTCCCACCTTGAGCCATTTCCTTTCAGGGAACAGTTTTTAAAAATTGCATGTATCCTTATTAGATTAACAACTATTTTAGGTAATGTCTAACTCCTTATCCAATCCTATACGGGAAGTTTCTTTAGATTGTAGAAACTTTTCTCTTCTATGTCCTAGCTCTCTCACTCTACCTCCCTTCATAGTCACACCATTTAACACTCTTGCCTCATCTTTTCTCATTGTTCCTCCTAACCTTTCTTCTTCTCCTCCAACTTCCCTTCCCCTAGCACTTCAAACCTTCTTTACTAACTCAGACTCAAAGGCTTTGGAGACTTCTTGGTGTCAAGTTGTGAGTGATTCCTCACTTGCTAAAACTCTGCAATATCTTACTCCTAAAAATGCAGTAGATGATTGCTTTGTTGCTGTCTTAGTTTATATTATAATTTAATGACATTATTCCTTATTTTATACATATTCACACTTATATCATAAAGTTATAAGATAAATATACATCACAAATAAAATTATGATTAAATCATAATTAAAATTTTATAATATATTTATAAATTATCTTTAAATTATTCTAATTATTATTCTATTAAAATTGAAAATTTGTATAATATATTTATAAATTATCTTTAAATTATTCTAATTATTATTCTATTAAAATTGAAAATTAGTAGAACGTGAAAACATTAGCACATATTATATTTTTCCTTATAAAGGAAGTAGTTGATCTCGTAAATAAAAATATGAAAATATTTAAACAAATATATAGTTACTTGTTAGAGACAATTTTACTAAACTGAACTCATATAAGAATTTTTATTGTAATAATTATATAAGAAATCATTTAATTTGAGATATCCAAAATATCTTATATAATAATTACTATGTTCTGATACTACTTTTGTCTTATTAGATAAGGATAATTCAATCAACAATTACCCGATATAGTATGAACTATATGGAGATAATTGAGTGATCAATGTATGATTTATTATCGTAAAGTGATTAGGAAGAATGTTCTATTGTTCTCGATTAGTATTGATTCGAAAAATTCTTGCCTAAGATAGAATGATACTTTGAAAATAGTTTTCAAATGTTATTAAATGAATAAATTACTAATAGTGGAGGAATAACATAATTGAACTCAAATAGAGTAAACATTAATTTCATTTTTTTTATATCTGATTAGATCATTTTATAATGAAATAATTGAATTATACAAAAAAAAAACATGCACAGAAAAAGTTATTTAGGTAGTTATGATGCATTACTAAACATCAATCTTAATATATAGATATGAATTATTTAATTAGAGAATTAAAAAAATTGAAAGAGTTTAATTTCTCTAATACAGAATATGATTTACGGTTATAATTTATATGATTATATTTGAGAACTTAATAGGTTACACAGAAATAACAAGTTAAAGAGAGAAAATATGTTTTAAGAAAGTTAGTCTTGATTGTAAAGTTTGAGAAACTATACAAACAAATATTAGATATTTAATAAATAAGAACCAATATAAGATATTAGATCTTTTTGTTTTAATTGGTATTTAATTAGAATTAATTGTATTCTAATTAAAATTTAATTGGAACTATAATTTTATTTCAATTAAATTATTAAAAGATCCAAACCTTGCTATAAATAAGTTTAGGTTCCAAGAGGGCTAACACTTATTACCTAACTCTTTCTATAATAGTTATAGAATTCTTTGAACGTATTCTGTGGATACAATTAGAAGATAGATATGTGTGCAACTATAGTGGTTAAGATGAGTCAGTTTTATAAACGGTTTGAGGGAATTGACAAGAAAAGAATTAAGCTTTACAATAACGTATGAAATATGATTAATATATTATTATGTTTTATATATTAATCATGTTATAGATTTTAAAGTGATCTTGAATTTTGAACAATTAAATTAAAATATTTTGTTCTTATTATGCTACAGTAGGATCAGATCCTACTACAATTTCTCAATTGTTGTATCAGAGTCATCTTTAATTCTATAACTTGATTAAAGTTTTTAATTGTTATTGATACGAATTGTAGAATTGACATTTTAATTGTTGCAAACCCTAATTCTACAATTAGATATCAATCTAATTAAACTCAAATTATTCAAAGGTCCAAACTCGATTACAAATAAGCTTAGACTCTAAGAAAGCTTGCACTTCTTGTAACACCCAAATACCCCTCTGGGAGGATATGTGGATGCCACCCAAGACAGTACAATCAAATCAGACTAGTTCACACACAACATCTTAAACAGTGCTTACAATACATCACATCATACTGTCAGAAACAGAAATTCAAAGTTATTACAGGCCCATAAGTGTAACT
>JANZLC010000008.1:27393714-27405226 GCA_026413385.1 Erythroxylum gracilipes | reverse complement strand
CCTTTTCTTCCTAATGTTCCTTTATAAACAAGTTGTCTTCTTTTAATCATAACTCTCTCTACAAAGATCCAAATGTCATGATTCTTGTGCCTCCCGAAACTAGATTTCCATTAGTCTTAATAAATCCAAGCATTACACAAACATTATCTCCCTTTAAAATATAATCTTCATCCAAATTCTGTTGTATTTCTGGTAAGAAATAGACTGGCAACTAATACTCAACCTTTAATAAAGCATTATAAAGACATCTCCTAACCAAACCGTTTCAGAGAAACATTAATAAGACATCAATAATCATTTTTCATGTTTTATACTTTCACTAATTCAAACTCTAAGGTCCTAAAATCAAAAAATAATATATGGTTCTTGCACATGGATCTATCGCAGGTAGTATTAGGGAAACTAGCATAACTCGAGCTCTAGTCACTATTTTGTCAAGACACTTTCACAAAGGTCAAGTTAAGACCAATATCAATAATGTTCATTATTTGAGTTTCTTCAAATTCGCACTATAAGGATATGAAAAACAGATTGAAAGAGAGATGAAATTTAAACCAGAAATTCAACTTACCTTGATAACTTCTTTCCTTTTCCTCTTCTCTTCCCTTTTTTCTTTCCTTCTCTTCTCATTTTCGTTTTTCTCTCTCTTCTAACCTTATGGCCGACCTCCACTCTCACTTCTATTGCCTTTTTCATCCATTTTATCGAGAAAATTCAAGAAGGTCAAACTAATCCATGTGTTACTATTTCATTGGTCCATGCATCACCCTTCTATTGGTACATATGTTATCCTTCCATTGGTCTATATATCACTATTCTAATGGTCCATATGTCACCCTTCTATGGGTATATATGTTATCCTTATATTGGTCCATATATCACTATTGTATTGGTTCATGTGTCACTTACTTTAGGCTCCACCTGTCACTCATTTAAGTTTACATATGTCACTACTTTTAAGGTTACACATGTCACCAATTATAAGGTTAGATATGTCATCATTTGTAAAGCTACATATGTCACCATTCTAAAGTTCCACATGTCACAAGTATAAAGTGCCATTTGTCACAAATTTAAAGGGTCACTTGTCGCAATTATACTTAAGCCACTTGTCATCCATTTAACTGAGCCATTTTTCATTTATTCCTGATGCCACATTTCACCATTTCATAGGCCTAATCAACCTAATTTCCATGTATCAATTTGTATTGCTCTTTAAGATTTTTCTTATACTAGATTCACATATCACCTCATCAATTACTCTATTGTAACAATAAATTCCCAATTTACTAATTATAATCTATCAATTCATGTTATTGGTAAATCAAAATGCAAAACATTGGGAATGCACATTCATATCACATTCATTTCCGTTCAATACCCTAGAATACGTCAATTAAGTGCATATGCTATCTTGCAATATTTTCTAAATCATGATTCATATGTGTATACGAATATTATGCATGTGAAGAAATGCATCTCGTAAATTCTTAAATGAAATAACTTATGTGACTCAATCTAACAGTTTAATCTTTTAACAATTTTAGGAGGCAAGATATTACAGAAATTACTTATTAAGGATGAATTAGTTGAGGATTAATTATTGATACGAGTAATTGGTGACTAACTTCTGATACGTTCAAATATTATGACTTTATAGAGTGATTGATTAGAATAAATATCCATTTTAGCATAAAAATTTTGTTTAATGTCAAGTATATTTTGATTACAAGGTGATTTGTGGATTCGTACAAAGTAATGTTATGGATGATATTATGATGGAATCTTTAATCAAGATTGATGATTGAACAATATTTTTTAGAGCAATGATCAGTTTGATGTAATCTTTCAATTGTGAGTATATTACTATATCTATTCTAAATATTGAACATTTATTATTTTAAGTTTCTTTTGATGTAAGTCAATTGTTATATTTCTTGAAAATCAGATGAGTGAAAATGTTGGTAAAATTTTCAAGGAAATGTGAGTGATAAGTTTCGATCCATAATGGAAAATTGTCTCATTAGAATTTAGAGCTATTATTTTACAGATAATTATAATTGACGATTGGAAGAATGATAATAATTATGTATCAGAACTTTGAATAAGTATGACATGGAGATTTTAGATGATTAAAATTTTTTAGTAACTAATAAAGTCCCAGATTAATTATGAGGTACCTGAAATCACATAAGTGTTTTGTTGTGCTAGAAATGGACAAGTAAAGATATCTTCATTAAACATCGGAGTTGCGTAGTGGAAATATGAGGTATACTCCTTATTTGAAGAGATTGCGGTTTGATAAGCTCAAAATTTCGTTATAAGATAGTAACATTTGAACTCGGAGGTAATTGAATGGTTTTTATGTGAATAGGATATTATGTTATTATCTTATGATATAATCTTAAATGATTGATTTGCCTCTAAAGAATGTGATGGGAAATGACAAAGGTACAATAAATAATTCACTAGAGGTTATGGATTTGAGATTTGAAAGCTAAGGAGTCTATGCGAGGCATAAGAAATACAAGAAAAATATTATCAAGCTTTGTTTATAACTAGAGACAATGATAAAAGAAATGTGTATTATTCAAAAGTATACGAGAATAATTATTTTGTGGAGAACCCCAACTAAAGGTTCATTCGTAGTAATCTAAGTAAATGCGAATCTTGATAATGTTAAATGGATGGTTTGATGTATGGTTAAGTTAGCAAAGTTATGAATAAACTGATTATTAATGAGAAAGCGAAAGCAATGATTTAGAAAAAGGAGTTTCAAGTGGAGATCAGTTGCAATTTCCCAGGTCATTTTATTGAGAGCTAACATTACGTTAATGCTAGATTAAGAATTGTGTGTATTAGTTATGGCTAAACTTAAGAAAGAAATTCCATAGTAAGTCACTCTCCAGTGTATGTTATGCATCTGAGGAACACAAAGAGGCATCCTTGACAGGCCTCTATCTTGAAATGCCTAAGCGGCCTACCTGGCACCCTAAAATGACCTCCTGTTGATATCTGATCCAACTAGAAAGTTTACGTGGAGCTAAGTTTATTGTCCATTTTTATCGAAAAACTTTAACTTAACATTTATAAATATAAACAGTAGAGTTTTTTATTTTTTTAAATCATTTTATTAAAAATTTCGGAACACAACAACTCTATTTTGACTTTAATTTTTTTAAAAAATCTCTATAAAAGTTCAAAACACTTCTATAATTACATCAAAATCTCCATTAAAATTTGTGAATTTCAAATCCATTCACAAGCAATCTTAACAATCAGTTCATTAATCTTAAAAAAAAGACAAACATATTCATACATTTAACTTTAAAACATTCATATACACGTACTCTTTACACAAAATACATTTCAAAATATATTCATAAATATGCAGATGTTCCCAAAAGCGTTCACAAGGCAAAAATGCCTATACAACAGCACGTGACAAAGTTGGCTAGTTGTGAAATAAAATCCCTACTACTGAAACCCCGAGTGTGCACTTAGAAAATTTTATTTTAAAATAGACAATAAGTATACCGACACAACACTAACACTTATATTTTCCTTTTTTATTTTTAATTAAAATATAATTAACTAATATAAGTAATTAATTAATTAAAATATAATTTATTAATTAATTACAATATAAATTTTTTTATTTTTTATTATTTTTAACAAACTAACCATTATCAATGATAACAGTAACCATTCATTCCTCTTAACTAATTATTATAATTATAATGAATATGTTTATTCTCATTTCTTACTATATTTATGCCATTTCTATTTCTATTACCATTTTCCTATGAAAACTAATTGCCCCCTAATTGTTGATATAGGTGACGTAAAGATGCCCATACACTGCGATACTTTATAAATGAAAGCTGGCATTTATGAACATTCTTTTAATCATTTAATTTTTCATAATCACAGAAGAATAAATTGTTACATATATACATATATAGCATCTATACACATAAAACCTGACATAACATATGTATACATTACATACACACTTGAATCCAACAACTAATTGTATGGAGTCAGATGACCCATTAACTCTCAAAATACGCTTGTAAAGGAATTATCTTGAATATTTCAAAAGATTTTAAACACTCCAATTGTGAAAATTAAAGGATTGAATGCTGCATGTGCCAATCATTCCAACATTAGCATCACAAAAAGTCTTCTAACAACCCATTTGAAAAAGCAACCAACCACTTCAATGTTTGGATGGGAAGGTTAAAGATTGCTTGACTTGGTGTCTACTTATACTAAGAGATGAAGTACACGCTTAGTTAAAACCTCTACATCCCGTAATCCAGTCGTTGCATAAACTTACAGCATGTCCTCTCATGTTGACACTGAAAAATATATAAGGCATTACCCTTGGAGATCTACTCATTTCCATTCCTTACAATAAAAAGTTCCATTCAACTAAACTAAAGAAGTGCTAAAAACCAGGAGAATACATTCCACTGAGACCTCCATTCTTGAGGAGGTACATTTGCACCACCAGCGAACACAAGTTTGATGTAATCCCTTCGGTCAAAACAATTCTTTAATTTATCTTAACAGAGCCAATCTCCAAAATTTGACAGTTGATGCTCTTTGGCATTTTACTGGATCAAGGAAACATAAAACAACAATGCAGTGAATTGTGAAACATCTAGAAGACAAAGATTTTTTTATGTCTTAATTACTCGTATTGCGCCATTTTCTTTCTTTTGGGTCTACTCTTAAGTTTCCAAGACATTTTAAACCTATGTACAGCAGAATGCTATCGATTGTTGCTTTCAGCAGTCCACACACATACATTGGCTTATTGAGACCATCCAAATGAAGAAATGCATTGTACAGAAGTGACCAAGAAAAGGTTTGTGTCCTTGATTACAAAAGCCTCATGGCTGTTTAAGCTCCGCACATATCAAACAGTTTCTGGATTCATTAAGACCTTAACATAGTTTCTGAAATGAAGACTAAAATCAAGCTCAAAAGCAAGAAGAGTACACAAACTATGTCAATGAATTGCCTAGCCACAGAAAATAAACTATCACAGTTACTGACTATTAAAATATAGGTGATCATACCTTGGAATCGTCAAAGTACATAACTGTCAGCTTTCTTTTCCTCACTCTATGTAGTATCTCTTTCTGACTTGAGGAAGCAGTTTGCCAGAAGATTGTCTCATCTCACAGCCAAGTTCAACCTCCATCAATCTATGATTTTCCTTGGAGCGGATCATCTCGAAAGAAACCTTCAATTCATCTCCTTCAGTTATTGAAATAGGAGGATGTAAGAAGAAAACCTGTTGCATAAACAAAAGCATTAAATCGTATGAAAAATGCAACTGAAGAAGCAACTGACCATCAAAGCCCAAAAAGGACTACCATTGCGACATAATCTCAAATACCAGTGTTTTCCATGTAATTAAGTAGTCAATGAATTAGTTGGAACTTAAAATCAAAATGCATGGCATATTGGCGGAAACACCAACGTTCATATTTTGACATTTTGAATGTATATCTAGCCTTAGTAATAGTGGATGGTTACGAAGTTCAATGGAACCTAACCAATTACATTGTACATAACTCCTTAAGGCCTAGCCTTATTCTTTTGGAAATACAATTAATTTAATTTCCAAAAACAAATCAAAATGCCCACATTCTCTCTTAATAATCATTATAATTTATCATCACAAATACAGCCAGACAGACCTGCTGGCCCCAGTGTGTGCCATTATCTATACTAGGAGCAGTTGTCAACTCGATAGCTTGCAGAGCTGGATCATTGCCGCTTCCCTAGAGGCCCAGTAACCAAAAAGACATTATAGCGCCAGAGATTTTAATCTTAAAATCAATCACAATGCTATAACACTCAACTTACCCGGAAATGGACATCAAACCATCCTGCAAAACCACAGAGCCTTGAGTTCTCCAGAGTGATTGATGATGAAAAGTTTGATCTGACTTCAAGAATATCATTCACTGTAGCAGTTAAACAATCAATCTCCTTTACAACAGCTGTTGTTCCTATAACTTGATGTGGATGAAGGTTTTGCCACAATGATGTCTACAGAAAATTCCATAGAATGTACTTTTAAAGTTAATTCCATGGCATGGTCTAACATACTAGATACGCTACAACTTCAAAGAAGGCAGGATCCAAACATTCTTTATCTTTGTATTTGCATAATGTTTACAACAGGAAGAAGAAACATTATCACAGATCACATGCATAAATACTGGACAGTGTAGGGTCAGATGTCATACAAGTAGTGAAGGAATAACGAACTATTATTCTGTTATTCAACACCCAACACTCTGTTTATCAAGGTTCGCACTAAATAATACTGTCCAAATGGAAGTATTGTAACAAAAGCTGTACCATATCACATCCCAGGATCAAGTTATTACTTATTAATAACAAACACTCATCAACCAGGCAGTTTGACACTTATTAGTGACCCCTATCTGTTTGTGAATTAGTGAACTACTGTGGCAGTGCATGTGTTGAACTTCCCTAACATAGCACTATATATTGCCATGAGTTAACATTTCACATGGTTCTAAACCTATAACTACCACTAAAATGAGAAAGGGGCAAGCCACATGAACTAAGCTCTTTATCGGGAATTAGCAACATATGATATATCTGTCCGGTATAACAAACTAGGAAAATGTGTCATATATGACAGGAAGTAAGAAGTTAGAGCATGTGCTATCCTAGATGGAAATTTGGAAAGACAAATGAACTAAACACAAATGGTGCAGGAAGTTGTCATTCAAGCACATAATTATAGTACTGAAGGAGTCAATTCAGAACAAACCTGTAGATAATATTTCCTCTGCTCTTCCTCAAAAGACTTTCCCAAAATGCTCATATCCACACCATAATAATTTTTGGTGTCCTCCACAAAACCATACCAGTCATCCATTGCTTCAACATAATCACTTTTCTTCTTTTCTCCCAATCCAGACCTAATAGGTGCCATCCACATGCGGGCATGACTTGGATACCTGTGGCGCATCAACAACATAATAACATGTTATGAAGTGACCATCACTGATGGATAATCTCTAAAAACAATATACATAGGAAAGAAACATCATAATCTGCTTGTAGAGTATCAAAGCAGCAGAAGTACAAACTATCAGATTGGAATGCTAAACACAAGCCAATGGTCTAACTAAACATGGAAAATGTGTAGGCTTAGAATTGCTTACATGACTCCGCTAGGTTTCAACCAGCGATCTCGTGCAAATATAACTGAATCAAACATGGACTCGCGCAGAAGAAAGTATCCCATCCACTCCGAAATAATAACATCAACTGTCATGAGTCAAATTCAAGACTATATTCAACACTGCGAGGAAACTAGAATCATGAATTAACAATGGAAAATGCAGTTTGCCCTGGTTGGTAGCAATAACTAATTCAACTTTCAGACCTTTCTCTGGCAGGATTATATCCTCCATGGAACCTTCAATCACTTCGACCACATCTTCAAAATTATGTGCCTTGACTAACGTGCGAGCATGCTCAGACATTTTAGTTGCTTCAACTGCATACACCTTTCTTGCACCTGCTTGAGCCGACCATAAAGCAAGAATGCCACTACCTGTTCCTACATCCAGCACAGTCTGCAGCAAAGGTTCACCAAAACAAATTAAAAATTAAACATAGAACTAGGCATGTCCTTTCCTTCTCTTCTGGCTTTGCATGGCGGAGGATGTCAGGGAGGATTAGAGTAGAGAACAGGGGTGTTTGCTGAATAATCACTTTCAAGTTGATCTCTTACCAATCTCTAAAACATCATAAGTCAAATTTGGTAAACACATCTAAATCTAAAAAGTCAAATTTCTTAAGGGCATATGAAAAATCACGCATCCAAGAAAAGAGAAACGAGCGAAGGTCGTCATGATCTAAAAAGGATGGCCCAAATCTCACAACAGGTTGATTTGCTAATATAAAAGCTTAAGCTAAGAAAAAGAACTAGCATTGCATAAAAAAAAAATAAAAGGAAAACTCCGCAACACAAAACGAAAAAGGTTGATGCTTTAACGTGAAACAACTTCTGGTTAAAGAAGTGCATGCCTTTCCGTGGAAATGGTGCTTGTTCTGGAAAATGGCGTTAAAATAAGCATCCATGCGCACTCTATCGGAGAGCATCTCCTTTTGGTGATAAAGAAAAGCATAAGTGCAAAAGTAATTTGCGAAATCAACACCCTTGTCCACCACCGTAGCACCTCCTCCGCCGCCGTTCACAGTGACGCTGTTCTGGTGGCTCCCCATAGTAATATGCTTTGCTCTTTACTCGGTGGGGTTTTAGGGCAAAACTTGCTTTATTGAAGTACTCGGTGGGGTTTTAGGGGTTTGCCTTTGCCCATGCTTTTAATTAAGTTAATATATAAAAGTTTTGTATTAAATTAGAAAAAATAACTTTAAATGAATAAAATGCAATTAAGACAAAAGAGGAGTTTGTAAGAAAAAAGCATAATTTTTAAAAATATAAAAGTTCTTTAATTATCGATAAATTGACTTGATAAAGAAGCCGCGCTTCATGTTAGTCTACTATTTTGTATGGGAAACATGATATTGTTTACTATTTTGTCAAATAGACCGTGCATTATTACCATTACGATCTCTATATTTGTTTATATTTCATTTGATTAACCATTCACTCATTCACTCGTAGTTGTTATTCTCGCATAAGAAAAGTTTTGAGTAGTCGTTAATATGTGTTATTGATTCATTCTTTAATAAGTGTATGAATTGTTTTGAGTTGATTTAGTAAAATTCATTATTCTTTTTTAAGTTTGTGGATTTCTAGTTCAATTATTTGAAAAATGGTAAGTTTAGTTAACATACAGTTCATTCACATGAAAGAGTTAAAGTTCTAATTAAAGACAACTAAATTACTTAGGTAAAAAATTGATTAACTCTGTTAAAAATAGTTAGAATTGTTAGGAAATCGGGTTAGGATCTGATCCGAACCGCAGCGGAATAATTAAGAAACTTTTTCGTGACTTTTGATTTCCCGAAAACCAAGATCTATTTAATTCTATAAAATGATTAATACGAATCAAAATAAAGCGAAAGTTTAATTCGTACCTTATGTTAAGTCAAAATGACTTTACGATTAATGATTTTGATGAAAAATAAATAATAAAGCAAAATAAAGAAAGCAGACGGAAGGAAGCTTAAGTGAAAAGCAGTCAGAAGCTTAAGTGAAAAGAAGACGGAAACTTAAGTAAAAAACAGACGGAAGAAAAGCAGATGGAAGCTTAAGTGAAAAACAGACGAAAAAAAGCAGACGGAAACTTAAGTAAAAAACAGACGGAAGAAAAGCAAACGGAAGCTTAAGTGAAAAGCATACGCAAGCAAAAGCAGACAGAAGAAAAGCAAACGCTAGAGGCGAAAGCGGAAAGCAGACGGAAGAATCAAGAAGACACATCAGCTTGAGTTAGTTATAGGACTCAACTGAATAACTGATTCTTAAAAGATCAAGAAACAGTTTTCAAGAAGCAGTTGAAGACGAAGGCTATAAATATGAGTCGTGTAAAAGAGATTGTAATTTTTTTAGCGAGATTAAAAAGCCTAGCAATTCTTGAGAGATATTGTGCGAACAAACTAGAGCTATTATTTCTGTAACAAAGCTTGAAACACCTTTCAGATTGAAAGTAGTGCAGATAGCCTGAAGAGGCTAAGAGTGAAAGAATATTGTTTGTAAGAGACCTAAAGAGGCTCAGAAATAAAGAATACTTGTAAAGTTTGAGAGATAGTGGAATCTCAGAAAGACATCTGAGGACTAGACGTAGCCTACAGTTTGGGGTGAACTAGCATAAAATTGCTGTGTCGAAATCTCTCAACTCTCAATCTCTCTCTCAACTATTAACTTTCGATTTTGTTGTTGTTATACAAGTTTTCGAAAATACTTTACAACATTTTTTTTCAATAGTTTTGTGAAAAGAACGAAGTTCTTTGAACGAACGAATTTTTTAAAAGGGGATTAACGAAAAGAATACACAATTCAACCCCCTCCCCCCCTTCTTGTGCATTTGTATCTCATTATTTAGCATTGTATTAACGTGTGATTCATTTCAAGCCGCCTTCTCCTTCATTATCTATTTCTCGTTCTATCTCAATCATTAATGTGTTGTAGGACTGATTACAAGATTGGAAGGCTCACAAGAGCTAAAGAAGTGGGTCAAAACATTGTTATTGATCTTGAGTTTGCCCATCTAATGACTGAAAACGAAATCCATAGCCTTGTTTAACAAGTTTTCTCGGTTCTTCTTGTGATTTTGTTATATGCGTATGTTGTGGAGTGTGTGATTACTTTATAATGGAGTGAAAGCTTGAATCTTTTTATTGTTTTTGATGAAATGTGTGTATTATGTTTTAAAGTTGAACTTGGTTTGAGTGATTTAAATGTTAGGTTTAATTTGAATAGACATAAGAATCATTATCCGTTTGTTACGCAGTGAATAGCAGATGTGCAAACCCTGGTCACCTCTAGTTGACTGGCTGCAGTGGAGAAATTGGGACCCTGTTGCAAAGACTTCCAGGATTTGACAAATGGATAATTGAGAAGGAATGTCAATCTTACATTGAAGCATTGCAAGATCAGAAGAAGAATCTGGTATGTCTTATAGCGAAAGAAGAGAAAGAAGTGCACTAAAATGTCGAGTTAGCTTGACATTACTAACTTGGAATTCTTCATTTTTATACTGAAAATTGAAAGTATTTTTTTTCCAATGCGAGCTTCCCCTTTCTTCATATACTCAACAACATAATCCTCTTTTCTGTTTTGGTCAAGGAGAAAACAACTTATGGGGCCATAACCCCTTCATCGTACTTGAACGTGCAAGATTATTGTTTACATGATGAAAACAACTTAACCAAAAGATAGAATTGCACCAATTTGGTCTTACTATTATTCAAGGAGAAAAGAACATTCTTCTTCATATGCACTTGCTTGTAATTGATTAGAGAAAAGCAAAGATAAGCAAATGAAGTTCAAGTAAATGGCAATTATACAGCTTGTAATTGTTTTTCACTATGTATTAATGAATTATTATGAAAGTAAAATCTCTCTCGGCAACTTAGACCTAATAATTTAATTTAGTTTTAATAATAATAATAATAATAATAATAATAACAACAACAACAACAACAACAACAAAAATAAAAACAACAACAATAACAACAACAACAATAACAATAACAATAACAAGAAAAAATTAATTTTGAATAATAATAATAATAATAATAATAATAATAATAATAGAAGAAGAAGAAGAAGAAAATTAATAATAATAAGGAATTTAATAATAAAAATAAGAATAAAATAAATAGATAAAATTAATAAGAATAAGAATAATAATAAGTAGAAAATTTATAATAATAATTTATAATAATAAGAATAATTAATAATAATAATACTAATAATAATAATAATAATTAATAATACTAATAATAATAATTAATAATACTAATAATAATAATA
>JANZLC010000008.1:27368925-27384874 GCA_026413385.1 Erythroxylum gracilipes | reverse complement strand
GGCTAACTTATAAGCCAATGGTCCAATTCTTTCAATTATCTCATATGGACCAATATACCTCGGACTTAACTTACCCTTCTTGCCAAATCTCAGTACCCCTTGCCAAGGTGATACTCTCAGAAATACCCTGTCATCAACCTGATACTCTATATCTCTCCTATGCTGATCCACATAGCTTTTCTGTCTATCTTGTGCCATTTTAATTCTACTACGGATCAATTTCACCTTATCAACAGTATCTTGAATCAATTATGGGACTTCGATAATTCGTAGACCCTCTTCATCCCAATATAAAGGCGAACAACACTTCCTGCCATACAACGCCTCATATGGAGCCATACCAATACTACTGTGATACTGATTATTGTAGGCGAATTCAATCAAAGTTATATACTTATCCCATGCTCCCTGAAACTCCAAAACACAAGCTCTGAGAATATCCTCGACAGTCTTGATCATTTTCTCACTCTAACCATCTGTCTGAGGATGAAAGGATGTACTAAAATTCAACTTAGTGCCCAAAGCTGTCTGTAGATTACCCCAAAATCTCGAGGTAAATCTAGGATCCCTGTCCGAAATAATAGACACTAGAACCCCATGCAATCTCACAACTTCATTTACATATCGCTGAGCTAACTGATCTAATGAATAATTCTCCCTCACTGGTAAGAAATGAGCCGATTTGTTCAGTCTATCCATAATGACCCAAATGGCATCATATTGCCTCGGAGTCCTGGGCAAACCCATAATGAAATCCATCGTGATTCGTTCGCATTTCCATTCTGGAATGGGTAACGAATGTAATTTTCTTGCCGGAGCCTGATGCTCTGCCTTAACCTGCTGACAAGTTAAACACTTAGAAACAAAATTTGCTACTTTCTTTTTCATACCAGACCACTAATAATGTTGTTTCAGCGTGTTATACACCTTAGTAGTACCAGGATGCATAGCATAACATGCTAAATGTGCCTCCTCTAAATCTCTTCCCTCAGATTATCAACATTTGGCACACATAATCTTTGCTTTAACCTCAAGGTATCATCTCTCACTTCAAACTCAGAATCTAGATTCACTTTCAACTTCTCAATTAACTTCACTAAATCTGGGTCTCTATTCTGAGCCTCTTTGATTCTTTCAACTAAAACAGGTCTCAATTTCAAGGTAGCTATCAATGTACCATTCTGCTCCAAATTCAAATCAACATTCAGTGCTCTTAACTGAATTAAGCTAGGTAACCTTGATACCTGTACTTGTGCCACACTGCTATATGATTTTCTACTCAAAGCATCAGCTATAACATTAGCTTTGCTAGGATGATACTCAATTGTACAATCGTAATCTTTCAACAATTCTAATCATCTCCTCTGTCTCATATTTAACTCCTTCTGGATCAACAGATACTCCAAACTTTTGTGATCAGTGAACACCTAAAAAGTCTCTCCATACAAGTAGTGTCTCCAAATTTTCAAAGCAAATACTACTGCAGCAAGTTCCTGATTATGAACTGGATAATTAAATTCATAAGACCTCAACTGTTTCGATGCATATCCTATTACTTTACCATGCTGCATTAGTACACATCCTAAACCCTGATGTGATGCATCATTGTACACAACATAATCTCCAGAACCAGATGGAATAGCTATCACCGATGCCATAGTCAACTGATGCTTAAGCTCCTCAAAACTCTTCTGGCAATCATCACTCCATCTAAAGGCACATTCTTTCTCAGAAGTTTTGTCAAAGGGGCCGAAATCAGTGAAAACCCCTCAACAAACCTTTTGTAATACCTAGCTAATCCAAGAAAACTTCAGATCTCAGACACATTCTTCGGAGGCTCCCACTTCATTACTGCTTCATTTTTCTTTTGGTCCACCTGAATGCCTTGTCCAAACACTATGTGACCTAAAAATACTACTTGATCAAGCCAAAATTCACACTTAGTGAACTTGGCATAAAGTTGTTTCTCCCTCATTGTCTGAAGAACCAATCTCAAATGTGCAGCATAATCCTCTCAACACTTCGAGTACACCAAAATGTCATCAATAAAAATAATCGCAAAGCGATCTAAATAAGGTTGAAATACCTTATTCATCAATGCCATAAATGCTACCGGAGTATTAGTCAAACCAAACAGCATCACCAAAAACTCGAAGTGCCCATATTTGGTTCTAAATACACTCTTGGGAACATCTGCCTCAACTATCTTCAGCTGGTAATATCCCGATCTCAAGTCTAACTTTGTGAACACTTGAGCTCCTTGTAACTAATCAAACAAATCATCAATCCTCGGCAGTGGATATTTATTCTTAACTGTTATCCTATTCAACTGCTGGTAATCAATACACAATCTCAGGGTTCCATCTTTCTTCTTCACAAACAATACCGAAGCTCCCCAAGGTGACATACTAGGCCTAATAAATCCCTTATCTAACAATTCCTGTAACTGAGTTTTCAATTCCTTCAATTCAACAAGTGTCATCCTATATGGAGGAATTGATATAGGAGTGGTACCTGGAATAATGTCAATAGTGAACTTCGTCTCCCTATCTAGGGATAATCCTAGTGGTTCAGTCGGAAACAAATCTAAAAATTCTCTAACAACTGGAATATCCTAAATGGTTTGTTCATTCTAAGTATCCACCACGTGGGCCAGATAAGCCTTACATCCACCTCGGATCAATCTCAAAGCACTTAGAAATGAAATTAGTCGGGCTGGCACTGCCTAACTAAATCCTCTAAACACCACTATGTGCTGATTAGGAGATTCAAGCACTACCTCCTTAGTATAACAATTCATCACTGCCCTATGAGTAGTGAGCTAGTCCATGCCTAAGATGAGGTCTATCTCTATCAGCTGCAATATGATCAAATCAGCTTCTAATTCTGCCTAATCGATCTAAATTATACACCTCTTACATACCTCACCGATCACTGTTGTGCTACCCACTGAAGTGCTTACTACTAACCCACATTTCAGTATCTCTCACTCACAATGCAATCTAAATGTCAGATACGGGGTGATGAATGAATGGGTAGATCCTGGATCTACCAGTGCATATGCTTCAAAATTAAAAACATTCAACATATGCTACCATATCTGGGGAGTCCTGTGCCTCCTGTCTAGTGATGGCATAAACCCTAGCCAGAGATTGCGGCTGACTGCTCCGCACCTCATTCCTAACGCTGGGCCCTACTGACTGAGTTCGACCTCTACCTCTGCCACTCTGTGCAGATCTGCCAGCTCTGTACTACTGAACTGAGACCTCAGTCATAGCTCCTCCTTTAGCTCCAGACTGTGATTCCAACAACTCAGGGCAATCCTTGATCTGATGCTTATAAGAGCCACATCGAAAACATGCTCCCGATATCCTCCAACACTCACCACCGTGCCTTTTACCACAGTGTTCACATTCAGACAATTATTGCGACTGATTAGTAGGCATCTGTCCTCTGCCTCCCCCAGACTGAACAAATCTACCTCTTCCTTAGGATCCAGATTGTCTCAATCTAGATTGGAATCGAGACGATCTGTTCTGGCACTTTCTGAAGCTTCTGCAGAATCAGACTGAGATTCATCCTGTCTCTTACCTCTAACTTCTTATCTGTACTCTGCTTGACCATCTTTTAATAGTTGTTCTATTCTAATCGAGGCCACTCGGAGTTCTATAAAACTGCCCAAGTTAGAGATGGCAAACCTCGTTCTGATTTCCATATTTAAACCGTCCTCAAACTGCCTACATTTATTTTGCTCAGTTGGAGTCAGTGCGATCGCATACCCTATTAACTCATGGAACTTTATCTCATAGTCTGCCACTGTGAGCCTACCTTGCTTCAAATCTAAGAATTCTTTCATTATCAGATCCATGTAAATCTTTGGCATGTAATTCTCTCAGAATGCTATCAGAAAATCCTCCCAGGTCAAGCTACAAGGTCTGGTGGTACTACCCAGCATGGTCTTCCACCAATGGTATGCGAGACCTTACAGTAGTGAAACCGCATAGTCAAATCTCTCATCTGCTTCACAGTCCATCTGATTGAACACTCTTTTGGTTCTCTCTAACCACCCTTCTGCTTCAGCTGGGTCTGTACTTCTGTAGAAGTCCACAGCCCCTTGCTTTCTCAGTTTATCATATCTCCTTTCTCGCCTCACGGGAATTCTCGAAGCATTCCAGCAAATTCAGGTACATGAGACTCTATATTAGCTCCTGCAAACTCCATGTCAACTGACTCACCAATTGAATCTCCTATGGAAGGTGACCTATAACAAACAAAAGTTTTGATTACTGTCTGAATCTTTCACTATGAATCATATTGTTTCCCTAAAGATGTCAAACCATGATCTGATACCAAAAATGTAACATCCCACTACCATAAGGCAAATACCCGAATACCCGAAGGACATTCAAGTATATACCTTACGATAATGGTATGTTGGAGCAAAAGCAAATCCAACTTATACATGGCAATCCAACTTACACATGGCATCATCTAACATACTCAAAAGTCACTAAAATTTTTTTAAAAAAAAACATTCATTCCATTCATTCATAAAGCTTACACTGTTTTCACCAAACAACTATTTACAAAAGCTTATACAAATTCTAGCCAAACTATAAAAAAATAATGCTAGAGCACTTCTGGTGTCAGCTGACAGACCTCTGAGTCATTTCTCTGTCCAAAAGATTCCTTAAGTCCTGACTAAGGAACTAGGTCTCCTGTCTAGTACCTGAAATCATATTGTAATTTTTGATGAGTTTTGCAAACTCAATGAGTGAACCATCATTGATGAATTCACCGGATCATATACACACATCGCATATTACACAAATATTCATTCTAACATACATTTATTATTCAAAAACTCACACAATATGGTATAACATTTAATCATTGCGAAGCAAATCATATACAAACAAATACATATGCAAATGGGACTCACATTCGTTCTTATTGTTGTGACTGAATGCCTATCACATACTTATACAAATACTGGCCCATAGGGCTCAGTCAGAACAGAATCACGGAGCATAGCTCTACGTGCACACACATATATCACGGAGCAAAGCTCTACATGGAAGCACTTCATACTGGCAACTCAAGTCACAACGCCTTTATCTAAGCATGCATTTATGAAATGCATCAAATACTGATTATGCCATATCAGACAATCACATATGATATTCAGTCAGAAACTCATAATCATCGAACCTAAGTCCGACATTCAACATCCGTTGCGAATTCACATATCATAAAGGATTTCATATCAATTCAGAACACTTCCAATGCATCAAAACTAAATATAGCTTACATAGCAATCACATATGGTGCTCAAACAAAACTCGTAATCATCGGACCTAAGTCCGGCATTCAACTTCCTTTGAGAATTCACATAATATTCAGAATTTCATAGCACACAAAGCCACAATCAAAGAACTTCCAATACATTCCTAAATATTGATCTCCTCAGAAAATTAAGCCTGAAATTCATAGACAAATCGTAAATAGTTGATAATATTAGAAGCTAACTAAAACAAATCAAATCAATCCTAGGAAATCATCTAGGTTGACTCACAGTATGCTCCAATAAACTATTGCTTGGATGGTCTGACAATGTCCGACTAGCATCTGATGTGCTCCTCTAAAATATACAAAACACGTTCACAAATATCACATTTTTGCACAATTACGCAAGTGGTTCTTTTATGTACATCAATGTATAGAATATATGTACAATGCATGTTCAATGACAATTCCGGGGTACTCATTTGTGATCCTTATCAACGAATCATTCAGATATCAAAACCCTCATTAAAACTATGTATCTTTATAATCGGATAGAAATAACACAAAGTCAACTATTGCATAACTTCATTGACCACTTCAGATTTTTCCTCTAATACAAATTTGGGTCACATTCCCTACTAAATCTGATCAGGTAAACAACCAATTTAGGCAAATCTTTCTTCTGTAAAGTTATTGTCCCAAATCTTAACTTTCCAAAACAGCAAATTCATTTAATTTGGATATGTATACTAAAAGATATTCACAAAATATTCTATATTGTTCATAAGTTTCAACAGAATTCTTAACTCAAATTGGAACCAAAATTTGAAAACTTTAGAGACAGAATCAAAACTCCAATTCTTCATAACAGTTGTAGCCTTATGTCCCTAGTTTATACTGAATCAAAAATTAACTAATTTGGATAACCACTGAGAAAGTTATGATCAAAATACTAAAGTATACTCGGACTATCAAAGAGGGGTACTCGCCGCGACGTGGACAAAAAGAGAAGTCGCGACGAGCTCGAAGGCTTGTTACACGTCGCGACGTACAAAATTGACTACGTCGTGACGAGCTCAAAGGCTATCACATGTTGCAACGTACACAATGAAATTGGTCGCGACGAGCTCAATGAGTAAGCCACACGTCGCGACGTACAAAATTAAATTGGTCGCGACGTCTGGTTCTGAACTCATCTTCCCCGACTCCCATTTTCCTTTTTTCTACATTTCCTCAAATTCATTCTCCTCTAAATTAACACAGATATACCTAAAATCATTCTTCTAACTCATTCATAACTCAAACACTCAAATGCAACTCAAAAATCCAGAATTTATACTTAAATCTTAACTATACTTCTCCGGATGAACACGGACAGAACACAAGCATTTACTCTTTCGACTTTTCTCAAAATCTTAACAGAATATTTACAAAACTTCAATCTAGAGTTCAAGAAACACCATTTTAATAGACTCTTACTCTCAATCTATCATCAACTCCATCCAACACAGAATCTAACTTTCTTAATCTCACATGTATGCATTTCCTATCACTGGCAAACATCCAATATAACAACAAAGCTCAAATTAACACATGACCTACTTGAATCTGCTACAAAATCCAGCAAAGAACTGATTAAAATTAGACAAAAGTCTCGTAAATCTCGTTCGGATGGTATGTTTCTTCACCGAGAATGCATGCAACGCCTTCTTCCTAATTCAAACTCACACTTGGTGTTCTATGCATGCATTACACGTGCCCTACACGTGTCCTAACTTCATCAAGCCATATGTCACAAGTGAATAGCCAATTGTCACAATTAAAAAGCCACTTGTCCCAATTATAGGTTGCCACATGTCACCCCATAATTGGCCACTAAATCAATAATTTTCACAAAATTCACTAAAATTCCACAAATATCATAAATAATTCTGAAATTGCCTAAACACATTTTAATCATATATAACAACTCAATTGTATCCGAAAAATGTCATGAATGCATGTACAATCATATAAATGTGCAAAAATATGGATGTCACAAATAATAATGCATGATGTGCATTTTCCTTATTTCTCATAAATTTCTCAAAATTCACAATTCTAACCCTAACATAGGTGACGGGATGTTACAGATGATGACTAACATAGACTAGTTCTTCATCAAGTTTGAAATAATAGATAGGAGGTCCATTTTTGTCTTCTGTATGGGAGAACATTAATTGTATCATCAGGACATGGTCTGATGTATGAGAGGGTCTAGATTGATCTTCATTGGGCCTAGTATGGATGAATTTCACAGTTCCATCTAATAAGGTCTAGAGAATAGGTGGAGTAATGGTGTGAAAGGAATGCCTATGAGAGTTGTCAATAGGGTACCAATTAGTGCGTTTTGGCATGTCATGTAGGCAATGTCTAAAAGAGATATACTAGCTGTAGCAGGTATTCGCTTTCTTCCATAGGGGGTGAGAGCAAGACATATAGCTCTAACGTGTAGGTGTGTATGGTTCTGCTCTCTCTAAAGAGAGATGATCTCCTTTGGGATCTCGAGCTTCACATACTATTCTGTTGAAGTTGCTTGCAAATCACACTATTCTAAATGAGAACTTTGGATGGTTTCTTTTACTTTGGGACAGTGTGTGGAAAGGATAGTGCGTATACTCTTTGTCCAAAAACAATCATGAGAATATATACTATATGGACTAAGCAAAGGTAAAGAAGTATTAAAAATACGGTTTTCTTTAGGGAGATAGTCCTATAAGGTGTTCTATACGATTAGATAAAGTACGTTTCACATTAGAAGGAAGATTGGCTATAGCTAAGGTTGAAGAAAGATGAACAAGGTTACTTGGTAACAGATTCATGGCTTATGATACCTCCCTACTCAATCTTATCCAGAATACTGCAGTCATAGTCAATAACACTTATGGCTCTGATGCTAACAAGGCAACCCTTAGTCAGAGGGCTTGTGGAATACCAGATCATGTACTTAGGAGTAGATCATCCATCGAACTTCAGGGAAAACAAAGTAAGATCGGAGTGTAAGTTCAGGTATGCTGGCCGAGATACACAAGCACTAGTTAAATCATCAAAACATGCCCTGATATATGAGAGGATCCAGATTGATCTTTATTGGGCCTTATGTAGATGGATTTCATAGTTCCATCTTGTAAGGTCAAACCTAGAGATACCATAATGCATTCACAAAAATTAGACCATTAAGAAGGAATACATTAATTTGTGATGCTCTGAGATTAAACAGTGAGGGGATGTAAGGTGAAGATTTTCTTTAGGGAGATGGGTTATTTATACGAGGTGTTCTATATGATTAGATAAGGTAAGCTTCACACCAGAAGGAAGATTAGCTATAGAGAAGGTTAAAAAAAGATGAAGAGGGTCACTTAGTAATGGATTTATGGCATATGGTACTAATCAAACTCCTGGATTCCATTGAAGTTATTATGCTAATCCATGATGATCATGGAAATATTGAAGATCTCATAGAAGAACAATCCAGTAAGGATAAAGACACAAAGTTTGTTATTCCTATTGATTCCTCTATTAAGGATGATGACTCCTCTAATATTTCTAGTTTTGAAGATGACATGCTTTACATGTTACAGCAATAAGAAC
The DNA here is from genome assembly GCA_026413385.1 of Erythroxylum gracilipes. Taxonomy (NCBI): domain Eukaryota; kingdom Viridiplantae; phylum Streptophyta; class Magnoliopsida; order Malpighiales; family Erythroxylaceae; genus Erythroxylum; species Erythroxylum gracilipes. The sequence goes on along the minus strand of JANZLC010000008.1, from coordinate 27,375,958 downwards.
CGTGTCTCAAGGTTGTCCCCAAACCTATTCCTCATCCCTATGTACAAATCTAGTTATTACTCTAAGATAAGTATGATCGACCCATTAAGGCTATTAGGTTCATGGATACTGGATCTAGCAGAAACATTATGAAGCCCATCATTTTACCTCTTAAAGTAGGGAGTTTCTATGATGAGTATTTCATTACTGCTGATGGAAATACTTTCAAGATCAGGCTTATTACTAAGAGAAAAATAAGGGTTTGTTTCTTCCTTGACTATGTGATATGGAAAAAAGTTCTTGGTAGTAATCTACTTGGCCTATATATTCTTATTAAATTGGATGTCTATTATCAGGCATCTCCATTACAGATTCTACCCACAAGAATTAGATGTCGTGCTAATATTTGGACTATTATCCTGAGTCTCATACATAGTTCTCTCATTCCAATCCTTGTGGAAGAATCATGATTTCTTCATTCATCTTCCTTTAAAGAAGAATGAAGATATCAATCCTACTAAAGCTACTCATCTGGGTATAAACCCTGAGATCTGAAACTAACACATAAAGAATGTGCTATCCTTCTTCAATAAGGACTAATTAAGCCCACTAAATCTGATTAGGCTTGTCAAGCTTTTTATGTCAACAAAAGGTCTGAATAGAAGTGAGGAAAAAAGAGGTTAGTCATTGACTATAAACCTCTAAATGCTTTCCTACAGGATGAAAAGTTCCCATTGTCGAAGATTAGTAAGCAGGTACTATATTTGAAGGAAGCTACCATCTTCTCTAAGTTTGATCTCAAAGTAGGATTTTGGCAACTTGGAATAGATCATCAAGAAAGATACAAGACATCCTTTTGTATTCCAAACACCCAATATCAATGGACTATAATGCCTTTTAAACTCAAGCTACCCCTTCGCTATTTCAACGAGCCCTAACGAAGATCTTTGAGCCTATTCTTCGCAATTCTTTGATCTACATTGATAAAATCTTGTTGTACTCTAAAACACATGAAGAGCATCAGGATTAACTCCAAACCTTCTTGGATCTCCAGAAGGAATATGGCATTATGCTCTCAGCAAAGAAGAGCATATAAAAATGATCAAAATAGACTTTTTAGGTATGCATTTCCATTATGGATTCTACCAGCGTGCTCCACATATTATCAGTAAACTACTACATTTTCCTTATCACTATCTCACAACCTAATAGATACAAAAATTCCTTGGAATTGTCAATTATATCTGAGATTTTTTTCCATCATATGGTTGATTATACATCATCCCTATCAAAGATGCTACAAAAGAATCCACCATCATGGGGAAAAGAACAAATTAGAGCCATACAACATGTAAAGCAAGTCCGTCAACATCCATTAGCTTGAAGATTCCTGATAAAGGCCAGAGCATTCTACAACATTGGAATGCTACTCTCACTAAAAGGATTTCACACAATAAATTCCCCATTCACCTTACCAAAGGTAACGTCCTAGTTGATTTCCAACGATGCGACCCCTGGTCAAAGGGCTTGGGGAATACTAGATCATATGCTTAGGAACATATCATCCATCAAAGACCAGGGAAAACAAAGCAAGATAGGAGTGTAAGTTCCAAGTATGTTAGTCGAGATACACAAGCCCTTTCTCTCTACAGGCACAAAATCTCAAGGCTTGCCTCTTAGGAACCTTACACCTCCAATCTCTCCTTGTTTTAACGACCACAAATAGAATCTATGGTTTACGATTTTTTGATGGATCCTCATGAAAAGGCAAGTGAAGATCATACTTATCTTTTTGTATGGCCAAGACTACATTATTCAGGAATCAAGCTTTTAGGAGAGGGAGAACCTAGAGAGAAATCATGGAAAGAAACCAAACAATATTTTTCTTATTGATTAAGCTCTTTTTAAAATCTATAAAAAACTTAATCTAATTACAACGATAGAGAATCCTTGCTTTTATAGAATAAGCAAAGGAATAAAATCCTACAAATTTAAGGAAAAGATTGCTTAGATATAATCATTCATACAACTTTAAAAAAGAAAATAGTAAAAAAAGTTGGAAACACATGATTCCTAAATATTCCAAAGGGATAAGAAAGAATGTTTAAAGAGGGTGAAACAAGAAAGTGGAGCCTAAATTTTCTTTGAAAAACATAATGACACTTTAGAAAAGACACATAATTATAAAGATAACTAATATAAGGGTCACACAATTAAAAGTTGAATCTTATTCATCGATCATGTTGAATCGATTCTTACCATGATTGAAGTTGAGTTGTCAGTGTTAGAATGAGCTTTGTAGGTCCTTTTTCTTTTGCTGGGACTGGCATCGTCTGTGCGAAGTCTTCGCAGGAATTGATTAAGCTCTTCTTCATTAGGGATGAAAATATCATCATTCGGATCTAGTCCAACTTGGAAGAAGGAGGCTGAAGGTTGCAAAGGTCCTGCATTGTCAAAAGAAACTTAGACTGGCATCGTATAATCGGATTTAGAATATATTATACTATTTAGGTTTGGTACATCTGCTTCTGGTGCTTCCGGTTCACCAAGAATAAATTCTTCTATAAAGAGAAGAAGTAGAGATGACAAGTGTATGTTGAGGGAAATGGTTGATATACTCAAGATATCTTCGAAGAGATTTAAGGACATTTTCCTTGTACCTTGGCCAGTAGAGTGAAATGTGGTGAAAACAAGCTCTTTTGTTATAATGGATTACATTAGTATATGTTGTGGGTATGGATGATGGAGAATAAAGAAACATTGTGCAGATTGTTTCTTTAAAGGGACTTCCAAAAATAGATGTTGTTCAATGACCATGGAAAGTTGTTTTCTTCATTGTTCCAGTGGTTGATGCCAAATCAAGGAAAGTCCATAATAGGGAACTTTCATTGTCTCATTCATAAATGCATTGGTAGACCTGTAGAGGAGGTAAGGTGATAACACAGGTGTAAAGGGCAGAGAGAGCCCAAAGATACCATAATGCATTCTCGAAAGTGGACCATTAAGAAAGAACACATTGAGATATGGTGCTCTAAGATTAAATAGTGAGGGACTGCATGGTGAGTTAATCTAGCCGAGGAAGAGGTGTAGGTAATAAAACATGCTCAATCAGGAAAGAGATGCAACTTCTACACCAATAATGGGTGTACTAGCAATTGGAGGAAAGAACTTCCTCATTTTGGCAGTAGTGGTAGGTCAGCCATGGAGAGGAGGAGAGGGATATGGTTCAAGGTAGTGGTTGAAATGATAGGAAAAGATAGGAAATCATCTAGGATGTTATCTTTGGTAACGTGAATGGTGAATTTATAACGTGAAATCCTTTATCAGGAATCTTCATAGCTAGTGGATGTTGACAAGCTTGCTTTAGATGTTGTATGGCTCTAGTTTTCTCTTTTCCTTATGGTGCTGGATTCTTCTATAGCAACTTTAACAGGGATGATATATAATTAGACACATGAGGGAGGAAATTTTGGATATAATTGACAATTCTAAGGAATTGTTTTATCTGTTTAGTTATGAGATTTTCATCAGGAGAATGCAGTAGTTCACTGTCAATATATGGACCAGGTGGATAGAATCCATTATGAAAATGGATACATAAAAAGTTGGGTTGTTTGGATATGACTCTTCTTTGCTGAGAGCATAATGCCATGTTTCTTCATGAGATCCAAGAAGGATTAAAGTAAAGCTTGGTGCTCTTCATAGGTTTTAGAGCATAACAAGATGTCATCAATGTAGATTAAAGTACTATAGAGTATGGGCTCAAAGATCTTTTTCATGGCTTGTTGAAATAACAAAGAGGCAACCTTGAGTCCAAACAGCATAACAATCCAATGATATTGGGTGTTCAAAATACTAAAAGCTGCCTTGTATCTATCTTGAGGGTCTATTCCAAGTTGCCAAAATCCTGTTCTGAGATCAAACTTAGAGAAGATGGTAGCTTCCTTCAAAAATAGTACCTACGTACTAATCTTCGATATTGGCAATTTATCTTCTTGTAGGAAAGCATTTAGAGGTTTATAGTCAATGACTAACCTATTTTTTCCTTACTTTTGTTTAGAATTATTGTTAACATGAAAAGCCTAACAAGCCCAATCAAATTTAGTGGGCTCAATTAGTCCTTGTTGAAGAAGGATAACACATTCTTATTGTGCTAGTTGCGAATCATCATGGTTCATACCCGGATGAGTAGCCTTGGTAAGATTGATATTTTCTTTCTTTTTGAAAGGAAGATGAATGAAGAAATCAGGATTCATCCATGGATTGGAATGAGATAACTATATATGAGACTGAGGACAGTAATCCAAAAATTGATCTCTCAAGGCTTCATATAGTGGTGGTAATTGATTAAGCTTAAATACATTCCTGATGTTAGTGTAAGAACTAAAGTTGGCATAATATCTGATTCTTATGGGTAGAATTTGTAGTGGAGATGCCCGACAATAGACATCCATTGTAATAACAATATCAAGGCTACTTAGATTACTGCAAAGAACCTTGGTCCATACCACACAGTTAAGGTAGAAACGAATCTCTATTTTCCTTTTAGTGATAAGCTCAATCTTGAATGTATTTCCATCAACAGTAGTGAAATACTCATAATGGGAACTCCGTTCTTTAGGAGGTAAAATGATGGTCCTCATAATGGTTCTACTAGATCTAGTATCCATGTACCTAATAACTTTAATGGACCGATCATACTTATCTTGGAATAATAACTAGATTTGCACATAAGGACAAGGAAGAGGCTTAGGGACAAGCTTGAGACATGGTTGTTATTATTGTAACATGTAGAGCATGTCATCTTTAGAAATAGAAATATCAGAGGAGTCATCATCCTCGTCAGAGGAATTAATAAAAACAACAAAATTTGTGTGTTCATCCTCACTAGATTGTTCTTTAATGAGATCTTCAATGCTTTTATGATCATTATGGATTGGTATAATAACTTTAATGGAATCCAGGAGTTTAATATCTCGTTTTGTCTTATGAGGACATTGACGAGAAAAATGTCTTGATTTGCTACAGAGAAACAACGGTCTGGAAATTTTCCTTAAGGATTTCACCTTTTGAAGAATCAAACAAAACGTTAGCATTTCTTTCTTCTGAAGGGCTGTTAACCTTCTTTAAGAGACATTTGGAATCTGTGGAACTTCTTGTGATGATGTTTCTTCTTTATGTGACAATCACAATCTTTTGTCCCCTTACACTTGATCGTCAAATATGAGTTTTTATAGGCTTTCTATAACAGAGGACCACCTTTAATCATGTTCTTGAAGAACATTTGTTGATCACATAGCTTATCAAGTGAAGCTAAGGTAAGCTGATATATTTCTATAAGAGATATATTTTGCATATCTCTTCAAAGTGTAGCAATGGTCCTTTAAAAATCAAGTTGTAATTTTTTGGGAGGAAATGAATGTATAACAGAGAGTAACTTCGTCAAATCCATTAAGAAGGTAATAACGTTCCTTCATACACTGGAAATTTTTTTGTAAATATTTTCTATTCTGAGAACAACATTTCATCTCAAAGTATTCTTGTCTGACTTATTTGTCGATAAGCTGAAAGTCACCAATGAGCTCTTTATGAATTACTCTAAGAAGTAATCCAATAGAAGTCACTTATACAAATTCAAATCTATGATATTGATCAAGACTTTTTCACCATTATCTTAATGTACTAGTAAAACGAGGAGAAAACTCAGATAAAAAATCCCTTAAAGGATGATTTGGCTGAGTCATTTGTAAATGAATCCAAGCATTGAATTCATTGAGATGCTCTCTCCATTTTCTAGGTGGAATATCATTGAATGTAAACTAGGAACCTGAAGTAGGTTTGTCTGATGGTGCTTGTATTGGTGGTGGTGAAGGTCTAAAGGGTTCAGTTCCTGTGGCCTAAGCTTCACTTAATAGCCCGTTTCTACACTTAAGGATTTAACTGCTAGATTGAGTTATATCATATGAGAATACATGAAGTGCATCGCATTTACATGCATCATATTCACATACACACATGAATCATGATTTAGAGACATTGTAAAGATAGTATATGCACTCAATTGATATATCCTGGGATATGAAAGGTTTTAATTGATTATGATGTACTTGTGTGTTGATTATGTCTTGAATTTTGTTTTGATGGATTATAATTAGTAATTTGGAATTTGTTGTTGCAATTGAGTGATTGATGAAGTGATATGTGCATCTAGTCTAGGAAAAATGTTAAAGGGCAAGACAAATTGGTACATGGGAATTTAGGTTGATTTGGCCTATGAAATGGTGACATGTGGCATTGGGAATAAGTGACAAATGATTAGTTAATTGGGTGACAAATGACATGAGTGCATGAGTGACAAGTGACTATGTGATAAATGGACCAAACATTAAGTGAAAATTGGTAACATGAGAAGAAGACACATGACATAGCTCTCTATTTGACAAGTGTCATACCATGTGTCCCACCTCTCCACCACACACTTGCATCCCACGATCTCCATATTTGAAAGACCATCTTCTTTCTTATCTTTGGTTACATGCTTTCTGTTGGGACTCGATCTCGAGACCGGACCCCAACCGGAGAAAAAAAAAACAGAAAACGGAGCGAAACAAAGTTAGCGGAAAGCGGAAATCGAAAGAACAAATTCGAAGTGGAGTGAAACGGAAGCAAATCGAAACAAACGTTTCGATACGAACGGAAACAAATGCCAACATCCGAACGCGCAAATCTTATGAAACGAAAAGTTGCGTTGGAACCTTAGACTAATCCGAAAAATCCCGATATAATTTTTTTTCTTATTCATTCCTTCCTCTTTATACAAAACCATTCCAATTTCCCTTTAGGAAATTATCCTTAATCAAACTCAATTCATAAATTTCTTCTTAATCAAATCATACATGTCCCAAAATTTCATCATTTAACTAAACACTTATCTTTAGCAAAACTAACTTCTTAATCATATTCTTATTCTTATTCTTCTTTGCCATAACCCGATTTTCTCAAAAATCGGGCAGCATAACGGCTGTATTTTAGACAGCCCAAAAATCTGCAAATG
>JANZLC010000008.1:27356285-27368825 GCA_026413385.1 Erythroxylum gracilipes | reverse complement strand
ATGCTTCCTACTAGTCTTAGGCAAACCCATCAGAAAATCCATAGTTATCCTTTGCCACTTCCATTCAGGAATGGACAGTGGTCTTAACTTGCCTGAAGGTGCCTGGTGTTCAGCTATGACTTACTGACACACTAGACACTTACTTGCATACTCTGCTACATCTCTCTTTATGCCTTTCCACCAGAAATGCTCTTTCAGATCTCTATACATCCTAGTGCTACCTGGGTGCATGGCATAAGGCGCATTATGTGCTTCATCCAGTATCTCATCCTTCACTTCCTTGACATTTGGAATACATAGTCTATTTCCTACTGTCATGAGTCCATCATCCCTCACTACCACTTTAGACTTCTTGCCATTCTCAATATCTTCTTAGAGCTTACTTAAATATGTATCTTGTGTTTGCAACTCCCTAACTTTCTCTCTAAGTATCGGCCTTACTCTGAAAGTAGCAACAACACATTTAGGTTCCTCCTGTTTCAAACTTATTATAAGCTTAGCTATTTCTTTCAATAACGGCTGATAAATTGTCTGAACATGAGCTATACAGGATTTCATACTCAAGGCATCCGCTACCACATTTGCCTTACTTGGATGATACTCAATTAACAAATCATAATCTTTAATTAGCTCTAACCACCTTCTCTGTCTCAAATTCGGTTCCTTTTGACTCAACATATATTTAAGACTTTTATGATCTGTGAAAATCCTTGTCTAAACCCTATACAGATAATGGCTCCAAATCTTCAGGGAAAAAACTATTGTTGCTAACTCCAGATCATAAGTTGAGTAATTTAGTTCATAAGGCTTTAGTTGCCGTGAGGCATAAGCTATTACCTTGTCTCCTTGCATCAATACACAACCCAAACCCTTTCTCGAAGCATTAATGTACACTGTATAACCTTCATCTCCTATAAACAAAGTCAAAACTGGAGCACTTGTGAACCTGTGCTTAAGCTCCTCAAAACTTTTTTGGCATTCCTCACTCTAGATAAACTTCTGATTCTTCCTCAATAACCTAGTCATCGGAGCAGCTATCATAGAGAATCCTTCAACAAATCTCCTATAATAACCTACCAGACCCAGAAAACTCCTCACTTCTGTCACTGTTTTGGGTGCATGCCAATTCACCACTGCTTCAACCTTCCTCGGATCAACTTGTACCCCATCTTTTGAAATCACATGTCCAAGGAATATCACCTCGTGAAGTTAAACTCACACTTAAGTTTCCTCTTTCTTAATGTCTGCAACATAATCCTGAGATGCTCCTCATATTCTCCTTCACTCTTGGAGTACACCAGAATGTCATCGATAAACACTATGACAAACTGATCCAGATATTCTTTGAAGACCCTATTCATAAGATCCATGAATGCAACTGGAGCATCAGTTAATCCAAATGGCATGACTAAAAACTCATAATGTCCATACCGTGTCCTGAAGGCTGTCTTGTTTACATCAAACTCCTTGATTCTAAGTTGATGATAGCCTGACCTGAGATCGATCTTGGAAAATACCTTTGCCCCTACAGCTGGTCAAACAGATCATCTATTCGAGGCAGAGGATATTTATTCTTAACAGTCACCTTGTTGAGTCTCCGGTAATCAATACACATCCTCCATGTTCCATCCTTCTTCTTAACAAACAGAACAGGCACTCCCCATGGTGATGGACTCGACCGTATATACCCCTTCTCTAATAGTTCCTCCAATTGTTCCTTAAACTCCTTCATCTCAGCTGGAGCCATTCTATATGGCGGTATAGAAATAGATGCAGTTCCAAGAATTAAGTCGATAGCAAACTTGATTTCCCTCACCGGTGGCAAATTAGGTAATTCTTCTGAAAACAAGTCTGGAAATTGTCTCACAATTGGAAGATCCTCTAACCTCCCTTCATTCACATCAGTGTCCACAAAATATGCAAAAAAGACTTCACACCCTTTTTCCATCATCCTGTCAGCTAACATAGCCGAAATAAGTCTTGGCGATGGTATTCTCTTGTCTCATCGGAAAGTCACCTTCTCTCCATTTCTCAGATCAAATTCTACCACCTTGAGGCTACAATCCAACTTTGCATGGTACTTCTCCATGGCATCCATTCCCAATAGCACATCTAGACCCTTTAACCCCAATGGTAACAAATCCACTACCAGTTGAGCACCCTCAATGAAAAGCTTATAATGCTTATACACTTAACTTATTATCACCTTCCTCCCTAAGGGAGTACTAACAATTAAGGGACTACTCATTGACATCAAATCAACATCATGCAAAATCATGCTTGCAGAAACGAATGAATGTGTGGAGCCAGAATTAATCAATTCATATATTGCAGAATTGAATAACTGAGCCATACTTGTGACAACTTTTGGAGCGGCTGCAGCTTCCTCTCTAGTCATGGAAAATACCCTTGCCTGACCCTGACCCCTTGGCTTCCTGGAGGAATAGTCTTCTTTGTAGTTCCAGAATTGCCCACTTCTGTGACTGGCCCGTTTCCCCCTGTTTCAGCTCTCCTTGGGCCTTGCAACTGCGACCCCTCTTGCCTTGTTACTTGGGGACAATCCCAGATCATGTGCCCCTTCTCTCTGCATCAGAAACATTCTCCCAGTAACTTGAAACACTCTCCCCTGTGAAGCTTCCCATAATGCTCACATTAGGGGTTCATGTTCCTGCTCCTCTCTACCCTGCTATTGCCCCCTATAGTAGAGGCTTCCACTAAAGTTGTCCTTGGTTGTTTGTTCCTAGTAGGGGCACTACTCCTCACCTCACTTTGTGTGTGGAAGCTCTTCCTACCTTTCTCAGGCATTTGAACACTCACCCCTTTCTTGGAAAACTGTTCCCTGTTCTTCCTCTTCTTGCTCACTTCATTTCTAATATTTTCCATCTTCTCAGCTTGGAGTGCAGCATCTACCAACTACTGGTAGTCATAGGAATCGTGGATCAAGACTTTCTCCTTGATCCCCGAATGAAGACCTCCCTCAAACTTACGACACTTGTCCTCCTCATTCGCCACAATGTTGACCGCATACCATGGTAACTGGGTGAACTTCAACTCATACTCACTCACACTCAAATTCCTCTGTGTAAGATTCAGGAACTCCCTAGCCTTCTCTTGGATATAGACCCTCGAGAAGTATTTCCTCCTAAAAGCTTCCAGAAAGTCCCTCCATGTTAGCACTGGAGGTATAATCTGACTGTGGGGCACTGATTCCCACCAATGAAGTGCATCCCCCTGTAGCAAGCTCACGGCATAATCCAGCTTCTCCTCATCAGAGCACTACATCTGAATTAGGACCCTTTCAATCCTCTTCAACCATGCTTCAGCCTCTTCGGGATTTGTAGTCCCATTGAAATCTACAACTCCATACTTGCAGAGCTTATCATACTGGCCACTTCTCTCCACTGGAGCCTGTATCGGGACTTATGACCTTTGGCCCACAGTATAAGTGAAAGCCTGGGCAAAGGCTTGAAAGAACCGCGGGTCCATAGGAGCTGCTTGAGGCATAGGAGGAGGCACCTCATGTTGCACACTAGGTGCCTCAGGAGTTGGAGCATAATGTGTCCCTGCATCTTGCGGGACATAAGATTCATCTGTGCTCCCTTGGCGAGAGCTAGACCGAGTCACAGCTCCTCGAGTTCTCTTTCGAGGCGGCATTTTTTACTCCTTCAATATAAAACCATTGAAAATCTTTAGTTCATATTTCATGTAAAACAACTTCAAATCATGTAAAACAATTTAAATCATATAAAACAGTTTGAAATCTTTTGGAATAATTCAAAAAAATGCAAGCTATTTCACTTTAAAACAATGCATATTCTTTCATGTCTTAAACTACCCACTTCATGTCTAGGATACTCTTCAACCTAGTCGCAAACTTGCTTAAACCCAACCTAGTCACAAACTTAGATTCTTAAACCTAGTCGCTCTGATAGCATAAGTGTTGGACACCCCGCCCTAGTGAGTAACGAGCTTGACGTTCTAAGTGACATCTGAACGCGTATCCCACAAGGGTGGCGTGCCCCCACCAGGACAAACACCAAAAACAACTCACTTCTCCTATTTCTGAACAGATTTTGTGAATCCCTAGTCAGGATTTCTAATCGACTTGAATCGAATATTTGTTGCTCTATGTCTCTAGTTTATTTAGAGATAAGAATCATCGCATTCGGAGGTCCCATAACAAAGTTATGGCTGAAAGACTCAAACAGGGCCTTGATCTTAATCGTATTGCACCTGTCTTGGGCCAATTAGTATAACTGTCAATAGGGGTATCAATTTAAGATCATCTTAGCACGTTTTGATAGAATACTTCGAGATCTACAACTTTTATAAAAACCTCAAAGACGGATTCTATCGTCTGAAAGGTTAAAAATTTAACCAAACGATTCAAGATGAACAGTGTACAGAAGAAGCAGAGGGTCAACTATTGAGGAAACAGAAAGCAGATGAATGTGGAAAGCAGACGAATGCGAAAGGCAGACGAATGCGAAAGACAGACGAATATGGAAGGCAGACGAATGCGGAAGCTAGACAAATACAAAAGGCAGACGAATGTAGAAGGAAGATGAATGCAGAAAGCAGACGAATATGGAAGGCAGACGAATACGGAGTCAACTTAAGACGAAGCAAGGTCAACTTAAGACGATGCAACTCTTAAGACAGAATAAGTCAACTTAACATGAAGCAAAGTCAACTTAAGACGATGCAACTCTTAAGACGGAAGGAGTCAACTTAAGACGAAGCAAAGTCAACTTAAGACGATGCAACTTTTAAGACGGAAGGAGTCAACTTATGACAAAGCAAAGTCAACTTAAGACGCTGCAACTCTTAAGACGGAATGTTTCTATAGAGGATACATTCTTACAGATGATATAACATCATTGTAGATGAAGTGACATCATCACAGATGATACGCCCTTACAGACGATACATTCCTGCATACGATATGACATCATCACAGACGAAGTGACGTCATTATAGACAATACTCTTTTAAAGATGATACGTCCTTATAGACGATACATTCCTAAATATGATATGACGTCATTATAGATGAAGTGACGTCATATTAGACGATACCACTTGATACTTCTAAACATCTCCCCTTCTAAGGACCATAACTTTGGATATTCCTACTATCAACTATTGGAAGCTAGAAGGAAGACCTATAACTTCCTAAAGGCACATTTTGCCTAGATTAGCCTAAGTTAATCCAGGGCTATCCTTGACGTCCAAACACTAACCTTTTTGCCTTATGCAAACTAAACGATGAAATGTATTAACTTGAAAGAAAATCATGAGCCAAATGCAAATATGAAAGTACTAAAATACATTAACATCTGAAAGTCCCAAAATACAACAAAAAAAACATGAATCATGTGTTGCTCAAAATGCAACTAAAGCCTTGCTTTACAAAATTTACTTCAAATACAAAATATTTCAAAAGTGGAGTGATGCCTTGGCTACTGACTACTCGATCTCTTGTTCATCACTTGCTTATGGGGAGGAAAATGGGAGGTGAGCTTAAAGCTCATGGGTAACAATTTTATAACCAGTAACAAACAAAAACCATTGAAATAGTCATTTCTGTCTTAAACCTTCACATATTGCAAAACATGTATGCATCATTCTTACCATAATCATGAGCACATAAACAAATCAAAATGGTTTGGGTGGATCCAAAAACAGAACATACTACGCATTTCAACATGAGGGTCATGCGTAGTTGTGAACTTATGGGAGTCCATGAAGGAGCTCCATGCCACTAGCGGGCAGGCGGGAGAAGCCTTTTTATCAAAGTGCACTTGACTTAACTTAGGGGACCACCACAAACCCACATAACATGTAATTCATGACTTGTAAACTTGTTGCCCAAAATGACACATTTTCAAAACTTGATTTCATAAACATGAGATATTTCGAAAACCATTTCTGAAAACATGAGTTCATAAACATGTATCTTTTCCAAAAAGAATCTTTTTCAAAGTCTTTTCATAAATCATCAACACAATTCATATAGCAACCATATAACAATTTCTCATTTCATTCAAGAAGCAATAAATGCAACACTTATGATGCAATTTAAAATCATTAAACTTTCTTGATTTAAAAAAAAACATTTAGTGGCTTATTTACTCTATTATAAACATGTACCCACATTAACATGCTAATTAATCTCAAATATTAATCCCTCAAAATCTCAACACTAATTTAAATCATGCCTAATAATAAAAAAAAATTCAGGGGCCAACAAATGTGATACGTGATACCTATGCAAAAGTGCGAAGATGTGCATTATATATTATGTGAATTGTTGTGTTGCATGAATTGAGTGAACCATCGATGATGGTTACCTCACTGAGTTCACAAAACTCACCCAAAATTTGCAAATATTTTTCAAGATCAGAAGAATACCCCGTTCGGCAATGGGAGTATACCTACTACATGCAAGTGAGAGATAAGGGTCGGGATTAGTTCGCGTCTGCATTTATAATTTCCTATTTTTGTATAAATTTGTATAATCTGCGATTTCTGTACAATATGTATTCCGAAAGTTTTGTAAAATGTGTAGATGATTTATGTTGTAATGTAAAGACATTATGACTAAAGCGTTGTGTATTTGTGAAAGGGCCCAATTGGCTCTTAAAAGTTCTGTTGATTATATTGTTGTGATTGAAAAAGTTTACGAATAAAGTGGGTCTGATTTGAAATATTGATTTCTGCAAAAAGGTGTGTATGTTTGTTATTAAAAAAAATTATACTAATTTTTGACTGACTGAGTGCTCTAGCATGCCACCCTCGAGGGGACTCGGACATCACTAATGATGTCAAGTACGTGTCTTATAGGAGTAGGGTGCTATAGGAAATGCATGCCCAAAAATTCTAATTGGGTTGCTCCAATATGGCTCTTCTTTGCCAAGAGCATAATTTCATATTGCTTCATGAGATCCAAAAAGGATTGGAGTGAAGCCTGATGCTCTTCATGAGTTTTAGAGTACAACAAGATGTCATCAATATAGACCAAAGCACTATAGGGGAAGGACTCATAAATCTTTGTCATGGCCCTTTGAAACAATGAAGGGGCAACCTTGAGTCTAAACAACGTAACAGCCTATTGATATTGGGCGTTCGAAATACAAAAAGCTATCTTGTACCTATTTTGAGGGTCAATTCCAAGTTGACCAAATCCTGCTTTGAAATCAAACTTAGGGAAGATGGTAGCGTCCTTTGGAAATAGTACCTACGTACTAATCTTCAGTAGTGGGAATTTATCATCTTGTAGAAAAGCATTTAAAGGTTTATAGTCAATGACTAACCTCTTTTCCCTCATTTTTGTTTAGACCTTTTGTTGACATAGAAAGCCTGATAAGCTCAATCAAATTTAGTGGGCATAATAAGATTTAGTGGGCTCAATTAGTCCTTGCTGAAGAAGGATAACAAACTCTTCTTGTGTGAGTTTTAGATCATCATGGGCAGCTCTAGTAAGATTGATATCTTCGTTCTTCTTGAAGGGAAGACAAATGAAGAAATCAACATTCTTCTATAGAGGATTGGAATGAGAGAACTGTGCATGAGACTCACGACAGTAGTCCAAAAATAGATATCTTAAGGCGTCATATGGTGTTGGTACTTAAGTAAGCTCAAATACGTTCCTAATGTCAGTGTAAGAACTGAAGTTGGCATGACATCTGATTCTTGTGAGTAGAATACATAGTAGAGATGCCTGGCAATAGACATCTATTCCAATAAGACTATCTAAGCCAACTAGATTACTTCCAAAAACTTTGGTCCATATCACATAGTCAGGGAAGAAATGAATCCTTATTTTCCTTTTAGTAATAAGCTTGATCTTGAAAGATTTTCCATTAGCAGTAGTGAAATATCCTTTAGAGGAACTCCATGCATCAAAAGGTAAAATGTTGGTCTTTATAATGGTTCCGCTAGATCCAGTATCCATCTACCTAATGGCTTTAATGAGCCGATCATACTTATCTTGGAACAGTAACTGGATGTGAGCATAGGGATGAGAAATAGGCTTAGGAACTAGCTTGAGACACAGTTGTTGTTGCTGTAACGTGTAGAGCATGTCATCTTCAGAAATGGAGATATTAGTAGAGTCATTATCCTCATCAGAGGAATTAAGAGGAACAATAAAGTTTTTGTCTTCATCCTCATTGGATTGTTCTTTAATATGATCTTTAGTGTTTCCATGATCATCATAGAATGGCATAATAGCTTCAATGGAATCCCAATTTGCCACAAAGAAAACAACAGTCTGGTGGTTTTCCTTGAGGATTTCTCCTTTTGAAGAAGCGAAGAAAGCGTCGGTGTTTCTTTCTTCTGAAGGGCTTATAGCCTTCCTTAGGAGACATGTGGGATTTGTGGAGCTTCTTATAGGAGAACTTCTTGTGATGATGTTTCTTCTTTATGTGACACTCACAATCTTTTTTCTCCTTACACTTAATAGTCAAATATGGCTTTTTGCATGCTTTCTTTAATAGAGGACTGTCTTTAACCATATTCTTGAAGAATAGTTGTTAGTCACATAGCTTATCAAGAGAAGCTAAGATGAGCTGATAGATTTCTCCATGAGATATATCTTTTATGTCTCGTCATAGTGCAGTAATGGTCCTTTATAACTCAGGTTGTAATTCTTCTGGAAGAGAGGAAATGAATGTATAACAGAGAGTAACATCATTAAAACCATTGAGAAGATAATATCGTTCTGTCATATGTTGGAAATGTTTCTGTAGTTCTCTTCTATTTAGAGAACAACACTTCATTTCAAAATATTCTTGTCTGACCTGTTTGTCGATAAGTTGAAAGTCACCAATGAATTCTTTATGAATTACTCCAAGAAGTAATCCAGCAGATGTGACTTGTACAAACTGAAGTTTGTGATATTCATCAAGACTTTGCCACCATTCTCATAAAGTAATAGTAAAACGAGAAGTAAACTTAAATAAAATATCCTTTAAAGGATGATTCGGTTGAGTCATTTATAAATCAATCCAAGCACTAAATTTATGGAGACACTCTCTCCATTTTCTAGGTGGAAGATCATCAAATGTAAATCAGGCACTTGAAGTAGGTTTGGTTGGTGGAGTTGGTGCTGGTGGTGGTGAAGGTCTAAAGGGTTTAGTTCCTATAGACTCAACTTTATTGATTTATGCTCAACTTCTGTAGGTTGAGGCCTGGACATCATGACTTGAGCTAGATCTGTCAAGTTAGCATACTATGTAGATTTATCTAAAGATGGTTCAGACACTTTAGATGGTTCAACTACTGCAGATGATTGTTCAGAGATGCTAGAATGCTCAGAGGGGCATTCTTCATCAGATACCTTAGGAATAGATGATGGTGCAAGAGTTGCTATGAACTCTATCTGAGGAATAGATGGAGGAGGTTGAGGCTTTGGTGGAGATGAAGGTGGAGTGTGGATTTGTAAGGGTTATTCCATGAATCAGCAAGTTTAGTGTATAAAGGTGATGGCTTAGGAGGCTTTTCAGGTTTAGGCTTTGATTTGGTTGATTTAGGTTTAGCGGTGGTAGGATGAACATACTACCTGGTCAAAGGATAATTGAACTTGAATACCTTTTCATAATCAACTTCTTCAGGGTATGTAGATGGAGAATAGATTGGTGGGATAGATATGTTGGTGAAGGATAGATCGGTTGGTTTACTAGAAAGGATGTAGGATAAGCTTCATAAATAGTTTGAGACTGTTATTTCCACATTTTAGCTTCCATTTGTTAAAGAATTTCTTTCACCTTTCTGAGTTCCTGCTCCTTGGTGGTGAAATCAAGTCCAAAATTTTGAGTATCGACATAGTGTCAAAGAGTTGCATCAAGTTGGGCCATTTAAGCTTTGTAAGATTTATACAGTTTCTGGATCTCTATAGAGACTATATTAATTAGTTGGTGAGTAACTTGCATTTGTTGAGTCAAACCATCAAGTTTGGAATCAATCCATCAACAGACTTTGTTTTGGGTTAAAGCATTATTAGTATGCTAGTTGAGAGTAATATGATTTGACAACATTGTTCCATGAGCACTCATGCCAGGGGCACGAATATATAGGTTAGAGATAACCCTTTGTTGATCATTTGTTTGTTTCTCTAAGGGAGGAAAATCTTCCTCATAAGGATTAACCATCATGCATGTAATTGGAGAAGGTGTCGAAACAACTGGAATAGAAGGAGTAATTGGATGAGGATGTTTAGAGATTGGCTTTGGATATAACAAAGGTTCCTTGTCAACAACTTTGAGCATTTCGCCAATACTTCTAGGTCGTGGACTTAAATTCTCAATCCAAGGTTCATAATCATCACAATCCTCATGGTGATAGTGAATTTGTTGAGTAGGCCAACAAGTAGAGATCTACTTTCTGTTGTTCTTCTTTTTCCTTCGTCACTGAATATAAAGCTCATCATCATCATCACTGTTTGATTCAAGATTTAGACATAGTTCATAATGTGGTTCGCACGTAGAGGGATCTACATCCCAAACAAATTGTCCACAATGATGACTGACATATATTGGTTCTCCATTAGGTTTAAAGTAATAGATCGGAGATCAAGGCCTAATGTATGAGAGGGTCCAGATTGATCTTCATTGGGCCTAGTGTAGATGGATTTCATAATTCCATCTTGTAAGGTCGTAAGAATAGGTGGAGTCGTAGTGTGGAAGGAATGCCTGTGAGGAGCATGGAACACTTTTTAGTAGTTAGCGATCCATTCAGTCAGCATCAAATTTTCAAACTCCGCTGGTGCTAGCTGCTTCGGGATCTGATTGACGGTAGTCTGATCATGAGCTCTATCTGCTACCATAGACAAGGCATTATAAGTGGAGTTTGGGAAGTTAAGATCTATGGTATGATTTTGTAAATAGTAGATCATCTGGTGGTGAAGAGTAGCCATAATAGTTGTAGGATCTTGCTCTGCTCCAGTGATCTGGATCTGAACTTGGAGTTGCTTAGACAAAGTAGGATCATCTAGCCTGATATTGAAATCAGGTACGATGGTAAGCATGACACTTCCATTGTTGAGAGTTGTAAACAGGGTACCAATTAGTGCATTTTGGTACGTCATACAAGCAGTGTCTAGAAGAGATATCCTGCTTTAGTAGGTATTCCCTTTCTTCCATGGTGGGTGAGAACAAGACCTATAGCTCTAACATAGAGGTGTGTATGGTTCTGCTCTCTCTCTCTAAAGCGAGATAAGCTCTTTGGGATCTAGAGCTTCATGTACTATTCTATTGAAGTTTCTTGTAAACCACGCTATTTTAAACGAGAACACTGGATGATTTCTTTTACTTTTGGACAGTGTGTGGAGAGGATAGTGCGTATACTATTTGTCCAAGAACGGTCACGAGAATATATACTATAGGGATTAAGCAAATGTTGGACCCCGATTTTCGGAGCCTAATATTGGAGTCGTGAGAACGTAAGCATATTGTCTTAAGTTTCTAGTGACACCAAAATCACTCAATCTGGTTCAAAAATTTGAAAGTTATACCCCAAACATTTTCGGACTGTTCTTATACTGAAATAATATTCTAAGTAGCTGTATTTATAGGCCTATAGACTTGACCCAATCTAACATGTTTACTTCAAATTCACTCTACATTAGAGAAATTATATATTGTTGAACCTGCAATTATTACCATTTAACAACTAACTAAATCGTAACAAAGTGGTATCCTTAGAATTTCTCTCTAGTTTTTAGCCCATCATCATTCTGCTTCCATTTTTTTTATTTCTTTATGTTGCTTCTGTGTTTCCTAACTTCTCAACACAACTTCTGTTGGTTCCTTTAGGGCTCATTAAACGTTGAGCCTGAGGCTTTGAATCACTTTGAGCTCAAGGCTCTTTTTCTTAGGGGTAGGAGAGCCCTCTGGGTATGCACTACTTCCCTTCGAGCTTGAGGCTCTTTTTCACTCGTTGAGCTTTCAGCTCTGATCGTTGGCTACTCTGGTCACAACTGCCATTATATTCCATGCATTCATATATTAAATGCATATGTCACATTTGTATATTCCCATTCACTCACTTTCACATATCATCGGACCATAGTCCGGCATTCAACATTAAAGTTAAGTATCACTTTTCATTAATGCGCTTTCAGAACATGTTTAACAATCCGATTATGTACACTTAGTTCATCTAATTCACATTCAATGAGCACTTCAATATTTCATTCATACATTCATCGAACCTTCTGTCCGGTAACCACACAATCAGCCACATTCACATAATGATTCAATAGTTAATGAATACAGAATTCAAAAAACAAACAATAAAGTAAGACTATCTTGGTCTACTCACAGTACGCCCCAGATTAGCATTTGCTTCCATATTCTGGAACACCTACATGTGGACATTTGACCTGCATAGCCCATTTATGCAAGACACACATTCAACACTCATCAATAATTACACACTTAAGCATTTATCTATGTACAATACATGTTCAATGACAATCCCGGGTATGTTCTAGAACACATTTTATGCTCATTCCCATTTCCAAATTCATATGAGTCTA
>JANZLC010000008.1:27336060-27348800 GCA_026413385.1 Erythroxylum gracilipes | reverse complement strand
TATTTGTTCCAGTTGGATTCCGAATTCAATTTGCTTCCGTTTCGTTTCGCTTCGATTGCGATAAGACATTCGTTTTCTGATTCAATTTCACATCGAATTTGATGTGGTTATTTTGTTTTCCGTTCGTTTCCTGGTTGGGATCCGGTTTTCGGATCTGGTCCCAACATATCCGAGTACGTACCCCGTAAGGGTGGCATGCTAGAACAGTCAACAATCAAACTCATTATAAAATTTTCAAAACAATGTACGCATATGCAAAAAATCAATAATCAATTTTGGCTCGTTTTATTTATAAACATTTTCAATCACAAGAGTTATAATCATTATACAACTCATTAGAATTTCACTAGTCACTTGGGCCCATTTCAGATACAAAAAATTTTAGTCATAATGTCATTACATTACAAAATTATTCATATACACATTGTACAGTAATTGTGAATACACATTTTGATACAAAATAATGAAATACATATGTAGGCGCGAACTGATCCCGATCCCTATCTCTTACTTGAATGTGGTGGCTAGACTCCAATTTGTCTAATTGGAGATCTTCTCTATGCCTGAAAAATATTGCAAATTTTAAGTTGAGTTTTGCGAACTCAGTGAGTGGACCATCCTCGATGGCTCACTGAAGCACGTAACACATCAATTCATATAATCACATAATTCACATCACTTCATCAATTCATCATGTTGAGTCACATACATTTCATATTGACTTAAAACATATATCACATTCAGAAATCAGTCAAACTATTTAAATCATACATATCAGATGCATATGCAGTGCTCATGAGACTCACTTTTAACTGTTATTTTTGTAACCGAGTGTCTATAACTGTCTCGTATCTATTATAGATACCAGGCTCATTGATGACTATCCCATATCCATTGGGGAAATCGAGCTCATTATACATAATGAGCCTTTTGCTCTTAATCACATTTTGAGCTTTAAGCTCTTTTTCACTTTCTGAGCTTTAAACTCTTTTTTGGTGGCTACTCCGATCACAACAACCTTTACGTTATCATGCATTCATGTAATGAAATGCATCGATCACATAAGATCAATCAGTCACTTTATTTCACTTTACACATGTCATCGGACCTTGGCCTGGCATTCAACATTTAAGTTGAGAATCACTTATTTCATTCACATGCACATTCACATTTTTCTTCGAAACTTAGTCCAGCATTTAACAATCAAGTTGAGTATCACATAGTTAGTCCAATTCACATTCAATGAGCACTTCTAATATTATTCATGCATCAAACGTCTTAGACATTCAATGTCCGGAATCAGTACAATCACATTCACATAATCATTCAATATAGAATTTAAAGAAGACAATTATTTAAAGCAAGATCATCTAGGTCGACCCATAGTACGCTCTAGATTAGCATTAGCTTCCATGATTCAAAAATGTCTGGATACAAACGTTCTATCCTGTGTATCAACATCATACAATACACACATTGCACACACATTACTAATTGCACAATCACATAAACATTCAATCGTACACATATGTATATGTGTTATGTATAATGCATTCTCAATGACAATCCCGAGTAAATTATCTAAATTCACATTATATGCTCATTCTCATTTCATAATTCATATATGTCTAATTGAACTTAGGTTTACACTTCATTTATGTATGATCAATCTAAGTTCACCATTCAATCCATATCCTTTGTATTTGTCTAGTTTATCCTTAGGCTTACACCTCAAGAACACTTGGTTATTCTAATATCATAACTCAATTTCTTGTCATTCCTTTTCTAACATTATATGCTCTCATAATACCTAATTCTCATTCACATTTAAGCACTTCGTACATATTACTCAACTCCTTTAAATCATAATTATAATCACATGAACATCTTCATTCCCATTATACTCTTGCCTTTGGTACTTTGATATTATCAATTCATTCACTAAGTTATAACCTCCAGTATCACTTCAAACATATCACACATTAGTCACTTAATTCAAGCATCATTCTAGGTTCAATTCAAGCCCCATTATAGCCTAAATTAAGACCAAATGACCAGTGAATGTCTGTTAGGCTGACATTCATGTCCGCTGAGCGGACCTTTACAGGTTACTTACAGAAATGTGAAATTTTGACCCTCTACAAAATCTCTTCTTGGGGTCTTCATAGAAGTTATAGAACTCGAAGTCCTCTTCGAAAGAATACTTAAATAACCTCAATACAAGATCCACATAAAAAGTTATGCCTCTTGCCCCAACATATATCCAATTGCATTGTTATTTTCATATTTCTAACTCTTTACTTACTACATTCAACACCTTATGCTTGGTCTATCATTTCTAGCTCAATTACTCATCATTTCCCCATCATTCTTAACTCCATTTCGTCTCAATATCATCCATAAAAAAATTTATAGTCCATGATTGATCATGAAGACTAAAAATATAACACACACACACACACACACACACACACACACACACACACACACACACACACACACACACACATATATATTTTTATCATCAACTGTTGGACCCCATTTCTGGAGCCCAACTCTTAACACTTAACTTACTCTGATACCAAACATGTTGGATCCTGTTTCTGGAATCCAAGTTCAACTTTCTGCATATATTCAACTTCATTTCCACTTTCATTTCACTTGTAACTTTCACCTTAATTCATCTCATTTCAAGAACGTAACTCCACATCTTAGTTAACATAACTTCCACTTTCATTATACCTTTAATCCATAACTCTTCACATCTACATAATAACTCATCACTCATGGTTTTTATACTCTCAAAATAGAACACAAACACATGTACTCATCCATCAATTCACTGCACCCAATACTCAACTTCAAGTCAAATTTTGAAACTCTTAAAGACATAATTTGAATTCGATATCTTCAGGAAAAATGTAGCCATATGTCTCTAGTTTAGTCCAAATTAAAAATCATCCCATTTGGATATCTACAGAACAATTAATGGCTAAAACACCAGTTCATATCTAGTGGAAATGTTACAACTAACATATTCCCGCATACTTTAAACACCATTTACTCTATTAATCCAACCTTATATTATTCCATAATCTATTACCCATCAAAACACAAAAGCAAGACATCAATCTACCTATATTTCTCATTCACATTTTAACATGTACCCATCCTCATTTTATGATCATTTAACTCTTAACTATCATCAAAACTTGTTTCATTCAACAAATAAAGAAGAGAAATGCTTATACTTGTTTAGCTTCAATGTCCTTAAGACACACTTAAACCTAGCTTCTCCCATGCATCATACGATCACCAACTTTTAAGGTGAAATAGGTTAGGTCTTTTAGTAACAAGATGGAGAAGACAATGAATCTTGAAGAAACAAAGTGAAAGAGTTGGACAAAATCAACATGATGAGGGTGAGGTAGGATGGTCATGAGTGAAGGAGAGAAAGATGAAAAAAATGAAGAAGATGAAGAAATGAAGCATGTTTCGTAAATGGACAAGTGAAAGACCATAAGATGGTCTTTAAGTTGGGTAACAATTTGTGAGTGGTGAGTGGCAAGTGTTGCGACACTTGTCACTTGCCACTTGTCATCTTATTGTGGTCTCTAATTGGTTCTTTTAAAAAGGTAGTCCATTTGTCTCCAATTTTCAATGACATTTGTCATTAAATCCCAATATCATTTATAAAAATTTTCATTGCCATTTAACTCTTATTTCTACTACTATTTATCAATTGTTCTGCCACTTAGCATTTTTCCTATTCCAAAATTATCCTTAATTTCTAGAAAATTCTCATACTTCACCAAAAATTCTAATTCACTATTTATACACTCTAACTCCACTTTTAAGAAACATAATCCATAATTCACATTATAATCACATTAAAACAATCATTTATACCCAAAAAATGTCAAACGAGTGTATGAACAATTCATTACAATGTTTGCAATAATCAAATTCACGTGTGTGTATGCTAACATTATGCATGAGCATAAAATGCATTTTTCTAATATCTCATTACTATTTTCTCAATTATAAAAATCTAGGGTTCTAACCCTTGTTTGGGAAACAAGATGTTACATACTGGGCTAAATGTTTCATCATAGTCAACACCTTGCCTTTGACGATAACCTTTAGCTACAAGCCTAACTTTATGGGTAACTACATTATCTTCCATGTCAGTTTTCTTCTTGAAAACCTATTTACACCCTATGGGTTTTATCCCTTCGGATGGGTCAACCAAATTCCATACTTGGTTTTCATACATAGAATCCATTTCAGATTTCATAGCTTGATTTTTTAGATTTTGAACTCTTCAGAACCTCATCATAGGTAGTAGGCTCATCATCTTCTATAAGCAATACGTTGTTATGTTCACTAATAAGAAATCCGTATCTCTAAGGAACATGACGCTTCCTACCTGACCTACTAACTTCTTGTGAGTCAACAGGTTGAAGTATTGTTTCATCTTTATGAACAATAGTCTTGGGTGGGTCTAGGCAGTTGATCTATGTCTGTTTGAGCATCTTAAACTTCCACAAGTTCAATTTTTCTCCCACTATCTTCTCTTAGAAGAAACTATTTCTCTAAAAAGACAACATGTTTTGAAACACACAACTTTTTTTTTGAAACATGGTAGAACTGATATCCTATAGTTTCCTTAAGATATCCTACAAATAGACACTTATCAGATTTAGCTTTAAGTTTATCTGACTGAATCTGCTTCACACAAGTAGGACAACCCCAAAATTTCATATGAGAAAGATAAGGTTTCTTGTTAGTCCATATCTCATATGGAGTAACATCAACTGACTTGGATGAGACTCTGTTTAATACATAAACAGAAATTTCTAGTGCATACCCCTAAAATGATTTTGGTAAATTTGCTAAACCCATCATAGATCTCACCATATCTAACAAATTTTGGTTTCTCCTCTTAGCCACACCATTGTGTTGTGGCGTGTAAGGTGGAGTCCACTAGGACAATATTCCATTATCCCTAAGATATCCTAAAAACTCTTAGCTTAAGTATTCACGAAGTGATTTAATACTTCTCCCAAGTTGTTTCTCAACTTCACTTCTGAATTCTTTGAACCTTTCAAAGGCTTCAGACTTGTATCTTTTAAGATACACATACCCATATCAAGATTGATCATCGATAAACATAATGAAGTATATGAAACCACCTTTGGCATTTATGGACATCAGAACACACACATCAGTATGTATTAGGTTTAAAAGTCATCAGATGCCTTCTTCTGCTTCAAGGACTCTAGATAGGCCTTACAGCTTGATATAGCCATTCATCTTCAGTGTGTACTGCATTAGAGATGTCCCCTCAACCATCTTGGAGCAGAAGAGCAATCGCGAAGTCTCGAACCTTTCAGACCTTGCTTGCTCATTAAAGAGCTCCCTAAAATAGACTATGGTATGAGCATCTATAGCCTCATGCTGCTTTTGCAACTTTGGTGACATAATGGTTAGCATAATACAACTAGCCATCTCACTATTATCAAGATGCTTCCTATATGCCCTCCGTTCATCATCAAAAGCATCAGTAATAAGAGGATCAAAAAGTGTCTCTTCCAAGACATAACCAAGCTTCTCGGACTTGAGAACTATTCTCAAGTTTCTGAGCCAATCAAAGAAATCCAATCAACTTGTTAGCTTCCATCAATGATCTTAGATTCACACTAGTACTCATGGTGTTAACTCAGACAATAGCAATCTTTTTTCAAAGAGAGAAAAATTAGAATGCACTTAAATGCATGTCTATAAGGACTTTAATAATACACGTTATGGCTCCCATTATTTTTCACAAATTCATAACCCTCAAATATAAATTTGAGAGAACTCATAGAGAAATTCTCCTAGTGGATCGATATCTAATATCCTTAAGAATGACCTTGGGTTTGCCCGACAAGCCACCTTAATTCAACCGGTAGGTATCGATCATACCAATTGTATCTCCAATGCAACTATGGAATCTAGTGCTATCAACTACTGATATGTGCACACTCATTGGACTATCAAATCTTGACACGTGTACATCTAATATACACTACCAAACTTCTCCTCTGTCAATGTTGATCTTGGGTTTGCCCAACAAACTAGCGCTTTTAGTTAAAACCAACCCATTAATCTGAAAATCCTATTTCCATGGTTCGAACATATTCGTGTAAAATGAGCTTGGGTTTCCCTAATAACCCTAACTTTAAAAGGACTTTGGTTCTCGCTATATTAAAAGAAGACATTAGTTTTAATATTCTAAGTGAGGGGTTTGACTAAGGTCTCATCTAACTTAGATGGTCTTATACATACATACATATATATATATGTATGTATGTATATATGTATGTATATACATACATATATACATACATACATATATATATATGTATGTATGTATAAGACCATCTAAGTTAGATGAGACCTTAGTCAAACCCCTCACTTAGAATATTAAAACTAATGTCTTCTTTTAATATAGCGAGAACCAAAGTCCTTTTAAAGTTAGGGTTATTAGGGAAACCCAAGCTCATTTTACACGAATATGTTCGAACCATGGAAATAGGATTTTCAGATTAATGGGTTGGTTTTAACTAAAAGCGCTAGTTTGTTGGGCAAACCCAAGATCAACATTGACAGAGGAGAAGTTTGGTAGTGTATATTAGATGTACACGTGTCAAGATTTGATAGTCCAATGAGTGTGCACATATCAGTAGTTGATAGCACTAGATTCCATAGTTGCATTGGAGATACAATTGGTATGATCGATACCTACCGGTTGAATTAAGGTGGCTTGTCGGGCAAACCCAAGGTCATTCTTAAGGATATTAGATATCGATCCACTAGGAGAATTTCTCTATGAGTTCTCTCAAATTTATATTTGAGGGTTATGAATTTGTGAAAAATAATGGGAGCCATAACGTGTATTATTAAAGTCCTTATAGACATGCATTTAAGTGCATTCTAATTTTTCTCTCTTTGAAAAAAGATTGCTATTGTCTGAGTTAACACCATGAGTACTAGTGTGAATCTAAGATCATTGATGGAAGCTAACAAGTTGATTGGATTTCTTTGATTGGCTCAGAAACTTGAGAATAGTTCTCAAGTCCGAGAAGCTTGGTTATGTCTTGGAAGAGACACTTTTTGATCCTCTTATTACTGATGCTTTTGATGATGAACGGAGGGCATATAGGAAGCATCTTGATAATAGTGAGATGGCTAGTTGTATTATGCTAACCATTATGTCACCAAAGTTGCAAAAGCAGCATGAGGCTATAGATGCTCATACCATAGTCTATTTTAGGGAGCTCTTTAATGAGCAAGCAAGGTCTGAAAGGTTCGAGACTTCGCGATTGCTCTTCTGCTCCAAGATGGTTGAGGGGACATCTCTAATGCAGTACACACTGAAGATGAATGGCTATATCAAGCTGTAAGGCCTATCTAGAGTCCTTGAAGCAGAAGAAGGCATCTGATGACTTTTAAACCTAATACATACTGATGTGTGTGTTCTGATGTCCATAAATGCCAAAGGTGGTTTCATATACTTCATTATGTTTATCGATGATCAATCTTGATATGGGTATGTGTATCTTAAAAGATACAAGTCTGAAGCCTTTGAAAGGTTCAAAGAATTCAGAAGTGAAGTTGAGAAACAACTTGGGAGAAGTATTAAATCACTTCGTGAATACTTAAGCTAAGAGTTTTTAGGATATCTTAGGGATAATGGAATATTGTCCTAGTGGACTCCACCTTACACGCCACAACACAATGGTGTGGCTAAGAGGAGAAACCAAAATTTGTTAGATATGGTGAGATCTATGATGGGTTTAGCAAATTTACCAAAATCATTTTAGGGGTATGCACTAGAAATTTCTGTTTATGTATTAAACAGAGTCTCATCCAAGTCAGTTGATGTTACTCCATATGAGATATGGACTAACAAGAAACCTTATCTTTCTCATATGAAATTTTGGGGTTGTCCTACTTGTGTGAAGCAGATTCAGTCAGATAAACTTAAAGCTAAATCTGATAAGTGTCTATTTGTAGGATATCTTAAGGAAACTATAGGATATCAGTTCTACCATGTTTCAAAAAAAAAGTTGTGTGTTTCAAAACATGTTGTCTTTTTAGAGAAATAGTTTCTTCTAAGAGAAGATAGTGGGAGAAAAATTGAACTTGTGGAAGTTTAAGATGCTCAAACAGACATAGATCAACTGCCTAGACCCACCCAAGACTATTGTTCATAAAGATGAAACAATACTTCAACCTGTTGACTCACAAGAAGTTAGTAGGTCAGGTAGGAAGCGTCATGTTCCTTAGAGATACGGATTTCTTATTAGTGAACATAACAACGTATTGCTTATAGAAGATGATGAGCCTACTACCTATGATGAGGTTCTGAAGAGTTCAAAATCTAAAAAATCAAGCTATGAAATCTGAAATGGATTCTATGTATGAAAACCAAGTATGGAATTTGGTTGACCCATCCGAAGGGATAAAACCCATAGGGTGTAAATAGGTTTTCAAGAAGAAAACTGACATGGAAGATAATGTAGTTACCCATAAAGTTAGGCTTGTAGCTAAAGGTTATCGTCAAAGGCAAGGTGTTGACTATGATGAAACATTTAGCCCAGTATGTAACATCTTGTTTCCCAAACAAGGGTTAGAACCCTAGATTTTTATAATTGAGAAAATAGTAATGAGATATTAGAAAAATGCATTTTATGCTCATGCATAATGTTAGCATACACACACGTGAATTTGATTATTGCAAACATTGTAATGAATTGTTCATACACTCGTTTGACATTTTTTGGGTATAAATGATTGTTTTAATGTGATTATAATGTGAATTATGGATTATGTTTCTTAAAAGTGGAGTTAGAGTGTATAAATAGTGAATTAGAATTTTTGGTGAAGTATGAGAATTTTCTAGAAATTAAGGATAATTTTGGAATAGGAAAAATGCTAAGTGGCAGAACAATTGATAAATAGTAGTAGAAATAAGAGTTAAATGGCAATGAAAATTTTTATAAATGATATTGGGATTTAATGACAAATGTCATTGAAAATTGGAGACAAATGGACTACCTTTTTAAAAGAACCAATTAGAGACCACAATAAGATGACAAGTGGCAAGTGACAAGTGTCGCAACACTTGCCACTCACCACTCACAAATTGTTACCCAACTTAAAGACCATCTTATGGTCTTTCACTTGTCCATTTACGAAACATGCTTCATTTCTTCATCTTCTTCATTTTTTTCATCTTTCTCTCCTTCACTCATGACCATCCTACCTCACCCTCATCATGTTGATTTTGTCCAACTCTTTCACTTTGTTTCTTCAAGATTCATTGTCTTCTCCATCTTGTTACTAAAAGACCTAACCTATTTCACCTTAAAAGTTGGTGATCGTATGATGCATGGGAGAAGCTAGGTTTAAGTGTGTCTTAAGGACATTGAAGCTAAACAAGTATAAGCATTTCTCTTCTTTATTTGTTGAATGAAACAAGTTTTGATGATAGTTAAGAGTTAAATGATCATAAAATGAGGATGGGTACATGTTAAAATGTGAATGAGAAATATAGGTAGATTGATGTCTTGCTTTTGTGTTTTGATGGGTAATAGATTATGGAATAATATAAGGTTGGATTAATAGAGTAAATGGTGTTTAAAGTATGCGGGAATATGTTAGTTGTAACATTTCCACTAGATATGAACTGGTGTTTTAGCCATTAATTGTTCTGTAGATATCCAAATGGGATGATTTTTAATTTGGACTAAACTAGAGACATATGGCTACATTTTTCCTGAAGATATCGAATTCAAATTATGTCTTTAAGAGTTTCAAAATTTGACTTGAAGTTGAGTATTGGGTGCAGTGAATTGATGGATGAGTACATGTGTTTGTGTTCTATTTTGAGAGTATAAAAACCATGAGTGATGAGTTATTATGTAGATGTGAAGAGTTATGGATTAAAGGTATAATGAAAGTGGAAGTTATGTTAACTAAGATGTGGAGTTACGTTCTTGAAATGAGATGAATTAAGGTGAAAGTTACAAGTGAAATGAAAGTGGAAATGAAGTTGAATATATGCAGAAAGTTGAACTTGGATTCCAGAAACAGGATCCAACATGTTTGGTATCAGAGTAAGTTAAGTGTTAAGAGTTGGGCTCCAGAAATGGGGTCCAACAGTTGATGATAAAAATATATATGTGTGTGTGTGTGTGTGTGTGTGTGTGTGTGTGTGTGTGTGTGTGTGTGTGTGTGTGTGTGTTATATTTTTAGTCTTCATGATCAATCATGGACTATAAATTTTTTTATGGATGATATTGAGACGAAATGGAGTTAAGAATGATGGGGAAATGATGAGTAATTGAGCTAGAAATGATAGACCAAGCATAAGGTGTTGAATGTAGTAAGTAAAGAGTTAGAAATATGAAAATAACAATGCAATTGGATATATGTTGGGGCAAGAGGCATAACTTTTTATGTGGATCTTGTATTGAGGTTATTTAAGTATTCTTTCGAAGAGGACTTCGAGTTCTATAACTTCTATGAAGACCCCAAGAAGAGATTTTGTAGAGGGTCAAAATTTCACATTTCTGTAAGTAACCTGTAAAGGTCCGCTCAGCGGACATGAATGTCAGCCTAACAGACATTCACTGGTCATTTGGTCTTAATTTAGGCTATAATGGGGCTTGAATTGAACCTAGAATGATGCTTGAATTAAGTGACTAATGTGTGATATGTTTGAAGTGATACTGGAGGTTATAACTTAGTGAATGAATTGATAATATCAAAGTACCAAAGGCAAGAGTATAATGGGAATGAAGATGTTCATGTGATTATAATTATGATTTAAAGGAGTTGAGTAATATGTACGAAGTGCTTAAATGTGAATGAGAATTAGGTATTATGAGAGCATATAATGTTAGAAAAGGAATGACAAGAAATTGAGTTATGATATTAGAATAACCAAGTGTTCTTGAGGTGTAAGCCTAAGGATAAACTAGACAAATACAAAGGATATGGATTGAATGGTGAACTTAGATTGATCATACATAAATGAAGTGTAAACCTAAGTTCAATTAGACATATATGAATTATGAAATGAGAATGAGCATATAATGTGAATTTAGATAATTTACTCGGGATTGTCATTGAGAATGCATTATACATAACACATATACATATGTGTACGATTGAATGTTTATGTGATTGTGCAATTAGTAATGTGTGTGCAATGTGTGTATTGTATGATGTTGATACACAGGATAGAACGTTTGTATCCAGACATTTTTGAATCATGGAAGCTAATGCTAATCTAGAGCGTACTATGGGTCGACCTAGATGATCTTGCTTTAAATAATTGTCTTCTTTAAATTCTATATTGAATGATTATGTGAATGTGATTGTACTGATTCCGGACATTGAATGTCTAAGACGTTTGATGCATGAATAATATTAGAAGTGCTCATTGAATGTGAATTGGACTAACTATGTGATACTCAACTTGATTGTTAAATGCTGGACTAAGTTTCGAAGAAAAATGTGAATGTGCATGTGAATGAAATAAGTGATTCTCAACTTAAATGTTGAATGCCAGGCCAAGGTCCGATGACATGTGTAAAGTGAAATAAAGTGACTGATTGATCTTATGTGATCGATGCATTTCATTACATGAATGCATGATAACGTAAAGGTTGTTGTGATCGGAGTAGCCACCAAAAAAGAGTTTAAAGCTCAGAAAGTGAAAAAGAGCTTAAAGCTCAAAATGTGATTAAGAGCAAAAGGCTCATTATGTATAATGAGCTCGATTTCCCCAATGGATATGGGATAGTCATCAATGAGCCTGGTATCTATAATAGATACGAGACAGTTATAGACACTCGGTTACAAAAATAACAGTTAAAAGTGAGTCTCATGAGCACTGCATATGCATCTGATATGTATGATTTAAATAGTTTGACTGATTTCTGAATGTGATATATGTTTTAAGTCAATATGAAATGTATGTGACTCAACATGATGAATTGATGAAGTGATGTGAATTATGTGATTATATGAATTGATGTGTTACGTGCTTCAGTGAGCCATCGAGGATGGTCCACTCACTGAGTTCGCAAAACTCAACTTAAAATTTGCAATATTTTTCAGGCATAGAGAAGATCTCCAATTAGACAAATTGGAGTCTAGCCACCACATTCAAGTAAGAGATAGGGATCGGGATCAGTTCGCGCCTACATATGTATTTCATTATTTTGTATCAAAATGTGTATTCACAATTACTGTACAATGTGTATATGAATAATTTTGTAATGTAATGACATTATGACTAAAATTTTTTGTATCTGAAATGGGCCCAAGTGACTAGTGAAATTCTAATGAGTTGTATAATGATTATAACTCTTGTGATTGAAAATGTTTATAAATAAAACGAGCCAAAATTGATTATTGATTTTTTGCATATGCGTACATTGTTTTGAAAATTTTATAATGAGTTTGATTGTTGACTGTTCTAGCATGCCACCCTTACGGGGTACGTACTCGGATATGTTGGGACCAGATCCGAAAACCGGATCCCAACCAGGAAACGAACGGAAAACAAAATAACCACATCAAATTCGATGTGAAATTGAATCAGAAAACGAATGTCTTATCGCAATCGAAGCGAAACGAAACGGAAGCAAATTGAATTCGGAATCCAACTGGAACAAATA
>JANZLC010000008.1:27261096-27272689 GCA_026413385.1 Erythroxylum gracilipes | reverse complement strand
TTTTTATGATGGAAATGAGTTCTGAAATTGTATATGGGCTTGAATTATGGATTTATATAATTTGAATATGAATGTGGTTGTATATGATTATGATTTGATTTCGTTTGGATTCCGGACAGGAGGTCCGATGAATTTGGGGATTGAGAATTATTGAAGTGCTATGGGTATATGAATGTGTTTGTTTGTGTTGGGATTTTGGACAGGAGGTTCGATGAATTGTGTTAAAGGATTGGAAATGTTGAAGTGCACTTTGTTTATGGCTTTGATGGTATTTAGACATGTGTGAGGAATTGGAAATTGATGAATTTCAAATGGGACATTGAAATGTTTTGAATGATATTGAAAAAACAAAAATTTTATACCAATTTGGATTGGTTTAGACCGGGTGTGCCTTATAGTTTCCAACGCGATAAGCTTTCTAAAGTTCACGTTTCAATTATCAAAGTGTGATTTTCAGTTTGATCGAACTGTTTGTTTGCTTCCAATTCGATCGTTCGATTCGTTTTGCTTTGTTATTCGTTCTTTCATTTTGATCCGATTTGCGGTTTTGGTTTTATCCGTTTGATTCTTTTGATGTATGATCTCCGTTCTTTCGTTTTTGATAATTTGTATTAGATCTCATATTTGTTTCGCTTTGATCGTTCCAATTTCTATTCACCACTTTGTTTTCGTTTAGTTTTTCGTTTTTTCGGTTAGGATTATACCGATTTGGATTGGTTTAGACCAGGTGTGCCTTATAGTTTCCAACGCGATAAGCTTTCTAAATTTCACGTTTCAGATGTCGGAGTGTGATTTTCAGTTTGATTGAACTGTTTGTTTGCTTCCAATTCGATCGTTCGATTCATTTCGCTTTATTATTTGTTCTTTCGTTTTGATCCGATTTGCGGTTTTGGTTTTATCCGTTTGATTCTTTCACTGTATGATCTCTGTTCTTCGTTTTTGATAATTTATATTAGATCTTAGATTTGTTTCGCTTTGATCGTTCCGATTTCTATTCGCCACTTTGTTTTCATTTAGTTTTCTGTTTTTTCCGGTTCTAAAATCGGGTCCCAACATTCAGAATCTCTAAATATCCTTGTCCACATCATCCCATAGGGCATACTATTCAAGTCTTTCTTCATTTTAACCATATAGTGGAAAATAAGAAAAGGTAGATCAACGGGCTGATAGGTAAGTAAATAGAACAGGCATTGTTCATCCAACATCATCACCAAATCCCTTGATCCTGTTCTTGGTAGAACACAGTGGAAAAGAATTGAGGGTAGAACCCTAGCCTTTTGGCACAAGACTTGAGGCCTTCTTCTCCTTTCCATCATTGCTTCCATACAGTTGTCGATTAATCTCAAACTCCTCCACCCTAGCTTGCGTCATCCATCTAACTTTACTTGTGAGCTTCTCTCCAACACATGGACACATAGTGACTTTCTCAATAATCTCCATTGTAACCATAACTGACAATCTGTCTACTGTTGATACAAGCGTATCTCCTACCATATCCATATTCTTCCAGAACTCATAGAACTTCAAAGAACTTCCTCCAATCGGCTGCAACTATCTCTGATTCAATATCCACATTGTCTTTCTTCAGAGACTCAAAATCAACAAGTATTCCATAAATCATTGCAGGCTCCATTTGGTTCTATATTTGGTAAAGGACTGAATGCACAAATTTCTTTCTAAAAGGGTGAGTTCGGTTGTTAGGATTGAGAGTGTGAGCAAGAAAAACATTTGATATCGAAATAGGGTAATGAAAGGGTTTTATTGAAGGTTCTGCAAAGGTCGACGTCAAGGCATATCAAGAGTCTTCTAGAATAAATTACCAGTTGTAACTCACTCTTACCATCACTGTTAACTCTTACAACCTTTTCATTTTGGTTTTGACGTGTCAGGCTGCTAATCACATAACATAACCAAACTTCGTATTACTTCTATCTTCTTAAAACTTTGTCTTACTTCTATCGTCTTAAAACTTCAACTTACTGATATTGTCTTAAAACTTCGTCTTACTTCGATTGTCTTGCAACTTCATCTTACTTTTATCATAAAACATTTTATCGTTTTAAAACTTTGTCTTACTTCTATCGTCTTAAAACTTCGTATTACTTCTATCATCTTAAAACTTCATCTTACTTTTATCGTCTTAGTTTCCTTCTAGAACATCACCACTTATAAAGATTATAACTTTTTACTAAGATGTCCAAATTTTACATATTATATATTGTCTATAACTCCCAAGAAGGCATCTTTACCAACATCTATCTAGATTACGCTTTTGTTGAGGTTTCTGCAAAGGTCAATGTCAACACATATCAAGAGTGCTCTAGAAATGGAACCTGCAATAGTAGACATGCAACTCTCAATAAAGGAATACAACTAGAGGGATCTGACCATCAATGTTCGCCAGAATGGATTCCTCGTCAAACAAGTTTGGAGAATGTGGACACACTTGCGCGAATTCAGGTAATGGCTACGTGTCAGACAACTAATCACATAACATAACCAAACTTTGTCTTACTTCGATCGTCTTAAAACTTCGTCTTACTTCTATCGTCTTAAAACTTCGTCGTACTTATATCTACCCTTTAACGATATCATCTTGGAACTCTACCCTTCATTTAATGCAGTGCGATGATCCATTTTAGCCTCAATTATTCAAGAGTTGCTAATAAGTCATATCAAAATTTCTTCCCTACCAGACGATCCGCTAAACTTCTATCGTATTAAAACTTTGTCTTACTTATATCGTCTTGAAACTTCGTCTTACTTCTATCATCTTAAAACTTCGTCTTACTTTTATCGTGAAACATTTTATCATCTCAAAACTTTATCTTACTTCTATCCTCTTAAAACTTCGTATGACTTCTATTATCTTAAAACTTTGTCACTTAGTTAACATTCTCCACATCACTACCAATCTTGTTTCTATTATTATTAAAAAGACATGATAATTATTAATAAAAACATTCCACGAAAAAAGTTTGGCGTTTTACAAATTACAGTTTAATTATGGTTACAATTGTTGTGTCGGCTCCCAACAACTACTAGATCGAATCCACCAAAGATGTTCATGAACTCCTCCAATTGCTCAGCATTCAGTTGTTGTATATCAGTTACCTTCAGGGAAAATTCCACTTACACCATTGTTAAAGACTACGATTTGATTGTTGGTGTTGCAAAGAGATGACGTTGTGGTACTAAATCTTTCATCTTTCCTTTTGACAAAGCTACAATTACTATGAAGAATGTTGGTTGAGTTGAGATGATCAAATCGCAGTCTTTAACAATGGTGTAAGAAGAATTTTCCCCGAAGGCTTATTGGTCAGCCTATGCAACAATCTTACATGTAGCAATTGAGTTCAGCGTAACCCTTTTGTCTCCACGCTTCGTTTGATTTTTGCTTCTCTGCTTCGTCTAATGTTTAAGAAACCACTCGGAAATGAACCTCCATCCCCTTGATGTCATTTCCAAGTCACATTAAATTTCATTTATAAATTGCGTAATCCTTTTTGGATAAAGAAACTGAAGAGAGGTGCAATTTTCAGTCGTTCGATATTTCTTCTCGCCATCTCAATCCATATCTTTACTTTACAGATTATATACCTTACAGATCCACTTGTATTTAACCTATTTAATGTAGTAGTCATCATTTAATACAATGCAATTTATTCTTCAAAACCCAACATTAAGATGTCTTCCTCTTGTCTACACATGTAAACTTTTTTTTTTTTTACGGTTCTCTAGCAAAATCACTTCTGTTTAACTGTATCATCTTGGAATTCTCCCCCTCATTTAATGCAGTGCAATGATCCATTTTAGCCTCGATTATTCAAAAGTTCCTAATAAGTCACATCGAAACTTCTTCCCTACTAGATAGTCCGCGAACCCCTCTATATTGAAACTTCTAAAATTTTCTCCTCTGACTTCAATCAAACATTTTCTCCCTCAAAACTCAACTTCTCTCAACTGCCCTCTTCTTTTTCCTTCTTCTTGTTTAACCTAAATACATCAGATCCTCCATTCCAGAAAGATAAAAACATTGAAAGTTATATCTTCTATTTCAACAAACAAACAACAACCGTTCATATTAGTGAGCCATTCTTTTGTCCATTACATTTTTTTCAAATGTTTGATATTTATTATTTCAATAAAATCGTTTCTTTATCTCCTGCTTATTACATTTTTCCTCGTCTTATCATGCTGACTACATTTACAATCTTTTTTTAAAGATTTCGTCCTTATTCTTTGGTGCATTCTTCCACTGCCGAGGTATGATCATAATTTTTTTCTCAATTGTTCTTGACTCATTCTAGTTTTATCCATGTATATGTATTAGAACAAAAAATCTTAACTGGTCAATAAAGTTACACAAAAGATATTTGAAGAATGCCATAAAAGATACATACGATTTTTTCCCCATTTTTTTATATTTATAGTTTCAAAAAATTCATTTCTTTTTCTCCTGCTCATTACATTTATCTACACTCCACTTTTTTAAGGTTCCCTCCTCGTTCTCTGGTGCATTCTTGATCATATTTATTTTTTCTCTATTGTTCCTGACTCACATGAAACTGTCGTCAATAAAGTTACAAAATAATTTTGACATTTATACACTGACTTGTTTATTTTAATAGCAGATATGAATTCCAGCTATTTCGAACGCAAAAGATATTTGAAAAATGCCATAAAAGAGACATACGATCGTCAAAATGAGCTAGATGAATTACTTATTACATACCATGCACAAAATAAAAAAGCACATAATAGTTCACATGCTCATCGCTATATCGAGATATACGAAACTGCTCGAATGATAGATGCCGCCAACAATCTAAAACGGATAGCCATCCAGATGAGAAAATTGTATCAGAGGCAAATTAAAAAGCTTATAGATTAAGCTATCTTTAAAATTTTATGTAATTAAAAAAAATGTTTCCCGTTTCAATTTCAATTAAATGCACTGGGCATTTTTCCTGCACATTTGCACAGGATTACTCTGCTAGTTCATAGTAAAGGAATACTAATTCTTGTACTCATCATATATGGCTCTCCTATTGAATTGCTCAGGATGCCCTAAAAAGAATGTGACTCACTTACATAAGGATCACATTATAATGCACCTCATCTTTGTACCTCCTAATTGAGAAAAAAAAACTAGAACTTTCATTGTTAGCCTAACCTTTTCAACTTTTGATAGAGATTCCTATAACATGAACTTAATAACAAAAAGATTCCTAATCACAATTTTCATCTCCTCTCATGTTCTAATTGGTGACTTTCAATTCCTTCTTCTAGTGAAGATTTATTGATTCTACTAATTCACATATAATCACTAAAATCCATGGCTACCAATTTAATACTTTTCTCTTTTGAAAAGTTTTAACATTCAAACACTAGCTCTAAATACTTTTTTTAATCCAAATTGCATCAAGGTCTTTCCTTCTTGTAAAAGTTGTCATCATCTTAATGTTACTCATTTGTTTATCTACTCTTTACCCTCTTTCATAGCCTAAACCAAATATGTCCCCTCTTTGTCTCTCTATTCTACCTCCTCTTCCATTTCTTTCTCCTCTACTATCCCTTAAAGTTTACACTTTTAAGTGATTAAAAGCATTTTGAACCTCATCATGAACCTCAAAATCATTCATCGTAACAATTATAGGTGAGTTATGTTGTATACTAGTTATAGCAACTTCGTGTTTCTCCAACTTATTCTTCACTTGATCAAATTGTCTAATGAGTTACTCATATTAACCTTGTATTGCATTCATAGAAAAATCTTGGTCCATCATTATCCTTTCCTCGTCACTTACTTCCTTGTCTTTGGATGAGTTTCACTTTTGAGTTATAATGAAATTGTAATAAAATGTTAGTAGCAAAAATCACTCTCTCACATGTTTTCTCTCAAAATTCACTTTAATCATAACCTAACTCTTAGATGAAGATTCTTTACAAACTAGTTAATATTTATTAAGAAAGTTGGTATAAATTGTTCCAATTGTCAATTAACTCCTAAAAAAGCAAATTGGACAAAAGAAATAAACAAAATGCAACTAGAGGTTAAGAAAACAAAAGACTCAAAATTAAAAAATGGAGTTATGTATAACCTAATTAGGCTGAATAGAGAAGGAGAAGACTTATAGAATTATATCAACATGAAAAGAAAAATAAGAACACTAGAAAACAAAATATGTATGATGTATGGAATACCTTGTCCTTATGGGAAAAAAGAATTAAAACTCTTATAAAGGATGTTACAACCTAACCCCTTGAGTATACTTTGGATAGGTCATCCTATGAACTTCTATTTATAAAACCTGGCTGAATTTTTTCTTTTTAGTTTTCTTTTCTTTTCCTAGTTTTAATTAACTTGTAAAATCAATAACAAGAACTAAAAAATGAAGTATTTTTATGAATTTTGTCCATTAAATAAATGAAATGTATGGTAAGAAGACATAAGGATATTGAAACATTAACAAATAAATTTAAGAATAGACGTAATTATAGAAAATGACTCTAATAACAAATTCTAATATTACCTTTACCAATATAAGACTAGTGAGATCCAATATCAATATGAATAAAACCAAAAATTATTCTATAAAGATAAGAAATGACTTAAAATTAACACAAAGGAAGAATAATATAAATTGTCACACTTATAGAAAAGTTAAGATTGAGAGTGATAACATTGTGAAATTTAATCGCTACTAGCAAGATGGATAAAATAACAAGTTATTAGGGAATATAAAAAAAAAAATTTCTCTAAAATTAAAAATAAAAATAAATCTCTCCAATGGTATTCTTTGATCATTCAGTAATAGCAATTTGTCAATTACAACTGCTTAAAGAAAAGCGAAGTTCGTAGACCATAAGACATATAATCAAACATAACCTCACGGTAGAGGTAATGTCTTCTTTATTGCTATTATAATTTCACATTAGAAAGTTCATCAAGTTGAGAACATTGACGGGGAGGCTAGAGACTATATGTCTCTTTCGATCAAATTGATTAATTACAAGAGCAATATTATATAAGAACTTGGGAGTTAATTAGTTAAACATCCAAGGGATTGACAACCAAATCCATAACAGCACTGTTGAGAACATTCTTGGAAAAAGTGAGGCCACCTTCTTTTTCGTAGACGATTTCTAGCACACGAGCATGGTTTATAATATTGTAGAGAATAGGCAACGGAATGTCTCTAGTGCTGGGTTTCAGGAACTCCTCATTCATGTCTTTCCATAGACACATGATTTTGTTTTCGAGAAAATCGATTGCCTCTTGCTCCGACACGCCATGTTCATTCATATAGCATTCTACAGTTGATGCAACATCTCCTCGTTTTTGCTCAAACTGCATTCAATTTGAAGCACAGCATCAAATAAATAAAAAATCACGTGAATGAATTTAGTACAACAAACAACTTAAGAATATGTAAACTTAAGCTAACCTCATGAGTCCTAACGTCATCTCGGATCCTGCAGACAGAGGATGCAGCCTGAAGAATTTTAGGCATTGAGAGAAGCCACTCGAAGACTTGTTTAGTAGCCATTTCACCAAGTCCACATGTTGAAACAGTCACTCCCATTGGATACGCACTGCTCATTAACCCAACTGGTAGATATTCATCCAATTTTGGCACATACCCATCGTTGAACCATTTTGCTTCATCATTATATGCTTTTGCCAATCGTGCAACCTATGAATTCATGCCACGTCCATATGATATTAGTATTTGGTATATATATAGTTAATAAATTTATTTAAAGAATCAGATTCAAGCAAATTAATATTTGATTTACCGCTTCTTTTGCAGCAGCCACGCAGTAAGTACTCTGTTCCTTGGTAGTTTCTCGCTCAATTTCATCATATAAGTCCAGCGTTGATTGAACAATAATGTGCATGTAGTGTGGGAGTTCTCCACCCATGCTACTATCAGATCTATTAGAAGTCATTTTCACAGTCAATTAACAATTCCTTGTTCACTTAATATCACTTCCATATGTTTTAACTAACAAACCTCTCAAATGCCTTAGTGAAGATCTCAAGTTCGTCAATCGTTCCATGCACGTCGTATGAGTCATCAACATATAAAAAGATGGCATAGATTTGGGTTAAATATTTTCTAGCACGTGCATGTTGGGGTTCGGGAAATGATCCTATTGCCCAGAAGAAGCATTCGATCAATCTATCTCGACCAAAAGATAGCCTTGATGACAAGTCCAAGTCTATCCACCACCTATGACAGTAGAGTTAAAGACAAATTATTAATTAACTTGGATTTAATTAATAACTATCATCATTATACGGTTCTTTATCCAAAACATATATGAAGTATTACCTTGTCAAAATGTATAGCTCTTCTTGCCATAACTTCTGTATGATACTGAAGTTTAATTTCCCCAATCTCAATATACTGTCTATACGTCCTTCTTCCTTCTCGTAAATGAGCACGTAATCTAATGCTTCTTGGCATGGTAGAGCTCTATGTACAGGCCACCTTAAAGCATGACTCACTAAATCAAAAAGTGGAGGCTTCAATTGATTCACTATGGATTTAAGATATGGTTTGGTGAATTGGAGAGCTTCATCGAGTATGCTCTCTCCATTGAAGCCGATATAAGAAGCTTCATACAAACTTAACATGCCTCGTACGTCGCCTTTAAGACCCTTTCTAAATTTACCTTCTTTGTCCTTAAACTTTTGGAATACTTCTGTACAAAATAATATATATGAACTCATTAATAACCAGTATTCATGAGTACTGTATATATATATATATATATATATCTTACTAATTACCAGATGACACGTTATAGCGGTTGTGTCTCAAAAGCCGAAATCTAAGGGCTACACTGCAAAGGTCGTCATCATGGGAAGATTTATGATAGGTATTGTAGATGTGGTCCAAAACTTGAGCGATTTCACCTCGAAAATGATAAGAAAGGTTTAAGCGCTGGATTGCATCTATGATGTGCAATTGTTGGGAGGGATTATCAACAGCTTCTTTAAGTATCTTCCTCACTTCTTCCTTCAACGCTTCTACTTCTTCCTTCCACTGCTTTATCATCTATTCAATGTCAAAATCATCTGTCAAAAATCTTAAAGAATAAATTCGCATGAGAAAAACTTTCAAAAATTAATTCCCTTACCTTCTCATTTTCTGACAATGAAACATTCCTGATGAAGAAATCACCCCACTGTGTAGGAGGAAAGTCTCTAGTACGTCGGACTGCAGCCTTTTGAGGTGAAGCTAGAACCACCGAAGCCATTCTTTACCTCTTTGATACTAAAATTACACTAACTAAACTCTATTCTGATTGACTTTAACTTGCAACTAAAGCACCTCCTCTGTTGGTATTTATAGAACAGAATAGGATGGAGGTCTCTATGCTTTAGGCTTCAATGTTTCTTGCCATGAGAATCTGATGCAAACATGTTTAACACTAACGATAGTTGGATGTGCCTTGAAAAATTCTTTTCCGACTTGATGATAGCGGCTTTAATATTATAAACTTCCAATTTTTATTGAAAAAGCTGGATTCAAGTAACTGCCTTGGTTTGTGTGAGTATTAAAATACTTCTAACACCTTTTAAATGAATAAACTAAAATACTTCAACAAAATTTTGAGGTAGAGGAAAAAAAGTTATGTTAACTATACTATTAAAGCAGCAGGCCCGGTCTTAGACAAGGGTCAGAAGGACACTTTCTTGGGGGTTCACGTTTACATATTTTTCATTTGATTTTTTTGAGTTTTTTTATAAATCTTAATGCTAAGAATTGGTGCAAGCCATTAGATAATTCACTTATGTCACAATGACGAGTTTAAGGTTGCCTCTTTAATAAAAAAATATGTTTTCAAATTTTACATATTTATATATTGTTGATTTATTGAGACTTTTTTTTTATTTTTTCCGGGACTTATAAAATGTTAGGAACAACCTATACTGCAATTCATGATATGTATACTGCAAATGGCTTGCTTACCTTAGAAAATAATAATCCATTCGTATATTCAAAGAAATTGATATATATATATATATATATATTAAGAATTATACTTTGATAATCAAAAGGGTTTTTTTTTCATAACTTGAGCTTAGTTACATATATATCTATGACAGATTTAAACATTTAAAAATAGAGCTTGTAAGAATTTTAATTTTATAAAATTTAAATTTTATATCAATATTTATAACTTATATTTAAAAATATTTATATTATATTATTTTTTTATTCTTAGTAACATTTAATATGTTCTATTTTTCATTCTTAATTTATCCATTACAAACCATTAAATCACCTTATTAAGGTGACTTGTTTGATTTGACTTTGGAGTAATAGATACATAATTTTTGCTTAAAAGCGATCGAGAAAACACTGAGAGTGGAGATAATTTATATTAAAGCATATAAACAATTATATATAAACAAATGAATGGGGCTCCCGAAGCTTTATAAATAAATGCATGTCCTTTACCAATATATGCATACATAATCACATGCTTCATTACCAAGCACATGCTTCGTTATTGAAAAGACACTTGATATGACGTTAAAAATATCTCTTTCTTTATATTAAAGCATATAGACAATTATGACCGTTATCGAACTATAAATAATAACCCTCTTTAGCTGTTACACAATATTGGTTCTATTTGATAAAATTGATTTGATAATTGATTGTTCCCATGAAACAAATTGTCAATATTTGTTCCGCAACAAATTGGGGAGTGAGCCTGTTGACGAGGATAAACTAGATTAGAGTCCAAGAACCAAAAGTTCAGATGTACTAATTTTGGATTTTGATTACTAGGAAAGCATGTAAAGCTTTTGTGTGTAGCATTTGTGAAGGATCCTGGAATGATTTTTCCTGACTTGCCATGAATCCGTACAACCTTTAACCTCTTTAAACAATAAACAGGACATATAACCAAGCAACTCATTCAGTCGTTCTCGTTCCCGAGTTTAAAACACCCTGAGAAGTTTAGACAGCGAGCCATTATTCCTGTTGACATTTTATAAGAGTCCATTGTCTTGGCGTGCTTAGACGAATGTAGTCCAAAGACTTTAGGGAACGAATCCTCAAGCCTGTTGTTTAGTAATTGTAAATGTTATATTATTTTTACTTTAGTTTTTTGTGTTTTTGTTTTAAGTTGTTTTAATTATTAGAAGTGGGATAAATATGCTC
This sequence comes from Erythroxylum gracilipes, assembly GCA_026413385.1. Taxonomy (NCBI): domain Eukaryota; kingdom Viridiplantae; phylum Streptophyta; class Magnoliopsida; order Malpighiales; family Erythroxylaceae; genus Erythroxylum; species Erythroxylum gracilipes. Next base: position 27,261,497 of record JANZLC010000008.1, on the reverse strand, counting down.
AAGTTTGGTAAGATAGGTGGGATGAGAGAAGGTCATATTTAATTTTATCAATTAGCCATTTTTACTTTAAAAAAAAGAGATTTTATAATAAATATCCCTAGCTCAGGTTTGTCCTAAAGAAGCGAAAGAGAATGAAATTGTTGAGAAGAGTCCTAAATGCCACAAAATTGCACATGGAAATACATACGAGGCATATTTAAGTTCAGGGTTTTGATCAATGGACTCCTGTCACTCCCGACTCTATTTCTCTAGACCCCATTGAGTGCTCTTGAGCTTCAAAACATTAAAGGACTCTTTAAGTCCAAGGTTTTAATTAAGGGACCTCATTGCTTAAAACCTTGTTAAAAACATCTTAGTGTGTGCGGTGGATTTGCCAATGCAAATGGTCAAATGAAACCTAG
>JANZLC010000008.1:27237556-27249859 GCA_026413385.1 Erythroxylum gracilipes | reverse complement strand
TTCTAACCATGCATTGAACATTACAATAATGTTGAATCTAAATTCAGTATCAAATACTCATAAGCATGAATTAGAAACATATATGATCTCTATCATATCACATATAAGCAAGAAAAGTCATGCAATTGTTTTCTTTTAATGATAACTATTATCATACTATAGCAAAGTCTTTAATTGTAGTCCATAATTATGCTTTTAGTAGGCTAAATTAAGTGGAGCAATTCCAGCAAGGTACTATACCTTTCAGCCTATTCCATACAACCCCTTTCATTTTGCTATCATGGTGTTGACATACATCTTATATGTCGTCGTCAAAGTTTACTAGACATTTTCAACCCAAAATATCAATACATTTTGTCATTTATATGATTTTGACATATCTCTACAACTTTGTCACCATATCCTCAATAGGGATTATAGCAAAATTGCATATGAACATACAAATTTCTACCTAACTTTTGAGAACTTTCTCAAACATATCCTATGTCCAAGAATTTGGGTTCACTAACTTAGTATCAACTATACTAAATAAGGTAGATTCTACTAAGAACAAAATAAATGTAAGAAAACAAGTAATTAATTATATGCCATGACTACCAAATAAGATTAGGACTTTAATCATGTATTTGGTTGCTCCTACTATTTTATTCGAAATAATAGCCCTCACTACGTACTATTCGGAAAGATTACTTTAATCTTTCTAGTGGGCTAGGATCCCATTCAAATATAGTTGACCTTGAGTTTGCCCTAACAAATCAATTAGACTTAAATTAGGTAGATAACAACTTTATCAATCATATCTCATATGACTCCTAGATCCGTTAGGTGACAATTCTTGCCAAAACATATCTTATATGTTATTCCTAACCCTGCCTCTAAATTCATGTGATCGTGAGTTTGCTCATCCAAATCACACAAATTTAGTTAAGTAAAACTCACTATTATAAGACTAAACATATTCTTTGCTATGGCGGACACTATTCATATAAATTAACTTTTTAATTTAATTAAAGTTTGTTTATTACACATTATAACGTATGCATATGAAAATCCACATTCAAATTTATTAAGTGTTGATGTTATATAAATCAGTTGCAACATATTAATACGTAACTTGTACAACAAAAATTGAGGTTCTTAAAAATGTTATTACATTATTCTTATAAAATAATTTTTTAACTCGTTAAAAATAAAAAGAATAAGTTTTGCAATAACCTAAATTTAATTTGATAAACTAAAATAAATATATTTTATTATAAAATTCTTTGATTCTTGAGTAATTTTTTAGAAAAAAATAAGAATTCTGTAAGGATAGAATATGAAAATTGTTATAAAAATTAATAAATAAAAAGGCCAGAATATAAAAAAATTATCGTAAACTTTTAAAAATCATCTAAAACATTTCATGAAAATACTTAACTTCCCAAATTAGAATAATATAAAATATTTTAAAAAAATCAAAATTGTGTACGTATTAGTGGTTCCATGTGAAAACCTTTTTCAAAAAATACTAAATTCTTAGAAATTTAAACTACTGAAAAGTACTTAATTTCCATGCATTAAAACAATTCAATTTTAGTATATAAAGGGCGAGGGCGTGGGAGAGATATGAGCTGGTGGTGACTATCATTTTTGGCGCTATTTATTACGATGAATTTGCAGGCGCCGTTAGAACGTCTACAATCTACATATAGAATTACAGTTGACGATAACACGACGTCGTAATCATGTGATAATTCATAACTAAGTTAGCAATGCCGAGGGAGAGGGGGAAAGTAGAGAAGCACATACAATTGAGCATAAGATCATATATTCTTTCTGGTTATAAAATACCATTTTTATAACATTTTGTTGTTGGAAAATATTAAATTGAAGTGTTTATGTCAGTGTCCATTTCGACGAGGACAACTGCACTATTAATCCTTCTACTCTGGGTAGAGAATAAGGACATGCGTCATGTCGTACACCTTCCTGTGCTGATCATCACCGATCCTTCTTCCCTTTCTTAGATTCATTCGAGTGAAGGCATCCCATCCCTGGCGTCTTCCCCTTGCACTTCTATATCTCAATTCTGAACAAAAAGAAAAAGAAATGGTCATTGATAATTGGTTTTTGTCTACTGTCTAACGAGGGGAGGGTAGGATTTACCAAATTCACTTGTGATTCTATTTCTTACAGTAAACCAACAAAAATTCTATTCACATCTGATACTTTCGTTCTCTTCTTTTTCAATTTCACATGTGGTTTTAAAGGAGTCTTTATCCTTTTTAATCACTTCTTTCTTTTATGAAAAACAGGAAGAAGCCTTTCACATTTATCAAAATTTAAAGATATAACACTTCTGATTTTTATCACTAAAACCTCGGAACTCTCAAATATAATGTTATGAATACCGTATCGGTATTAATATCAGATTTAGTTCCCGTATGATATTGTATCGGTAGTACTCGTTAATATCGAGTATCATTTCATGTAATTTTTTAAATTTATAGAATAATCCTTAAATTTTTTAAAATTTCAAAACAATCCTTCAATATATTGTACTGTATAATTTATAATTTTACATCAACTATGTCTCAAAAAATCATAATAATAGAAATTTAAACTAACGGCAATTTATTTATTTTTATTAGCATTATTTTTCACACATTTCACATACCATAATTAATATGAAAAATCATTTAATCATCATACAAATATAAAATTAAGAACAATATAAAGTATTTAAAATATTACAATTTTATCATATAATAAATATAATTATATCAAAACATTAAATAATAATAATAATAAATATCTATGACTCTCTAACAATTACAATTTACAACAACAGTTCGTGTCGAAGAATCATCTAGAAGTGAAACATGAAACAAAACTATTTACTAAATACCCTCTTAAATTGCATAATAATTTGGTACAAAATCTTCATCAATGAGAGGAGCCTCATCATCACCATCATTCAATTTATTGCACCAAATAACATGTTAATACTTTCCCATCCAAGATTATCTTTCAAGTCACTTTCATCTATCAAACCGGTTCCTTAGAAAATCTAATCTACCAAAAGATTGATATTATCAATACAAATTGGATATATCGAACTATTTGTTCTATTAAGAGTCCTAGTAAACAATAACATTAAATTATTAAAAAATTATAAGAAATTATATCTAACTTAATAATGATAATAACATACTTTTCTCGAAGCTTTAAATTGTATCAAACAAAGACCAAGTCTTTTGATCTTTTATGCTCAATTCTATTGTTTTCTTGGAATGGATGAATTCAAATGTGTTCCAATTTCTTTCACACCCTATTACACTCACACATTGACTTAGAATTCAAATTACAAACTTTTGTAATTTGGAATACCACTTTCAAATTGGTCCCACCAAGCAATTGTAAGACAATAAAAGTAACATCATAAACAAAATAAAGTGACAATTAATTTTTAACAAGTAACAAAAGTGAAAAAAACCTAGATTAAATTTGTTTTTTTGACTAATAACAATTAGCAACCAAAATTACCAGAAGTATCCTTATAAATCTCTATTTGTGAGCTTAGGAGATCTTGCGTTATCTCAAGGGTAATGACTATTGTAATAGTTAATAATATTCCCTTATTAACTTCAGCTTTCTTTGTGAAACTTGGTTTAAAATAGACACTACAATAAAAAATACTCCAACTGTAAACAACGAAGAGTAAAGTTGTCTTTCCCATCTTTTAATGATAACTACAAGGTAAAGTGTGTACAAAGAAGACCTATGTTTTAGATTGACCTTGATTATTTCCTTTGCCCTCTTTGTGGCATCAAAAAAATAACCCATTGTTGCATTCTTATCATTATCAGTCAGACGAAGTACCCTCATTAAAAGCTCACAAACTCTGATGACAAATTAGGACCAAAATTCATTACCATCAAGTATAATTCTAGAAGCCTCCAATCTAGTGTTAGATATAACATGCTAAGATGCAATTTACTTATCATTTGTAAATATTTGTCTCAACTCTTTCTTCATCATAATAAAACACTTAAGTGATAAGAAATTTGTTGCAAATATTGTAATAGCATGATGACACAAATTCTTACCATTGGTGAAATCCTTACTCAATAAATTTAAGACCCATATATAATTGTAGATGAAATTGGATACCTTTTTTGCATTTTGCATAGTCTCATCAATAATAGGAAAATACCTAGCATCTCTTATATTTTTCAACATTAAGTCAACAAAATGTGCAGCATAAGAAGTCCAATAAAAAGAATTATACTTGCTTTATAAGTGAAATCATTGCAGTAACGAAATGAACAATATTTCTAGCTCAACTTCTTTTCACAACTTCATCAAATATTTCAAATAGAGTATCAACATTCCTAACAAGGTCAGATGCATCAATAGACTTTTAAAACATTGTGTCCTTTGCAGAATATACAAAAAATTAATAATAGGCTTATCTCTTCTATTTGTCCAACCATTGCATATGATTGAACACCCAAAAGTAGCCCAAGTCATTCTTCTTCATCTAAATAACTTTTAATTTCATAAATAGAGCTACTCAAAAGTTTACCTCTGTAGTTATCAATTGAAGAAACTTTGTATCTTGGATCGTAAGATGCAATAATATCTACCATAGCTTGATAATAATAAGACTGGGAAGCATCAAATGCTATACCTGAATCATAAGCAAGTAACTATTCTACTGGCCTTCGGGTTATGAATAAAGCAAGTAGCCAGTTGATAATGTGATGTAGCTGAGTAACCAGGAGACATTCATTATAAATGTTTGCCTTTGCATCAAAAGACTATAACAACATTCTAATCAAGCCGCTTAATAAAAACATGACCTAGTTGGGTAACCAGATTGACATTCATCACAAATGTTTTCCTTTGCATAATAAGGCTAGGTTCATGTCAATCAAAATCGATAAAAATAGTTTTTTGTCTAATAAGCCTACCGATCTTTATGAATAGCTTGAATTTTTATGAAAACTTACTTAGGGATAGTTACAATTTTGATTGACTGAATAATTATCAATGTGTGCGTGCAAATGATAGGGGTGAATAAACTTGACATTAAGGTTTTGATTAGTATATATTTTTAATCTGAAGTACTTAGACATAGGTTTCACAAGTTAATAAGTTAGAACAATTTGAGAGATGATCTTTGTAGTTAAATTTGTTTCGTTAAGTTTAATGCTATTGACTCATTATTGTATATGTGTGTATGTTGTGTTTTGGTTTTGGTTTTGTTATTTGTTGTTTTATTTTGCCTGAGGACAAACAAAGTTTAATTATAAGGATGTTGATAGTTGTAGATTATATAATGTTTTAGGACATAGTTTAGGATTTGTTTTAGTGGGTAAATTTAATGTTTAGTGCATGTTTATATTAGGATTTTGTTATTTAGTTAGTGTTTTGAGTGTTTTGTAGGTTAGAGCACCCTATTGAGCTTTAAACTTATGTGTTTGTGGTGCCTTGATGTGTTTGCTAGTATTTTAGGAAAAATATTATAGAACGGAGACGATTCAGAGAAAGCTCGAAGTTGAATCTAGGGTCATGATCGTGGCTAATATGTGATGATCGTGACAGAAGCATAGATGAAGGGTCATGATTGTGGCCAATTTTCTATGATCGTGACAGAAAATGAAACAATGTTGTGTGATAGATAGAGCGGATGACCTTTCAGTTTTAAGTTTTCGAGGGACTTGTGGAAATCTTCAGACCTCAAAAAAACCTAGGATTATCCTAAATGGCAAATACAATATAAGGCATAATGATGTAACCCTAAAAAGCTCTACATTCTACCACATTTGGAAGACTCCAAGAGAGAAGAGGAAGAAGAGAGAAGAGATAAGAAGAAGAGGAAGAGGAGGAGAGAGGAAATGGTTCTTCACAGCTGCTGCCTTTCCCTAACCGTTGGATGCCTTCCAAGTGATTGTTTCTTTTCATCTTTGTATACTTTTACTTTGAATGTTAAAATGAATATGAGAATGATGGTTATGGGTTTTGGATTTTTGATGTTGTTCTAACTTTTATTTAAGGATTTTGAATTGATTTAATGTTAATCTAGTTATGTTCTATGTTGATTGATTGGGTGTTATGATTAATTACGGTGCTTGCATGTTTAGGTAATAAACTGAGAGGGTGAACCGAATAAAAATTATTAGGTTCAATTAACTAGAGTTACGTGACTCAATGACCATACAATTAATCAAATCGGTTATTCATTAGAACACTTAAGAACTAATTAGGTTAGGGCCCTTCATTTAAGCTTATGTCACAATTGTGGCCCTTCATCCATGCTTCTGTCACGATCATCGCACATTGGCCACGATCATGGCCCTGGGTTCAGGTTTGGCTTTGGGCTTTCTCCGAATCGTCTCCATTCTTCAATATCTTCTCTGAAACACTAGCAAATACATCAAGACACCTCAAACACACAAATTTAAAGTTCAATAGGTGGTTTAACCCACAAAACACTGAAAATACAAATATTTAACTAAATAACAAAATCTAACCTAAACTTGAACTTAACATTAAATTTACCCACTAAACACATCCTAAACTACCCACTAAAACATTATACAATCTACAACTAGCACATACCACCATCTAGTCATTGCTATATCCACATTATGACCGCTTCCCTATATTGTAAGGCACTACGAATTAAAGGCTAAGCTCCAGAAGTTGTTCATGATTCAAAAAAATTAGATAGATGTCTTCTTCTTTTCCTAACATCAAGTGTTACATTCCCTTTTTATTGGGTAGGAATACTATCACCTTAACATTCCCACTATCATCCTGGGCACCAATAAAAGAACTTCCACTATCAATTTCATAATTCAATATTTGCCTTTTTTCTCACCTGATACTTTTTAAGCAACGTTTTTAATTGTTATTTCACATTATGACTAACTTTTTTTTATAAGATTTAACATCAATTTTAACCCCTAGTTAAATGTTTCTTTAATTTGGTGATTACTCCACCTTTCAAGTACTTGTTACAAAACAAACAAATGGTATGATTCTTCATTCTAAGAACCAATCTAACATGAGCTCAAGCTGAATCATTGAATCTTTTTGAAGTAGATGAACTTTTAAGAGTACTTGAACTTTCTTCTATTTATCTGTAAAAGTAAATGAAGACATGTGTCAAAATTAAATTAATAAATTATTTTCTATTATGTATTTAACTACCCATAAGATAAGATGATAAATGTGTATTTGTTACTCATATGATAAGATTATATTTGTAATTTTATTTCTAGACAACAATAAACAATATAAAAATGCAAACATTTATTTTTCTTAACATAATTACATATATTAAATGATTTAATTATATATTAAATCTTATATTTAAATGATTGTCATATGTTAATTACTTTTTTATATACAAACAATAATTAGTAAATTGTATGTTTTATATAAATAAATTAACAATTTAATGCATTAATTTTGAAATTGACAATGCCTAAATTACATTGAAATTGAACTAACTCACAAACAATTCCAACTTTCAAACCCAAATTTTTCAATGCATTAATTTTCTTTATAAATTTACAATGCCTAAATTATTTTGAAATTGAACCAACTCACACAAACAATTCCAACTTTCAAACCCAAATTTTTCAATGCATTAATTTTCTTCAAAAATTCACAATGCCTAAGTTACGTTAAAATTGAACCAACTCACACAAACAGTCTAACTTTTAAACCCAAATTTTCCAATGCATATTTTATAAACCATTCATAAAACGCACATGATACAAACAAAGCACCAACAAAATCAGAAATTGCAATTTGGGATGTGGGTCAAGTTTGGTCAGATAAGTCTAGATCTGGAAAATAGAAATCATGATTTCTCCAATCTTTCCAGTTTCCAGGGAAGTAGTGGGACGATGGTGGATTGAAGCAGCAATCGATGGTGATGGTGATTGTTAGACCCTGCTTCCGGAGTCCAACATTCGAAGCCATAAGACGTGAGCATATTGTCCTATAGGGTTATTTCCATGAACCCTTATTAGCCATCATCCCACAAGGGTGGCGTGCCCACAACAGTTAAACATCAAAACAAACTTATTACTTCAACTCTACCATTTTAACAAAGAAGTCAATTATAATCATCCACAACTAAAACTACTTATCGTTTTATTACTAAAGCAAAAGAGTTTGAAAAACTTTATTTACATATCAAAAGCCACATCGTTGGCTTAATACAAAATACAAAATACACATGATACAATTGACTGCTTATGCTTAATATAATTCTAAATACTAAAAGTTTCTGAACTAACTTAATTACAAAAGTCTCTATTCTTGATGTTTGCCAAACTTTGCAAGGATCAATGCTGATCTGCTTTTTCTTCACCTGCGGAGTGGAAGGTAATGAGGTGAGCTGCGAAGCTCTGTGGCTTATACATTTATAGCCATTGGCAATGAGCCATATAATTCAAGCACACACACACACACACACACACACACACACACACACACACACACACACACACACACACACACATATATATATATATATCCCATTTAATCTAGCAATTCTAGCTCAAAATTTATAATTCAAAATGTCATCACATAAAACATCTCATAAAGATTCATCCATCTAAACATGACACTCAATTATGCATCATACTTGACAAATCGAATATGCAATACACAAACAAATGGCTAGAGAGTTCCGTGGAACAAAATAGAGAAACCGAAGTTTACTCTGTGAACAAAACGAGTCTGAATTCTTAAGATCTCGTGGCCTCAAGCGGGCAGCTGGGAGAAGGCTATGGGTCAACGTGCATGTGACTAACGAAACTGATTTCTCTCTTGCCCAAACTAAAGCATATATTCATGCTCAAATCATTTCATCACACTTTCATACTTTTCATACTCTTTCCTTTCTTTTCATTTATACAAAAATGCCATGACATACTTCAAGGCATAATATAAAACACATCGTAATGCATTTTTCACATCACAATAATTCATAATTTAGCACATATTCACACATCAAATTTGCTCATATTACACAACAACTATAAACATATTACCCACCTAATTTGCTTGAAAAAATCCAAGTCAAGGATGCCTTTTGCTTCTGCTATTGAGTAGGATTCTCTTGGTTCCCTAAAACAAACCAAGTCTCATTCAATAGAAATCCAATTGAAAATCCCACAATGCAAAATCACTAAAATTGATTCTAGAATACTTAAACCCAAGCATTTTTTAAACTTCATGAACTAAAATCCTTTCAAATGGGTACACTCTCTGATTCTTAGAAGGGGGAGTTTTTGGAGTATCCAACCTAACAACAATAGTTCCTGGAGTTGGAGGAACATTTTATCCGTGAGGGATAAATTAGGGAACCAATTCAGAATTAGGATAGGAAATGGAGCTTCTACTTACTTTTGGCAGGACCCATGGCACCCGAGAGGTATTCTCCAACATTTCTCTACTGCAAGAGCCATTAATGGATCTGATCTGAAAATGACAACCACAGTTTTAGAGGTGATCAAGAATAACAGGTGGAGCTGGCAAGAGTTAATAGGTGATACATTGGGCTTCTTGGAACCACTCTAATATCAACCGATTAGCTCTCAACAAGATAGTTTGGAGTGGTTAGTTAGGTCAGTAAACCGACATGCCTACACTAATTCTTTAGCTTATTCCTATTAAGACCCCCCTCCCAAAAAATAACCCCTTGGCATAACCTGGTTTGGTTCAAAAAGAACAGTCCAAGATGTTCATCCTTTGGTTGGCCTTTTGTAGCAAATTACAAACTAGAGACAGACTGCCTTACTTCCATACTCCCAATCATTACTCCTTATGTCTCAATGCCAATGAAATAGTAGATCATCTATTCTTTGACTGTCTATTCTCCAAATCAACTTGGACTTACTGCCTCTCCTACTTCCATATCAACCTTCCACCATAACTCAACCTCCATACAATCCTTTATTGGCTAAACTATCACCAAAATTTTAGAACTTTAAATCCCAATATACTCCCAATTATCCTTTCAGTTGCAGTTTACTGTCTTTGGAAAGAAAGGAATGCCAGGACTTTTAAAGATGAAGCTATGGAGGTGGATGGATTGAAACCAAAGTGATCACCCTAGTACAGGAGCAACTCAGAGCAAACACCGAGGGAAGGCAAAGGTAGGAGAGTTTTTTAAATCACTAACATCTTCTGTGCCGCTTTTTATTTCAGGTTAAAGCAAGGACATTTGGGGAAAAAGGACACAGCTGCTCACCCCACAGAAGGAGAGCACAGCCAGTCATCATCTCTTTGAATTCCATCATCAACAGCAATTAGTAATACCTCAATGGAAAGGAATCAACACAATCAACAAGTTTTAATTGAATCAGCAAAAGCATATGCAAATTCGTATGGAGAAGTAGCATCCAAATCACTAAAACAATCAACAAAGAAGGCAGTACTCATTAAGGAAGGTAGAGAGGATAGCTATCTGAAGCTTCCACTACAGATAGCTTCTGCTCTCCTTAGCTTTGCAGAAATAGTAGGGAACCAAGGGGATACAAGTTTTATGATGGGTGAAGTACATAAAAAAAAAGACTAAGGTAATGGTCCTATTGGCGTATGGATTGTATTAATTGCTATCTGAGGTTGGGTATGGAGTAGATTCTTAAATGAAGGCTCTGTCATACAATTGATATTGAAGTTATGGTATGGCTAGTTATTGTGTTGTTTAGTTTGTAGGATTTTAGCAGGGCTCTTGCTGTTTTTGTTAGTTTGTTCGATTTAGACAAGAGATTATAGTTTGTACAATCTCAACATGTACATATTTTCTTATTATTTATACATACCTTCTAAATTAACAAAAAAAAGATGTGTTATATTCCTCGAATTGGGTTATATACTTGCCTTTGTGTTCTGATTGAGTGAGCACATTGATGATGGTTCACTCACTGAGTTTGCAAACTCATAAAAATTGCAACGTTAAATTTTCAGGTACAAGGGAGTTCTAGCTTTTAAGGAAACCAAGTAGAAATTTTAGTGCTGTCATTTTAAGAATAAGAATGGCTCAAAGGTCTGGTCAACTTATATCTAAAGAGCCTAGTTTAGAATATTTTCAGTTAGCATCCCATTTCATGTTGTATATTTTGTATGGAGTAGTAAACTCTCAAATGTTATGTACTGTATATATATGGATTATGGATTGTAATGTAACAATGTAATTTTACGTTTGTGAATCAAATGGGAAAAGTTGATCTTTTTGAATGTTTGTGATTTGTGTGATGCCTTAGTTAGTTAAAGTGATTGTTCTAACTTGCCATTCTCGTAGGGTATGTTCTCGAATATTCTTTGGATGTTCGAGCATATGCTTTATGGAAGTGGTACGTTACAAATATCCATATTATAGAAACATTGAAATTAAATCAATAACCTACATAATTTAATTTATACTAACATGATCAACTAAACCCATAATTAAAAAGTGTTAATTTGACTTAATAAATGAAAGAGAGATAAATTGCAATTAAACAAAGAAATAAAAGATACAAACAATCAACTATGATATTTGAGAAATGAAATAGAGATAAATTACATTAATAAACTTCAATTTGAATTGAAATTATAACTAGAATTGACATATTTCACTTTATCCAGATAAACTGCATATCATCTATAATTAAATTGACATATTTCAATTTATTCGAATAAACTGCAATTGAAACAGGAAATGAATGAGTGAAATTATACCTAAAATTTAATATGAGTTTCACTTCAAAACTAGAAATTCTACCTAGATTGAAAAGGCTATCAAATTCATAATCAAATTTAAATTTTTTTCGTGGTCTCGAGATTAAAAGAGCTACTAAGAAAAAAGAAAATTTAAAGTAAAAAATATGACAAATAAGAATTGAGAGAACAAATGGGATATGCTTCTTACCTAGATGGAAATGGTATTAATGGAGATAAGGTCAATGCGAAATTCTTGAATTCAACCCCTTTTGTTAATTTCAATTAGAAAAATGTGAATCTTTATATTTAACATGACAATTTCATTTCAAAATGCCCGCTTCCATTGTTGTTTTACCTTTCAAAAAGAAGTTTCTATATATATGATGATAGACCAAGCTATCTTTTGTACTAAATTGAGATTGATACTACTTTAAATAAATTGCTTTAAATTTTTAAAAAAGGAAAACTCTTTCTATGCCTACTTCTTAACTCAATTTAAATTGTTATGTATGTTAGTAGTGTGCCCTAGGCCAATGAACATTTGTGATTCATGTATTAACATTATGATTTGTTAATAATATATTA
>JANZLC010000008.1:27209528-27228955 GCA_026413385.1 Erythroxylum gracilipes | reverse complement strand
GGTCTCAAGTACCTGAATTTTCTGGTTTGCCTCCGAGAATTCCTGTGAGGCGAGAGAGGAGATATGATAAGTTGAGAAAGCAAGGAGCTGTGGACTTCTACGGAAGTACAGATCTGGCTGAAGCCGAAGGGTGGCTTGAGAGAACAGAAAAAGTGTTTGATCAGATGGATTGTGAAGCAGAGGAGAGATTTGATTATGCAGTCTCCCTACTGAAAGGTCCTGCATATCAATGGTGGAAGATAGTGCCGAGTAGTTCCATCAGACCTTGTAGCTTGACATGGGAGGAATTTTCTAACAGTTTTTCGAGAGAATTACATGCCGAAGATTTATATGGATCAGAAAATGAAAGAATTCTTAGATTTGAAGCAAGGTAAGTTTTTAGTGGCAGATTATGAGATCAAGTTCAATGAGTTGATGGGATATGTGACCGCACTAATTCCGACAGAGCAAGATAAGTGTAGGCGGTTTGAGGACGGTCTGAATATGGAAATCAGAACGAGGCTTGCCATCTCTAACTTGAGCAGTTTCACAGAACTCCGAGCAGCCTCAATCAGAATAGAACAGTTATTGAAAGATAGTCAGAGGGAGCTCAGACAGGAGGATAGAGGTAAGAGGCAGACTGAATCTCATGTTGAGTCTGGCAGAAGCTTCAAAAAGTGCCAGAACCGATCGTCTCAATTTCAGTCTAGATCGAGACAATCTAATTTCTGAGGAAGGGATAGATTTGTTTAGTCTAGAGGAGGCAGAGGACAGATGCCTGCCAGTCAGTCACAACAGTTTCCTGAATGTGAACATTGTGGTAAGAGGCATGGTGGTGAGTGGTGGAGGATATCGGGAGTATGTCTTCGATGTGGCTCTTTTAAGCATCTGATTAGAGATTGCCCTGAGTTGTTGGAGTCACAGTCTGGAGCGAGAGGAGGAGCTATGACTGAAATCTTAGTTCAGCATAGTAGAGTTGGCAGACCTGCACAGAGAGGCAGAGGTAAAGGTCGGACTCAGTCAGCAGGGCCCAGTGTCAGGACTGAGGTGCGGTGCAGTCAGCCGCAATCTCAGGCTAGGGTCTTTGCCATCACTAGAGAGGAGGCTCAGGACTCCCTAGATGTGGTAGCAGGTGTGTTGAATGTTTTTAATTTTAAAGCATTTGCACTAGTAGATCCAAGATCTACTCATTCATTCATCACCCCCCATCTGGCATCTAGGTTGCATTATGAGTGAGAGGTTTTGAAGTGCGGGTTAGTAGTGAGCACTCCAGTGGGTAGCACAATAGTGATTGGTGAGGTATGTAAGAGGTGTATTATCCGCATTGATCAGGCAGAGTTAAAAGTTGATTTGATCCTTTTGCGGCTGAGAGAGATAGATCTTATTTTAGGCATGGACTGGCTCACTGCTCATAGGGTAGTGATGAATTGTTATACTAAGGAGGTTGTGCTAGAATCCCCTAATTAGCCGAGAGTGGTGTTTCGAGGAGTTAGTCAGGCAGTACCAGCCCGACTAATATCATTTCTTAGTGCTTTGAGTTTGATCCGAGGTGGATGTGAGGCTTACCTGGCCCACGTGGTGGATACTCGGAATGAGCGAACCATCCAGGATATTCCAATTGTTAGGGAATTTCTGGATGTGTTTTCGATAGGTATGACCTGATTGAACTTCAAGTCATTCGATATTCAGTCGGAGCTCAAGTAATTCAAGCTTATCGAAACCTGATCAATTTTCGAATAATCTAAAATTTGATTGAATTTGAAATCAAGTCAAGTAATTAGAACCTAAGCCCCAAAACCAAGCTAAACTGAACCGCAGGCTGCTTGTTGTCGACCCGTCTAATACTAAATTTCATATTAAACACCTCTTCTAGTCCCAAAATTTAGTCTTTCTTAGATTGCTTTCTTAATAATGACTTAATTGACATGTGCCATGGAATAATAAATAAACGTGTAGACTTATATTCAAAGTCCACAAACGCAATTGTAACAAAATTCAATGCAAACCCTTTAGGTTCGAGCTGCCCATAATTATATGACTGGACAATCACTGCTCACTATTAACTAAACTTAAAGAGCCTGTAAGAAAATAAAATGGGTAGCTGTCATTCTTCCGGTATATGCATCCATTTCGCCTTATGGATTTGGTTCAGTTTCACTAAAATTTCTGCTTTGAATGTTTCTAAAATAGCCCATTGGTCGTTGCTTTTGATACATAACGTTGTGGGGTTGTCAGATTGACCATCTTTTGCCCAGTGTATTCTGCACGTTCTTGACGCTGAAGCATGCATTCCATTCATTATATGTCTTATTCTTGGTTCTCCTTTCAGATTCTTGTCGCTTTTCTTTATCAGTTTTTCTTAATTTCTATGTCTGTCTTGTAGTTAGATTATCTAACGTGTTCCCCTTAGTTTCTTACATTTAGTTTTGTTCCTTCTTGTGTGAGTTTTCTTAGATCTACCTCTTTGCTAACAAGTTAAGCCATATCCTATAGTTTCAGTATGGTTTTGAATGACACATTTATGGATATTTCATGGTTCCGTGTATTACAATTAATGTATCGGCCATAAATATCCATCGAAGAGGTATTAATCATTTCTATTGATAATTGAATTTAAGTTAACTAATTTTTTAGGATAGATTATATTGGATTGCATCTTTTTCATTATAATCTTTAGTTTTTAAAAACTATCATTTACTTTCTTAAGGATATATTTTTGTATCATTTGTATCTCTTAATATCATTTTTCATTAGGAAAACTTAAAAAGGGCAATAGGGAAATAATGTCATATTAATTGTGTAATTGTTATATAAGAAAAGAAAACTTTAAATGAACAAAGGTCTCTAGCTCTTATCAATTCTAAGGATGGTTTCAAAATCAAAACAAGAAGGAAATCGAAGAGAAAGAACCATGTATCATCCTTATCTTTACTTCACTCTTGATTATGAAAATTCTATGTTGGAATATGAGGAGGCTAGCTAAGTAGTCCCAAGAAGTAACAACTTCTAAGTGATCATCTGAACTAGGATAACCTTTTTCAATTACTCATTATATTAATATAAATTGAGGTTATCTAAACCAATGTAACAAACATTTAAATTTTATTATAGATTAAATTTAAATTTTAGAGATTTAATCTCAATAAAAATTGACAAATTTTCGAATACTAATATAAGATTATCCTAAAGTTTTTATATTATACTTTTCTCATTTTATTTTTAATTATCTTAATATTTTTAAAATATGTTATTTGAGCTGTCACTTTCTAGAAAATTCACATTTAAAAATGTTAAAGGAAAAGAATAAAATTTTGAATTAAGTGAAAATAATTTATGAATAATTATACAAATAAAAGATTAAGAACTAATTACAAATATTAAAATTGAACTTATGTTTATTCTTGACGTGGAGTGAGATATGTGTTTAAATTAATTTTAAGATATTATGATTTTTGTGATTGCTATTACTATTATTGAAAGTTATAAAAGAGTATAATTCTCAATGTCAACAGCCACAATTTGGCATTTGGCATTACCATATACCATGTCCAGAATTATTCTTTGACAAAAACATGTTTAATAAGAGCTTAATTGCTTCGAATTAAAGAAAGAATTTCCGTGTGCAAGTGTGTCCATCATTTAGCAATAACAACAGGTCTGACAGATCTTTTGAGGGACATGAAATGGGAGCGGGGAGAGGAATGTATGGGGTAAGTTATGGAGCATTGAGTCTTTCTATATACTTGCCACTCAACATTAGTGCAATTCTTGTTGTGTCTGCTGCCTGAAATTGCAACCAAAAGCGAAAACGATAAGATCTTGCAGAATAAAAGTGATGCAATCAAAGGCATATAAGAAGAATAAGATAATAATACTTTCTTATCATTTTCTATCAAATCAGAAACACAGATCTGATACTTCAGTCTTTCCTTACATATCGTCCAAACCCCATCAAGTAGGCCAAGAAAGATTTGGTTGATTTCTTTTCGATTACCCCTTTCCCAACAAGATCAAACCCTTCCAGTTTTCTTCATCACTTTCTGTTCTTGTCTTTTCAATTTCTTGCTTCCTGTTCATATTTCCCCCTACATTAATATTGATGTCTTCAAGAGGCCCAACACCTTGTAGTTCCTTTTTTTTTTTTTTGTAAATATAAGTTTTGAGTCATGATGGAAGAAAGCTCAAATGTATCTAAGATTTGAACAATGCCAACATATCGTTTTTCAAGTTCTACCCGTTATTCTTGGTAGAAATAAGTTATTTAAGTCTAGTATATATATTTCTTAAAATGAAGAATATTAATTACTACATATTAATAATCGCTTGGGGTTGGTGAATAACTGGAAAAACAGGAGACACCTGCTGTAAATAAAAGAAGAGTTGCTTCGCAACGGCATAATACTTCTTCACCGATGTAATAATTTCCTTAAAGCATCAATTTGATCGCAAGTCTATAATTCTAGATTGCCTTTTCTAAGCCCAACAGTATGAAAAGGAGCTGACTACTAACCCTAAGTTACAGGTGAATTAATAAGGGGCTCTTCTGATTTAAGTGAAGTCGCGAGTTCAAATTTACCCTCATGTTACAACTGTTTAAAATTTGGAGCCAAAGCTTTGCCTCCTGCAAAGGACCTATCTAACTTAAGCGAGGATTAGTCTAGTGCGGATAACTTAAAAATGTCTTTTTATAATTGAGACTCTCCTAAAACACTTCGTAAAAAAAGAAAAAACCTGTCTACTAACTACCAGCAAAGATGGTTTGAGACCGTGAGCATTTGCTCAACTCCTCGATAGAAGCATGATTTTTGCTCCTTTTCAACGCAATTGGGTATCCACTTCTTTTTGTAAAAAATGACTAGCCCTTGTTTGAAACTTTGAATGGCAAAGTTTATTCACGGTGACCGCTTAAAGTCTTTTATTTGCACCTTTTTCGTATTGTGATATAATCATTAATGTTGAGGTGATGTGTACAATGAATGCAAGGCACGGGTGCTTCGTGTACCTTTCCTTTCGAGCTCTTCGCAGCTACGATGACTAGAGTTCACGGCAAATAGAGAGCTCGACTGACCTATTCACGATAGTGACGATACTCTCCATCCTCCATCGACATGTGAAGCTATATACTAGTTTCGGAGTCCCAGCCCATAACCTTTATCTAAATGATAAATACATTTATCTTTTTAATTATTACCTTTGACCTAGTTCCCTAATATATTGAACTTTTACCTAAATTCTTTCTTAGTTGTTAAAAATATAACAATTCCTCGACAATGTATGTTAAATTATTTAAAATACATTTAATTTAATAGGACTAAATTAAAAGTATGTTAAATAAATAGGTTAATAATAAAAGATTAATATTTAAAATAATGTTCTCTTATTAGTATTTATTGTAGTCTTATACCTTTTAGGTATTTTAATTGCATCCTAAAATTAAAAAAAAAACCTATAAGATAACTATAAATTAAACGTTGTATTTTATTAACTACACTAATTTGTCATAACTGTTGGATTTTATTAATTACATTAATTAATATTTCACTAATTTGCAATTTTTTAGTAGGGCTAAAAATTAGTTGAAATAAAAAATGTTTAAAAATAAAATATAATATAAAAGGTTAGATATTATAGTTATAGTTCTTAAGAAATCGCATAAAATAAGTAAAATACAAATAATGTTAATTTTATTATATATCATCACATATCTTCTTCACTTTTAAAATGTTAACACAAAATTAAGAATTATAAGGTTCATAATTTTTTAATCCAATTGAAATGATTTCTGATATAAAAAATAAATTGAATTAGATAAATGGTTTAAAAGTAAATTAAAATATAAACGTGGGTTATTTAGAGTTATAGTTCTTGAAAAGATCATAGAAAAACTTTCATAAACACAATGTTGATTTCATTACATATCATCACATATCCTCCTGATTCTTAAGATCGATTTTAACACCAAATTAAGAGTCCTATAAAGTTCATAAATTTTTTTAAATCCAATATCGGATATTTCAATATGCTGGTGGATTTGATAAATTTTATTTATAATTATTTATATTATCTGTTTGGTATATACAGTACACTTTCATTTTGCTTCTCTCACAATTATGTTACATAAAAAATCTATTATTAATTTTACATTTTAAATATTAGAAATAATGCGTGGATTGAGAAAATAAAAATTGCATTTTTAAATTAATTCTCCATATTTTCTAATCAAAAAATGAAACCTTATTAAAATTTAAGTTCATAATGTATAGGCCATAAGAATGAATATAATATTAGCCCAAAAACAATAATTTGATAATGAAATAAAGAATGATTTAGAGAGTTCTAAACTCTCTAGTTTTAAATGTTAATTTCTCTTTTATTCCTTTCAATTAATAACTTAACTTACTTAAAAATATATTAAATTAGTATAAAACATGAGATAAATTTCAAAATGTGTATAGAAATATAATATTTAGCACTAGTTGGCAAATATAAATTTATATTCAATTAAAAATTACAAAATTGACAAAATGAAAGATGGATTATTTTGTCGTATGTAACATGAGCCTTAGTTGATAAAAGATGGACTCCACCTGAATAGAGCTAACACACCAATAAAAAAATTGAGATAAAAAAGTACATACAAAATTTAACATGAAAACCCCTTAATGAATATGGAAAAAAAAAAAACCACGGGCTAGAATTGAAAACTTTCTACTATAGAAAATAAAGATTACAAGAGGAAGATCTCATAATCCACACCAAGAATTAATACACAAGATTATGGGAAAGAGATTTTGGGGTGTGGAAAATTTTAAGTATATGTCTCCTTATTTAGCCTCCATCGAGGCTTCTAAGTTCACATACTTCCAATATAGGACAAATAACATCCAACAATCTCCCACTTGGAGATTTGATTGAAAACTAGTCAATCTCCATACTGTTCTTTCTATCTTACCATTTCTCTGTTGTCTACGTCTCTGCCAACTCATACAAAGATGTACACCATATGAATTTATCAGTGTTGATTAACTTTGATAATGCATCTGCTAGGTTCTCTTTTATATGAATTTTCTGCATGTCCACACTTCCATCTTCCACCTCTTAACAGACAAAATGATTTTGAACTCCTATATGTTTAGTTTTGGAATGAAAAGTTGGGTGCTTTCCAATATACAAGGCACTCTAACTATCACAATACAAAGGATTTTTCTTTTATTGGTGCCCAAGCTCCACCAAAAACCTTTTTACTCAGATCGATTCCTTACGAGCTTGTGTACTTATCATATACTCAGCTTCTATTGTAGATCTACAACTATTTTTAGTTTAGATACCTAACTCATAGCTCCTCCTGTAATTGTAAACAGATAGTCCGTAGTGGATTTTCTTCTATTAAGATCTCCTGCAAAATCAGAATCAACATATCCTTTGACAATAAATTTAGATCCTGCATAAAATAGAGCATATCTGAGATCCCTTTAATATATCTTAGGATCTTCTTTACAGTCCACCAATGTTCTCGACCAGGATTCGTCATGTAATGACTAACCACTCCTACTACATGTGTAATGTCTGGTCTTATGCAAATCATAGTGAACATTAAAGTTCCCAAAGCTGATGCAGACGATACTCGAGAAATCTCCTTCCTCTCTGCTTCACTGTCAGGCTTTTACTTAAGGATAACTTGAAATTAACATGAAAAGGGGTAGAGATTGACTTATAATCTTGCATATTGAAGCTCACAAGATTTTCTTCAAATAATTCTTTTGAAAAAGTCAAATCTTTATGTTATTTCTATCTCAGTAAATTTGCATCCCTAGAATCTTGCTTGCTGGTGCTAAATCCTTCATTTCAAACTCCCCAACTAACTAAGCCTTCAAATTTTGAATACGATCTTGGTTTGGACTTGTAACCAACATGTCGTCAGCATATAACAATAATACAATGAAATCATTATTAATAAACCTCTTGAAATATGCACAAGGGTCTACACTAAAATGGTTGAATCCACAGCTCATTGTGAAGGAATCAAATCTTTTGTACCAACATCTTGATGCATGTTTTAAACCGTATAAACATTTGTTCAACTTGCAAACTAATTTATCTTTCTCTAGTTCTTCAAAACCTTCTGGTTGATGTACGTAAATGTTTTTTTTCAAAATCTCTATGAAGAAACGTAGTCTTTACATCTAACTACTTTAAATATAGATCAAATGTAGCACACATAGCTAGGATAATCCGAATTGTATTAAGATGAACCATAAGTGAAAAAAATTCAATAAATTCAATACTTTCTTTCTGAGTATATCCTTTTAGCACCAACCTTGTGCTATACCGCTCCACCTAATCATTACTATTACGTTTGATCTTGTACACCTACTTGTTGCCAATGGGCTTTCTTCCTTGTGGTAGTGGCATAAGCAATGTTCTGAAACCTAGACCGGTCATCAAATCGGAGGCCTTACTGGTCACCTGTTTGACTGGTTCGACCGGTGGTTGGCTGGTCACCGATTTGATCGGTTCGATCGGTTCAACCATCGGTCGAACCGGTGTGACGTCATAATTATGCAATAATTATATTTAATTATAAATAATATTAAAAATATTTAAAAAATACAAAAAATTAAAAAAAAATTAAAAATTTTAAAAATTTTAAAAAAATTGATGTGGTCGGACCGGTCAATTGACCGATTTTGACCGATTCAGACTGGTTCAATTATATACCGATTTTTATGGTTAAACTGGATCGGATAGCAGACCGAACACCGGTCGAACCTGTCGGACCTGCCGGTCCGGTCCGGTTTTGAAAACCATAGGCATAAGCTTCCATGTCTTATTCTTACGAAAAGCTTATATTTCTTCTTGCATTGGTGCCATCCAAAGTGATGCATCCTAGCTATTGGTTACCTCTAGGAATGTTGATGGTTCTTCATCTTCTGTTAAGAGATAGTGTGCAACTTTGCCCTCCATAATATAATTATACTGCTAGGTTGGGGTTTTCCTTTGACTAGTTGACCATTGAACTTCTATATTTTTCCAAATTCAACTAGTTCTTGCTCCTCATGATCTGATATAGCTTCAATAGAATCTTTTTGTTTAATCTTCCTTTCTTCCTAAATTGTTACAACCTCAAAATTTTCTTTAGATGTGCTACTTCGATCTTTCTCTTGTAGTTTATCTTTTTCAAATATGGCATATCTACAAATTATGAGCTTGTGGGCAGTAGAATCCCACAGTCGATATCCCTTGACTCCATCAGCATACCGCTTAAATCTACATTTGTTAGATTATAGATCTAGTTTCATAATCTCTTGGGTATTGTACATCATGAAAACAGGACTTTTAAATGTGTGTAACTGAGAATAATTTATTGGTTTACTAGTCCATATCTCCATCTGTGTCTTTAGATCAATCGATCTTATTGGCGATCAATTAATCACATAGTAGGTGGTCTTCACTTCTTCTACCCAGAAAGACTTTGCCATATTTGCATTTTTTAACATGGCTCTAGTTCTTTCAAGTAGAGTTTTGTTCATTCGCTCTTTCACTCCATTTTGTTGAGAACTGTAAGGCATCGTGAATTAATTTTTAATGCCTTCTCGATTACAAAATTCAATAAACTCATCATTAGTATATTCTCCACCATTATCAGTCCTAAGGCACTTATTTTTCTTCCCCATATCTACCGCAATCTACACTTTAAAGGTTGTGAAAGTTGGAAATTCATTTGCCTTTCTCTTGATAGGGTACACCCAACATCTTCTAGAGTAATTATCAATTAAGATCACAAAGTACCTTCCTCCGCCAAGAGACATAGCTGGTGCTTGCCATAAATCCAAGTGAATCATTTCTAGAATATCTTTACTTTTAGAATTAAATGCATTAAATTTCAGCTTATGATGCTTACTTGTAACGCAGTGCTCACAAAAGGATAATGATAACTTCGTAAGACAAGGGAGTAGTTTCAGCTCAGCAAGAATCTTCAATCCTTGTTTTGAAATGTGGCCAAGTTTAAGGTGCCACAACTTTGCATTTTCCACAAAACTAACTGATGCAACCAATGCATTTGCTTCCAAATGTGTCTCTCCCATAATCTTGTATAAGTTTGCAGCTATCCTTTATGCCTTCATTACTACATCGGCTCCTTTGATCAACTTCATAACTCCATTTTGAATGTAGGTCTTGTACCCAATTTCATCCAATTGTCCTAAAGACAATAGATTTTTCTTCAAGCCCTTCACATGTCGTACATTTTGTATAGTGTGAAATGTACCATCAAACATCTTCAAATTGATGGTGCCAATCCCAACAATCTCCATTTTGATCACCTTAATAGCTCCATTTTGAATGTAGGTCTTGTACCCAATTTCATTCAATTGTTCTAAAGACAATAGATTCTTCTTCAAACCCTTCACTTATTGTACATTTTATATAGTGTGAAATGTATCATCATACATCTTCAAATTGATAGTGCCAATCCCAACAATCTCCAAATTGTACATGGGAAATGATCAAGCCTTGTAACACACTGGTACCATCACTAGTACTTGGATAATGCCTTGTAATATCAAATTTGGTCGACATTACTTCTATCACAATTTGGCTCTTGTAATACAAGAATTAACTCTCACTTTCTTATGTGAAAAGGGAAACTACTTTGAGTTACCTCCACCTAGTATATATAATAAGATTGTAGTACACTAAGAAAGTTCTCAGGAAAGGCTGGAGAGGCCACAAATGGACCCACTTAAAATCTAATCTCCTTAGACAAAACTTTTCCTATACATTCACTAAGTCACCTCATGCCTAAAATGACAACAAAAAGTCGAGAATAAAACCACCCTTAACCTGCAAGAACACCAAAGAAAAACTCGTTTTCTAATGCGAAAGATTAGACTATGTTGCAACTACAGAGCATACTTAAACAAACTGATAGTTGTAGATTACATCATATTTTTGTGGGTAGTTTAGTTTGTATTTAGTTGTTAATTTTCTTGTTTATTGCGTGTTTAGGTTAGTTATTTATATTTTAAGTGTTTTATGAGTTAGAGCGTGCTTTTATGCTTCAATTTTATATTTTTTAGGTGCCTTGATGTATTTACTAGTATTTCAAGACAAAGAGTGAAAAATGGAGAAGTTTCGAAGAATACCTAGGAGCAAATCCAGGGCCATGATTGACAGAAGGATGATGGCGGTGCCAAGATTGTGGCATAATCTGCGATGATCTTAACAGAAGGTCAAAATATTGGCCACAATTGTGGCTTGCACGTAGGCAGATGCGGGGATGCTTCAAGTTTTAAGTTTTCAAGGGACTTTTCAAACATTTCAGACCCAGAAAAGACCCTAGGGTTACCCTAATTGAAAAAACTATATAAAGGAAAGAGATGTACCCTAAAGGGAGCTTCATTTTTTGCCACTTTTGGAAAACCCTCAAGGAGAGAAAAAGAAGAGAGAGAGAAGAAGAGAAAAAGGATAAAGGAGCAATCTTCGCGCATCCAGACCCCCATTCTATTTTGTATTTCTTTCATCTTATTGTTCTTTTCTTTGAATATGAAGATGAATATACATATATGTATGGATTTGATTTGATTAAGATGTTTTAACTTTCCTTCGAGATTTGACCTTGATTTAATGTTAATCTAGTAATTATTGTGTTATTATGATTACGTGTTATGATTGATTGTGGTATTTACATATTTCGGTAATAAATCAAGAGGTGAACAGGATAAAAATGATTAGATTGGGTTAATGAGAGTTAAGCGAACAAATTGACCATGCAATCAATCTAGTCGGTTATTATATTGAGAGAGATCCTATGTGAGACTCGATTGTTTATTAGAGGGCTTAAGATCTAATTAGAATTGTGGGTCTTTTGTTAATTGAGAGATTGCAAATCTTATAATTTAATTAGGGTTAATGAATTAGGGTACATGATTATAACTCGAGAGGAAGTGATCCCTCCTTTGATAGTCTAGAACCAACACCCCGTTAACACATAAATAGCTAGGTTAGCATTAATAATAGGAAGAATCTCCTCTCCCATAATCTGGTAATTTTCCTTGATTGATTTCCATTGTGAATTTTGTGTTGCTCAATTTTAATTCCTTTTGTGTTAAATTCTTGAATTACATTCCCACTAATCAAATTCTCGTGTTTAATTTCTTGTTCAATTTTATTTTCATTTTAATTTTTTTAGCCTTAGATAACCTAGGATTAGATTAGTTCACTCTCCTCATGGGATCGACCCTTCACTTACTACAAATCACAACTCGTGCACTTGCAGTATTTGAGGGCTATAAAAATAGTAAAATTTTTAAACATTAAGCTTTGATACTACTGATAGGAGATGGACTCTACCAAGATAGAGTAAACACACTAATAAAAGAAATTGAGATAAAAAGGAATACACAAAATTTAACGTAAAAAACTCCTTAGCGAATATGTGAAAATTACGGGCAAGAATAGAAAACTTTCCACTATAAAAAAGAAAGATGACAAGAGGACGATCTCACAATCCACACCAAGAATTAATGCGTAAGGTTAAGGGAAAGAGATTTTAGGGTGTGGAAAACCTTATGTTTATGTCTCCTTACATAGCCTCCATTGAGGCTTCTAAGTTCACATACTTCCAATATAGGACAAATAACATCCAACATTAGTTACGTATTTCTAATCGAAGATAAAAAGAAAAAACAAAGAAATGCGGAAAATATCTCATTTTAGCTCCATGACTTCAAACTAACTTTTCGAAGCCAAAGTGAGCACGAATCTACCAAAGCTTTCATGAAAGTCAATCCCTGAGATATCATTAAGGCCTATATGTAGCTTTCTTAACACGTGAATCTCTGAATGGGTCAAAGTATTCGTATATTCACGACTTGCTTAAACAACTACAGAAGACCTTAACCTTATATATATAGTATCTATATCGAACTTTTCCATCATAAGCTTAATACGGGTCCGGTTCATACTGACTGAAGTCCATTTTTTCACTAGACTTTAACTCATTAACCTATATCTTTTATTAGATTACTTTATTATCTTTATCTTAATCAAATTTGATTAACTTAACCTATAATTTATTAAAACCGTTAAAATGCAATTAATTGTTGCCCAAGTCATAGCAATTAATTGTTGCCCAAGTCATAGGAAAATATCCAACATGTTTTAGAAAGGTTATTCGTATCAATACTTTCGCAGTATAAAGAATTTAAAAGACTGATATGAATAACCTACCCTTCCTAAAGCCTCTCTTATCCTTCCTTACGATTGGAATATTATACTTAAACGAGAAAGAAAAAAAAACCTTCTTAAACAGGTAAAACTATAGCCTATAACGGCGCCTTCATTATTTATGCTTAGGCTTATAATAGATAGATTAAGGGGGCCACGAGCTTTGTTTAGGAGGCAACAACTGGGCTTCATGAGTGGCTTTACGATCAACTTATTAGTCAAATATCCTGCTTGGAAACCGCATCTTGAAAATCGGTGCATACACTTTTATCAGAAAAGAACAAAGGCTTTTGACCGTCCACCTTCTACTGGCTTAAGAATGACAAAAACCACCACTGCAGGGAATATAATTATAAAGATTGCTACAAAATTGTACATTAACCATATGATAGGGATTATTGGCATTCCTTTCTGGAAGTCACTTCTGAAAGATCAACAAAGTTTAGTGCCTGTGTCAGTTCCCAAAATTTATGTACATTTAATCAGTAAGCATGCTTTACTTACCAAACCAGAATCCAATGTAGACTAGTATTCAACTGGGAAAGACCAATAACAGTAAACAAACATCAGTAATCTCCTTTTCATTTTCTTCCAAGCAATTATATGAAGAGAAAACTTGTGAATCAAGAATGAAAATCCATTTGGATATCCATGTAGTGGCAACTATGTGATATTTTGTGAATCTAGTGGCAAACTTGACAGAGTACAAAGATTGGCGCTGTGGCCAAATTATTGTGGTTAATGCCTATTTGCTAGTCTATTGGCAAAAGTTGGACTTTGTAACTTTCTTCCCCTCACCCACTCGCACAAAACCATTTTCTAAGTGCCACCACAAAGCATTAAGCCACGTACTGTTGCATATAAAATCCCTTTTAGTGCACCAAAAAGGAACAAACAAACGCCTCATTCTCTTATTACATGCTCCATCCTCTTTCCACAAACACTCGTGAAAATGGCGGCCCTAACAATCAGAGACGAATCGGACTACGACAGCAGCTCCTCCTCCATAACGGTGCCAGATTCTAGCCGGAGCTGGATGAGTAATCTCAGTTTTGGCAGTCGCCGGAGCTCCATTTCAATCACTTCTTCTTTGGTTGACACTTCACTTTGTGTTGCCCACAAGCCACACAAAGCTAACCAGGCGGCATGGGAGGCCATCAAGCGGCTACAGACCGCAAATGGCCGAGTTGGGCTTGAACACTTTCGTCTCCTTCGCAGACTGGGCAGTGGTGACTTGGGAAATGTCTATCTTTGTCAGATAAGGAATCCCGTTGTAGGCTTGCCGCAGTGTTTTTATGCCATGAAAGTGGTGGACAAAGAGTCACTTGCTATAAGGAACAAGTTGCAGAGAGCTGAAATGGAGAAGGAGATACTTGGTATGCTTGATCATCCTTTCTTGCCTACACTGTATGCAGAGTTTGAAGCTTCTCACTACTCTTGCTTGGTTATGGAGTACTGTCCTGGAGGAGATTTATATGCTGCAAAACTACGTCAGCCAGCAAACCGCTTTAGTATATCGTCTGCTAAGTAAGTATTCCATGTTAGTAACTTCTAGCGTTCCCAGTCTTTCTGTATTCCTAAAGAATCACTTTTAATTTTTTTCCGGCACGTATACGTAAGCTAACATTTGGTGTAGTGAAAGTGATGCTTTTCTGTTTCTAGCTGAGATGATTTTTTGGACATGTATTGCATAAAAGTCGTAGTTGATAGTGAATATGAATGAAATTATATATGCTTAAAGAGGTTGTTGTATATCATCTTGTGCAGATTTTATGCTGCCGAGATTCTCTTAGCACTAGAATATCTACACATGATGGGAATAGTTTACAGAGACCTGAAGCCTGAAAATGTGCTTGTTAGAGAAGATGGTCATGTCATGCTATCGGATTTTGATCTCTCTCTCAAATGTGATGTAGTTCCGAAGCTTTTAAGGTCCCACTACAGCTGGGAAAATGGTCAGAAGAAGGAAACCTGTTTTTTACAGTCCTGTGCTACACCTATACGGCCTGTGTTCTCTTGTTTTTCTGCCTCCGGCAAAAGACAGAAAATTGCGGTTACGACGATTGTAGAGCAAGTGGACAGTGACCATCAGCCAGAACCTATTGGAAGAACGCCAGAATTGGTGGCTGAGCCGATTAACGCTCGATCGAAGTCGTTTGTAGGAACACACGAGTACTTGGCTCCGGAAATCATCTCGGGCCAAGGACATGGGAGTGCAGTGGATTGGTGGACCCTAGGCGTTTTTTTGTTTGAGATGGTGTATGGAAGGACACCATTCAAAGGTGAAAACAACGAGAAGACATTGATTAACATCCTTAAACAGCCATTAGTATTTCCAAGACTCGTTGTTAGTAACAGCAAAGAGTTTGAAGAACTTGTGAAAGTTCGGGACATCATTGCCAAGCTTCTTATCAAGAATCCCAAGAAGAGAATTGGATGTCTAAAGGGTTCTGTTGAGATCAAAAGGCATGATTTCTTCAAAGGTATTAATTGGGCTTTGATTAGAACAGTGAGGCCTCCTGAAGTCCCAAGTGATCTTTGCAAGATTAGAAGTAGAGCTCACATACCAAAACTAAGCAAGAAAGAAAGAGAAGCTCCATATCAGATTCCTCCTCGTCATTTTGATTACTTCTGACTGCTTATTGTAAATAGAAATGGGTAAATGAATAGTAGTTTATGTTAAAGAAAGATTAAAAAACCAAAAAACAATGTTTGATTTTCCCTTTTTTTTTGCTAGTGATGTGAAATATTGTTATTACATAATTATCACGGTATGACCATGATTCTTTAAATTGCATGCACTGGTTTATTTCTATGTGTAATTAATGACAATGCTTGCGTGTAAAAGGAGAGCGATTCCATAATTGTGGTAATGTGATTCTCACCAGAACAGAAGTCTATGAGATCATGTCATGTGGTAGCAATTATGGCAGTACTTCTCGAATGATGGTAAATATTACATTATCAAACTTTGTTCTTCTTTTTAAAATTTTCTTCTACCTTCTCTAGTTCGTAACTTTTTCACTAATCCGCTTCTTCCGTGTACGTGGCAACGCACTCACATGTCCTTACATAGATCAAAGGGCTGTGCAACAACAAAATAAAGCTCCTCCATTCCTCAATGCTAGTAGCTTCCACTTTGCTTTTTGTGCACAGAAAATTATAAAACCGGTGTTGAAGTTTTTTCGTTTCTTTATTCAACAACATTGAATTACATAAGAGAAAGTTTCTTTTGAATCATCGATTCATCACAATAGTTTAAATTATTTTGTGAGGTCAATTTAATTAATTTTATATATTTACTAATACACTCTCTTAAATAAAAGTTCTCTTAGCTTGAAACTTGCACAAGCTCACTCTACCTTGTGTTGAATAATAGGTGGGTAATAGGATTTGAACTCACGACCACTTGATCATAAAGACTCTGATACCATGTTAAATGATCGTTTCATCACAATAGTTTAAACTGTTGTGTGAGACCAACTTAATTGATTTTATATATTCACTAACAATATCCCACACATCGAAATAGAACTTCAGGGCTTGGCTACTTAATATCAAACAATGTATAGAACTAGGTCATCATTTTGTTTTTGGAAGTTCTTTTGGAATCAATATTATCTTTATGTAATCTTCAAGGTAATAATAGATTTTAGGATTTGAAGAGGAGAAAGTAATGAGTACAAATAAAAAGAGCACGATTTCTGATTTTCTGTAATTGATGAATCATTCACAGGCAATTTACATTAAGTGTTGAATAACATGTTACATTAATCATGCCAAACTAAAATCTTGCAGGTTCTAATCATGGCTCACAGATTAAATATTGTCCATTGGAAATTAATCATACGCGTCACCTTCTAATTATTATTGTGCAAAGATCCGGAGTGATTATTATTCATAATGCTTTTGTTTTATTCTTTTTCTTTTATTTGATGATTCGTTGACAGTCAACAGAAAATGAAGCGTGAATGGCGTTGAACATTTAGCGAATTTGATGATGCAAGTTATGGGAATTTGAGACTGAGAGGGCCAGTCGATGCGAATGCGATCAGCCTGCCATGCAGGAGCACGCGAGAGCTGCTTTTAGCTTTGCTTTTGGACACCTTTTTTTTTTTTGTTTGGGATTGTGTAGAGCATATGCATGGCGAAAGTGACAGGGCTCACCTCCCTGCCACTGTTCCCAATTTCTCATAGGTCCATTGTCAGATGTTTGAAGCATATGAAGATAATAAAAATAATAATAATCACTTTCGTTGGTTTTGATCTCGTAACGAAGTGTAATCGTCACTTAAGAGGCACACGAATCGTTCAAGTACTATGTTAACAAATAAAATATCTTTTTCATAAAAGGGTTAGTTAAGGCCAAAGCTTATTTAGCGATGAGTTGATTATATCGGCTGATTTAATCAACTGATTGCATTAGTTGTTTGTTATTTAATATTTGTTAAAATTAGCTATTTAATATTAGTTGTTTATGTATAAAATGAATTATGAGGACATGACTTTTAAAAAATTATAAAGATATTAACTTATAGGATTTTAGATTTTAGATATTAAATTCTACAAAAATTAAGTTTATAACTCTAATAAAATATAAAACATGTAATAATAATAATAATAATAATAATAATAATAATAATAATAATAATAATAAAACAACAACAACAATAATAATAATCATGATGATGATGATGATGATACATCCAAACATAAAATATAACAATGCAAATGAAGTTTAACAATACAATTCAAATAGAGCAAAAGAAATGAACATCATCATTTAAAACAAAGGCTCATAACATTTCAAGAACGACGTCTAACGGTCATTAAATTAGAAGAAATATTATCACGAATAGTTGTCATCTCCCGAGTTCTTTGTTTTTCAATGTCTTCTTATATAGAGTTAACTTCAACATCTTAAAATACATCTGGAGGTATAAATTCAGGATCTTGATCGACAATGCTAAAAGTCGGGTCGCCAATTGTACTTCTTCTAATATAGTTATGCAACGCAAAAACTGCACAAATTATTCTATTTGATCCATTAATGAATACTTAGGCATTTTCTCTAATATCTTTCATTGAGCCTTAAGAACACCGAAAGCCCTCTCAATACAACTTCTCAATGATGAATGAGCTCGATTAAAAACTTCTCGAGATCTTCTTGGATTTGCACCACGAAACTCCGATTGATGATATGTTGTCTTTGGGTAAAGTGTCAAGTATCCTTCTTTTTCCAGATAGCCTTTGTTAACCAAATAATATTTACCTAAGTTTCTATAGAAGCAATATAATTAGTATAAATGATATCATAAAAGGTCTAAATTATTAACAGCAAATCCTATAAATCTTAAAATTACCTATCGATGGTTTTGGAAATTTAAGTTTCGGATTACCAATTGTATTAAGGAAAATACAATAATCATGTGTTGATCCCTCCCAATCCGCTAAAACATATGTAAATAGTAAGTTAAAGTCACATGTTACCAATACATTTGTTATTGTTATTCCTTTCCATCCTCTAAATCTCATTTGATCCTCCTCTGCAACAATTACCACTATATGTGTACCATCAATAGCTCCAATGCAATCTTAATATAAAATAATAATCATAAGATGATGAAACAACATTTTTCAATGGAAAATATAATAAAGGGGGAGGAAGAACATATTCAATTACCTTAAAAAGTGGCATATATCAAACATCATTGGCAATTTGTGGTGGAATGTCCTTGAATATGGGATATTTTTGGTACAAGTATATCTTTTGAAAATTCATTCATACCAGTCAAAACTTCTTTAAAAACTTTACTCACAGTTTCACTAGAATGTTGAAAACGCTCTTAGGTATCTCTATTAGAGAAACCTTTACTTAGGACATACACGAATAAACTGACTTTTTCCAAAATAGATATCCCATTCGAAGGTCTCAAACCATAATTATTTTCCAAAACCATACATAATTGATGAAATGTATTTAATTCATCCTAAATTTATTAAAACACTTTTTTTCATGACCATTCATTCTGAAGTGAATCACACATTAATAAAGACTTAATAATCGATATACAAATACACAAGAAGAGGGGTTTAATTGTGTATTATTTTTTACTAATCCCTTTTTTAACAATTTCTTTAAACGAAACTTGTTCTTTTCTCAAACTATTGAAAATCAATATTGTAAAATATTTTCTGAATTCTCGTATGAAAACAGTAAG
>JANZLC010000008.1:27195166-27206507 GCA_026413385.1 Erythroxylum gracilipes | reverse complement strand
ATATAATTTATTCATTAATTAAAATATTGTAATTAATTAACTATACTATTTTAATTAATTAATATATTGTAATTAATTAATTAATTTATAATTAATTAACATATAATTAATTAATTAAAATATAATTAATTTTTATTTCTTAATATTTTTTACAAACCATCCACTATTAATGGTAATAGTAATCATTCCTTTCTCTTAACCAACTATCATAATTATAATGATAATATCTATCCTCATTAACTACTATATTTATTCTCATTTCCTATTTACAAGAACCAACTTCCTCTTAATATTATATGCGTTAATTGAGGGTATATGCAATATTTCTAACCGTGTAATAAAGATTTACGCCATTGACTCCAACCACTTCATTACAACTGTTAGGTAATCTACTAAAAGGCTTAATGCTGAAACCAGATTTCTTAAAATAGTATAGATATAGTAGCTTCATATTTTCAATATTCTCTTTTCTTCCTCTTAATTTCTTATATTATTTTCTCACGGGATACACTGTTCTTGAGCTTTTATTCATAAAGTTTTCAATTTTCAAAGCTATCTTCATGACCATACTCAATTTAGTGAATGACTTCAACTCACATTCTCCCTCTCATTCTACTAACACCCATTTTTATCATTTAAAAGAATATTGCAAGTTACCTCTTTTAATTCTTATCGGCGGTTCATAATTTATTTAGTAAAAAGTATTTCAACTAATTACTGAAGTAACACGTATCACAGAAGTGGCATTGAAACAATTATTGATTGCCCTTATTTATGAAAAATAATTATACTAATTTCTATTTTTAAATCTCTGTAAGAACAAAAATATCCTTCCTTTGTACGAAAAGCGACGGATCATCTGCCCACCCACCGACAAAAACCATTGATCTAAAAGCCGAAACCATTTACATGCTTGGACAACCAGCCCCACAAGCTCTGGCAAACCATGGCCCTTGTTTCTGCAAATTTGTTGCAGTCAACCCCTACGTGGACAGAGCAGTTTACTTGATCTATACCATGTGAAAGCCCACCCACGGTTTTCATTTTGTTGTTCGGTCGGAACAAACCATTGGCTAAATAATATATCTAAATAATCAATTTTTTCGTGGATTTCTGTGTCCAGAAAAATCATAAATTAACGACGCACTCACCCTGTCTATAAATAATTAGGAACATGATAAATAACCATAAACGCACTGATTTTTTTTTAAAACCTAGAAAAAGATTATGTATAAATCGACATACTTCATGTGCCATATCTAAACCCGATTAGATCATTATCGACAATCCTAAAAAGGGTACGCTAATTAAATAGGATGTTCAAAATAGCCTCCACCGATGAATGTATGATAACAAACAATGAACCCTATGTAATGAAAGCTAAAACATGTTTGAGATCAGGCATGATCACTAAGCATCAGAGATTCAAGTTTCTTAATCTTACGGAGGTTTGATGCCTCAC
Source organism: Erythroxylum gracilipes (assembly GCA_026413385.1). NCBI lineage: Eukaryota > Viridiplantae > Streptophyta > Magnoliopsida > Malpighiales > Erythroxylaceae > Erythroxylum > Erythroxylum gracilipes. Next base: position 27,205,045 of record JANZLC010000008.1, on the reverse strand, counting down.
TGTACTTGTTACTTTCACTGCGTACACAACATTTCTCCAAGGGGTAATGCATTGAGATAATGAAACCACCAAGGGAAGATTATGAGTGGGAAAGTGCATAATCCATGGGCTCTAGTGCTTAAAAGTAACATAGTCCTCGGTTTCTTTCAAATAAGTGACATGGCCTTACGTTTTCTCCTACATAGATTATTTTATTAGCCTGAAGGACCAAAATTTGTTGTATCTGGAACAAAATAACAGGAACCCAACTGAAAACAACCGACTCTGGTGTTAGAATTCGAGGGAAACCATCAAAATACTCCTTAACACATGGGGCTTGCCTTTTTTGTCAATTCCCACTTCACAATGCTTATAAATATGCAGGCAACTAATCCCACTACCTCTCCACTTGAGAGTTCAGAGCTTCAAATATCTCTTTACTTTCCACTGCAATACTCTCCCATCACTTCTCCTTAGAAAAATTTGTGTCTTTACTTCTTCGTTATCTTCTATAATGGCAAAGAATGTTGCTCATTCTCATCTAGAGAGATCTAGCATGACTTCACTTGACCAAAAGCTAGCCATGGCAAAGCGTTGTTCTCATGGTATGTAGCTTTTGCCTAAAGTTATTTCATTTAGCTCCCTTGTTTTTTTATTTTACTTCAGCTCTGGCGCTTATGACTTGCAAATTATCTCATTATCAACCCTTTATTGTTCGAGATCTCCCCATGTAAAACCATAGTCATTGGATAATGTCTTGATTAAGTTCGAGAAAAGCCAACGATAAGAGCATCCCGATTATATGATGCAGATTTTGCTTATGATTCATTCCACTGCATGAAGAGCCTTTTTCTTTGTTTCAATGGTTAAAAGAAGATAACTTTATTAACGGAGGACCACTAGCTCGTAGACCAAGGACCTTTATGGACGTGGGTGCAGGCTAGGAAATACAGACAAAAAATTAAAAAAAAGGAAAGAAGGAAAAGGACAAATGCGCCTAATAATCAAGGGGACTTGGCATCTCACTTGAACCTTAATTAAGATCTGATTGGAAATGGTTTTATGAATTTAGAGGGAGCCTTTTGCATAATTTTGGTTTCAGTTGCTGTAAATGTCCATGCATGTTCTTTCAATTACGTAGTTCGTAAAAAAAAATTTCATAAACAATTTGTGTGGATGGATCAACAGAAGGCGTCATTGCAGGAGCTAAGGCAGCTGTTACTGCTGGAATCGCCACTGCCATTCCAACTGTAAACCTTGATCCTTTACTTCTATTTCTGAAAAAAATTGGTTGACAATTTGCAGGAGCAATCCATTGTTTCCATGTTCATTACGCTCTTCATAACTCTTAATAAATTATGTAGTTGGCAAGTGCAAGGATGTTGCCATGGGCAAGAACTCATCTCAATCACACTGCTCAAGCTCTAATAATCTCTACAGGTACTAATTAATAAACCTATCTTGTATTATTTTTCCGGTTACCCTTTTTTCTATATGCTTTTAAGATTATAAGCTGGACGCGATGCAGTTGCTGGAGCAGCATATTTCATTGTTGCTGACAAGACTGTTCTGGCCACAGCAAGAAAGAACTCCTTCGATAAGCTCCAGCTTTGAGACATGACGGTGTCTTCTAGTTCTCCTTCTGACATGGAATTCGACATTTTCTTCTAAACGATCGACCACGAAAATCTGTCAACTATGTAGAGATCAATAAATAATAGGATTTTCGCTGAAGGAGCTATGATCATAATATTCATGTGCTTTTCTTTTTGGTTCTTTTTAAACAATAGTAGTACATTAGTGTACTTCGCTCCAGCTTCTTGAGCTGAAATCAGAATTACGTCGGTCAAGTATTTGGTATGAAAAAATCATTAACAGGGTCCATCAACAGATGTTATATATATGCATTTCTAATCTAGTCATTGACAATGTATGTTGTTCAATGATCCCAAGAAAAAAGTTGTAGTTCATCGCTCCGTACAGTGCTACACTAATTCACACTTCCATGGGACAGCATGCTTCTGCCAAACGATTCTGGACCAATACAAAACCTCCCACCCTCATCATCTTTTCTTTTGTACTAAGCCCCGTAAATAACGAAAATCCTTGGTGGTATCTATCCCATTGATATGATATACATGAAGGGACATATCATATCATATAATAAGATACTATTTGATTTACCATTCAAATCCACCAAGTAAAGCTTGATCATAAAGTAAATCTCTGACTATGATAAAAGTAAAATTTATAAAAGTTGGCTCTGTATTTGTCGATATAATATCCGAAGGAGAAGCCGGCAATTTGAACATTAGTTAGTCTGCGTTTCCATATTTGTCCACTGTTGGATCACGATTACAGTGGATTTTAAGAACTTTCGAAGTATGTAGTCTGTTGCACAACAACTGCTGAAGAAAACTGGGGTTCCATTAACTCGAAATCTATAACGTGCATTGTCATCAAATAGATACCACCTTCAATTAATTGCTCCACGTACAGAAATTCCAATATTTTTATTTCTATAACGATTAAGGTGAGTCTCAAATGAATCAGCTTCGAAGGACCACTCAACTTCTGTTCTCTATCGGGAGCCCCCACCTAGATACAAACAAAGTCCACCAGCCACATAATTCTTACATAAGCAGAAATTAAAATAAGTTTATATAATTATGGATATTATACTTTAATTTAAAATTTCAAGTTAATAAATTATCAATTTTAATCTTGTATATAAATTAGTTCTTTTTTTTTATTTTTCTTTGATATAAGATAATTCCACTTATGCTAAGTTTTAATTTCAATAAAGTGAATCTGTCTATATTAGCTGAAGTCATTCCATGAATCAACCTTCATTGAACTTAAATTCATGAATTTCTATTAATTAAACTCATCAACCTAATTTTGATGTCAATATCAGGTTTTAAAGTGGTTAGGGGATGAAAAAAAAACAAGGAAAGGTCTAAGTGAGACTATAAACAATTAGGGACACAATATCCTAATTCAAAGTTTCTTAAGACAATATGCCATTTGTCATAAACCACTTCTTTCTTATGTTAATTTTGTGTGTGGGAGAACTCTATTTCATAATCTTTAACTAAAACTACTCTTTGTAAAAGATAAAATCTCTTTATACTTGAGGAAAGGGATCTCCAATGCATTAGTTATTTCATAAATTCTTATGAAATCTCTTATTCTTAGATTCGAAAATTTTACAACTACAAACTTATAATTCAAAAGGTAAATTACATTAAACTCTTAAATTATAAGTAATTATCCAATATATCACAACCTTCATTTTATGTTAGAACCACATATATACCATTACCTAACAAATTATAACACATCAATCTCACAATTAAAATCTATTAATTACATCGTTAATGATGCAAACAAAGAAGGATATGTGGCAATTGAATAATTCATGTATATTTCCACACTGTAGTATGTATATGCATTAATCTAACATCTACTTATGTATTAATCTATTTCATTGCTTGCATATTATTTTTTATTGTGTTTCTTTTTTGATTGAAGCTCCATTTGTGTTTTACAATTGACGGTTATCAAGTTTGTAGAGAGAAGAAGAAGAAGGATTTCTCGAATATGTCAACTTGTATTATTAGAAGCTTAATTGCTTCTATTTATATGATACAATTCATATCCTATTTTACCAGATGATTACATGTCCACTGAGTAATTTTATAACTAACTAACAAATGCTAAACTAATAACAAAGTGCTAATTATAATTTACAAGCCTTGCTATTACAAGTAGTCTCTCTATAGCTATTACTACTCCTTTTATACTCCCCCTCAAGATGAACATGATTATCAGTCAAGTTGTAACACCCCACCCCCATCTAACACATGCATGTGCGCCTTTCGGATACACGTGCACATGCCCGACAGAAATGGTATGTTAACTATTTCACCTTCACTTTATAACAAGGCATCGTAAGCTAAGTCATAAATTACACATTGCTCTAAAAGCCAAAAGTTCCTCATTTTATATCATAAACCATAAGTTACATTGTAGCATTATGTTCAAACATCCATGTTTACATAACATCATCCTATGAGCATCAACAGCTCAGTCTACACAGTATGCCACATAAATGAGGAATCACAAAAGACAACACAAACTATTCCTTCAGTCCCAACTGACTGACCTTTGAGCCATATCTGATCTCCACAAGTTATACAAAATTGCTTCTATGTAGTCTTAGAAGCTAGGTCGTCGCTCTCTCGAACCTGAAATTGTCAACGTTGCAATTTTGGTGAGTTTTGCGAACTTAACAGAGTAACCATCCTTGATGGTTCACTCTTGTCATACAACAAAAAAGAAATCATGTTATCATGTAATTCACATCAACTTGATTTTTGCCAAGTAATATCACTTAACACCTGATCACATTTGTCATATTTCAAAAACAAAATTCAAACATTTCAGTACAATTTTGCAGAACATACACATTGACAATTATCACAGATTTCATACATAAAGTTCTCAAGACATTGGAATCATTCAATTTATTTAGATCATATGAACATGATTATCAGTTAAGTTGTAACACCTCACTCCCATCTGACAAATGCATGTGCGCCCTTCGGATACACGTGCACATGCTCGACATAAATGGTGTGTTAACTATTTCACCTTCACTTTATAACATGGCATTGTAAGCTAAGTCATAAATTACACATTGCTCTAAAAGACAAAAGTTCCTCATTTTATATCATAAACTATAAGTTACATTGTAGCATTATGTTCAACATCCATGTTTACATAACATCATCCTATGAGCATCAACAGCTCAGTCTACACAGTATGCTACATGAATGAGGAATCACAAAAGATAACACAAACTATTCATTCAATTTTAGCTGATTGACATTTGAGCCATATCTGATCTCCACAAGTTATACAAAATCACTTCTATGCAGTCTTAGAAGCTAGGTAGTCGCTCTCTCGAACCGAAATTGTCAACGTTGCAATTTTGGTGTGTTTTGCGAACTCGACAGAGTAACCATCCTCGATGGTTCACTCTTGTCATACAACACACAACAAACCATGTTATCATGTAATTCACATCTTGATTTTTGTCAAGTAATATGAAATAACACCTAATCACATTTGTCATATTTCAAAAACATAATTCAAACATTTCATCATTTTAGTACAATTTTGCAGAACATACACATTGACAAATTATCACATATTGCATACAAAAAATTATAAAAACATTGCAATCATTCAATTTATTTAGATCATATGTGTATGCAATGTTATGAGATTCGATTTCATTTATTTCACTGTTGTGACTGTGTGCCTTTTTCACTGTCCCGTATCTATTATGGATACCGGGCTCTTTCATACTGTCCCTTATCCATTGGAGATACAAGGCTCTTTATACACATTGAGCCTTAGGCTCTAATCACGAATGTCTCAGCTTTAAGCTCTTTTTCACTAGCAACATCAGTCATAACTGCCTTTATATTTCATGCATTGGAATGAAATGCATTCCTTAATTTCAGTCATCACATATGATGTATAGCCCCCTTACCTAGGGATACGTACCGGGACGCCCGAAGGTCATTTCGGCATATACTCAAGGATAAGGGTACGCTACGTTCGATTACTATACTCACTTCACATGGCATCATACACTATTCACTTGTAAAGCATAGTAAGAAATCACAATATTTTTAAAACCAACTTTTCCTCATTTCATAACTCAAAACCAGAAGTCTACATTGTAACTTTCAAACTTAAATACATGTACATAACAAAACCTAGTACAAAAGTACTACATGAAAGAGGAAAAGATATCCAATCTATCTAAGCCATCCAAAAATTCCAGCTGACCGACCTTTGAGCAATGACTTCTCTTGTCGGAACACAATCTACATGGCTGGTAGAGCCCCTTAGTGGCTAGAGTCTCTCTCAGTCCTGAAAAGACAACGTTGCAATTTTGATGAGTTTTCCGAACTCAATGAGGTAACTATCATTGATGGTTTACTCAATTCATGCATCGCATCAATTTATATACAACAATTATTGCACAACTTACACTTTACATAAGTATCACATTTTCACTTAAGCATTAGAATATTTTCATTTCACTCAATCAAACAAACTTAACAAGATGCATATGAAATGCTCATGAGACACTTTTCCAATTATTATGTTGTTGTGACTGAGTGCCTAAACTGTCTCATATAGGGCTCATTAAACGTTGAGGCTAAGGCTTTGGATCACTTTTGAGCTCGAGGCTCAGTTTCACTCGTTGAGCTTTAAGCTCTAATCGGTGGCTACTTTGGTCACAACTGCCATTAGCTGATTATGCATTCATGAAGGGAATGCATGTAACACAATCAATCACATTCATTTACCATTCAAAACATAAATTAAGCAAATAAGTAATTAAGCGAGACCATCCAAGTTACTCTCAAATTGCTCCCGAAGCTAATACCTGAAAGAACCGGCAATGCCAGGAGATTGACGTTCCAATTGCTCCTCTATAACAAATAACATACACAAAATCATAATTTGCTCCATCAAAGTATTCGTTAATGCATATGCATGGCATGAATTATGTACACTGCATGTTTATGATAATCCCGGGTACTATCCGTCACAAACTCGATCTCATATCCAAACTCATCTAAGTATAATTTATACTTAGGTTTATACCTCACTAAAACCATTAAATTCACTATTCATTTCTCATTAAATCACTTCAGATTTTTCCAAGACACCCCTTTCGGGTTTACTTTTCACGTACAAACAAAAGGTGAAACTGAGATAATTAGGTCAAACTTTCTTCTTCTTACTTTACTTCGTCTTACTTTTGCTGCTTTTTAGTTTCCATTAATCTTACTTTCCATTCGTTTTAGTTTTGTATCGTCTCACTTCGCTTCGTCGTACTTTCCATTTGTCTTACTTTCCATTCGTCTTAGTTTTGTATCGTCTCACTTTGCTTCGTCTTACTTTCCATTCGTCTCAAATGAACAGTAATTAAGACGATAGGATGAACAGTAACTTCGTCTTAAAACTTCGTCTCAGAACTTCATCTTAAAACTTCGTTTTACTTTTCCTTTTGTCTTAGTTTCCATTCGTCTTAGATGAACAGTAACTAAGACGATATTTTCTTCCTTCTTACATTTGCTCTCAGAGCATCTCCACTTATAAATATCATAACTTTTGACTCAGATGTCCAAAATTTTCATACTATATACCATTGGAAAGATAAAAGAAAGATCTACAACTCTTGAGAAGGCAACTTTGCCAAAATCTATCTAGATTAATCTATATTTTCTCCTGAAGTCAGAACACGAATTTTACAATCAACTCCCAACATCCTGCACCCAGTTCCCAACTTCATGACAACTTTTGAGATTCTTATAGACAGAATTGAAATCTGATGTCTTCATAAGAAATGTAGCCATATGTTTCTAGTTTAATCCAAATTAAGAACCATCTCGTTTGGACAACTAGAAAAATGTTGTGGCTAAAAGACCAAAACATACTCAGTGAACATTTTTCCAGATTTTCAAACTTTCAATATTGTACATCCAAATCATCTTTTACCTAAAGTATCTCTTCCATTACATCACCAAGAATAACTTTTACAACATCTAATCACCAGCAATCTTTCAAAACACTAAATTAACACTATAACCAAATTTTTTTCATCCCCAACAACACAATATTTATGAACAAACATGTAAATGCCATTTTCCATACAAATGATAGTAACTTAACAAACTTATTTCATAAATCCCCAACTCTAAAGGATTTATTCACTACTTACCTGCTGAAAGCTCCAAAATCTTCAAGCCTTAAACTCCACACGATGTACGTACTTCACTGAGTACAATGACCAGCTTCTGATTTTTCTTAGGGTAGAGGACACAAATGGCAAAGTGGGTTAGGTGTAGGAAAGAAAAAGCATAGAAATCTCTTAGAAGGTGTTTGATGGAAAACTCTGTGTATGGGAAGAGAGTTTGAAGAAGATGATAATGAAGAAGGGACTTAGATATGACTTGACCTGTCAACTCTCAAAGAACAGTAACGTTCTTCTAGCAAAAATTCAAAAGCCTAAGTGACACTTGTCACTTTCCTATGGTCTAAGCTCTAACCAAGTTCCTTTTAAACTACACTCATTAACTCCCATCTTTACAAACCAATTATCTCCAAATATCTTTTGATTTCTTATTCCTTGATATATATATTCACAATACTCCATAGGTAACTCTTAAATTCACCAACATTCACAAATACGATATTTCCACTAATCACTAATATTTCCAATGTAAAAACATTCATAATTCTCAAAATTTCACAAATCAATCCAATTATGCTCGGAATTATTCATGAATGCATTTATAATTTATTCATAAGCCAAATTTCACTATTCACTTGTATGAGCATGTCATATTATGCATTAACATGGAAAAGCATTTTTAACTCTCATTAATCACTCACATTTACCAATCTAACCTTCCCACAGGTAATGGGATGTTACATATGATCAACTACATTTTCATTCATGTTCTTGTTCACAATAATCATCGGACTAGGTCAGGCATGAACATTCAAGTTGAGAACCATATAGTCAATCTCATTCACGTTCAAAGTTGGTCACTACCCTAATATTGAGCAAAAGGAGTACCAACTTGACAATTAACAGGCATATGATCAATAGAACCACAAATTTCACATGCAGAAGTAGAACTACTAGCATTCACAGAATTAATATTCAAACGATCTAACTTGTGAGTCATGGCATCTACTTTAGCAGAAAGTATAGTAAGTGCATCAACATCATACTTACCTAGAGTACGTTTTGTTGCTCCTCGTTCATCGAACCATTGGTAGTTATTAAGAGCCATCTCTTCAATGAGATTGTATGCATCAGCATAAGTTTTATTCAAAATTGTTCCACTAGCTGCAGCATCGATTAATGTCCTCATTGACTGAAGTAATCCATTGTAGAAGTTATAAAGGACCATCCAAGTTGGTAAGCCATAGTGTGGACACAACCAAAGTAAATCTTTATAACGCTCCCACGCTTCATACAATGTCTCATCATCTTTTTTTCTGAATGTTGAGATTTGATTCCTGAGATTTGTCATTTTGCTTGGAGGAAAATACTTGGCTAAGAACGTCCTGGAGAGTTGATCCCATGTAGTAATAGATCCAGCTGGAAGTGAATGAAGCCATGCTCTTGCCTTATCCCTTAAAGAGAATGGGAAAAGACGGAGATGAATTGCATCTGGGATGACTCCATTCATTTTCAGAGTGTCACAAACTTCAAGGAATACTGTTAAGTGCATATTTGGATCCTCGATAGGTGACCCTCCAAATTGTGATTATTGTACCATAGAGATAAGGGCTGGTTTCAACTCGAAATTATTTGCTTCCACATTTGGATTCCGAATCCCCGAAGTGTTTTCTTGAACCCCCGACTCTATATAATCACAGAGTCATGGTCTTACTCCTTCTGCCATCTTATTGCTACTGCTAACAGTTGTCACCTTTTTCTGATCTGCAAACCTCTGTCTCTTTCTCCTATGGTACGTTCTTTCGATCTCAGGATCAAATGTGGCTGTGAAAATATATTGCTTATAAATCTCAATTCGCCACTATAACTATAATAGAATTAAGTAAAGTTGTCAACTTTGTTCAGAAAATTCAATATTTGACACAAGTCCCCGACAATGGCTCCAAAAACTTGATAGGCTCCGCAAGTATACAGGTTTAGTTGAAGCAATCAAGTGTCGATCCACAAGGACTAGGTCAAAGTACTAAATTTATACCATCTAAATTTGCTAAGCAATTGAATATGAAAATTCATTTGTAAAGGAAATATCAATACACGATTAACAGAATTTAACC
>JANZLC010000008.1:27149771-27173864 GCA_026413385.1 Erythroxylum gracilipes | reverse complement strand
CATCAAGACCTATTAGGATTTCAGCAAGACGAGTCCAGTTCATGAGATTCTAAATTGGACAAGATCCTGGATAAGCTAATGAACATGGAAAAGGTCTAGAAGAGACTAGAATAGAAAATTGAGCAAGTAACAAAAAATCATGACTCGTCTATTCACAACCTAGAGATTTGAGTGAGAAAGCTTTCTAGTGAATATTGTCAGAGAAGTGTGGAAGACTCTCTATGTAATATGGAAATACATCGAAGAGAGCAATATGAGGATATCACACCTAAAAATGGGGTAGAGCCATAAGGATTATCTGAAAATCAAACTAAAACCTACCTTATTGAAGACCAAGAGACGAAGAAAGAGGACAAAGAAAAGAATTCCAACCCCTTATCATTCACTAGTTCTTGATATACCATATGTGAACATCGAAAAATATTTGGTAGATGTCCATGAAAAGAACCTTATTATTCGAATTAATAATGACCAAGTGACATTCAACATGAATGATGTATTAAAGAATCGGAAGGGGAGTAGCTCATTCAAGATAATTGATTCGTTTGAATCTTCCAAAGAATAAAAGGATGAAGAACAAATGACAATAGACATCAAGTTTGAAAAAGCTATGAAAGTCTTTGTTCGTGAATTAGAAGAAGCAAAGGACAAAAAGGTGATTAAGGAAGAAAGAGAGCAACCCACCCTTTTACCAAACAAATTGCTAGACTTAATAGAAGATTGAGGGAGTATGTTATTCCCTATTTTATTGACAGCTTGTTTGTGAAAAGGACATTACTGAAATTAATTGATTTTTATAATCTTATCAATATTGTCCTTGTGATCATTTTGCAATTTGAAGCTTACTCACAGGCTACAAAATTGATGTTGAACAAGAAGGGTGGAAGCAAGCCACTCATAATTGATATGGGCTGAACTTCCAAGGATGCAAGGTCAAGCTAATCACCCTAAATTAGCAGGTTTAGTAGTTAGATTTAAATTGTTGCGTAGTTAGTTTTTTTTAATTCTAGAATAAGTTTTCAATGATTTGGAATGGTTTGGATTGCTATTTCTTTTACTCTCTTGAATCATTTATAAGATAGGAAAACACTCTTGATGTCAAGAAAATTTGGTCTCAACACTATCGCCATCACCACATCCATCACCATAAACGGTTTTGTGTTCTAAACCTTTTCTTTTCATTTTTTTAGTATTTTCTCCTTATGTTTTTCATATCTTGTGTTTCATTCCCCCCTGGTGTGTTTGTGTACCCTTCTCATATTGAGGACAATGTGATGTTCAAATGTGGGGAGGGTTGTGTGTTTTACCTTGAGTGTGAATTTTGCATATCATATGATAGTTTGTTTAGGTTGTATAATGCGAATTATGTGAATGCGTCAATCCCTAGAACTTAATAAGATAGATTTAGCCTTAAATATAGCCTTTTAGGTTCCGAAGATTTATTAGCTTATGAAATTAGTGACCTGAGTTACTTAGGGCTAAATATGTTGGTTAATTAGGATACGATGTTAGTCCATTCACCCCAGGAATTTGCCATACTCATTTATAATTTTAGGCCAATCAAATATGTGGCATTATTAGTAAATTTTCATGAGAATTATTAGCTAAAGCACTAAGGTAGGCAAAATTTTGTGTTTAAAAAAAAGTTGTATAAATTTTAACTAAAATAACTATTCCACCGGCCTTTGAATTATGATTAAAGCTAGTAGCCAATTGAGAATGTGATATAGCTGAGTAACTGCATCGACACACATCATTATTGTGTGACTTTGTGTAAAAAGGCTATAATGACATTCCAACCATGTTGCTTAATAACAACATGACTTCGTTGAGTAACCAGATCGACATTTATCACAAATGTTTGCCTCTGCATAAAAAGACTAGGTTCTTGTCTTTAAAGAAAAATCAACAAAAACAATGTTGTCAAATAAAAAACCTACCAAACATATTAGTAGCTTGATTTTTCATAAAAACCTACTGAGGAATAGCCACACTTTTTTTTGACTAAATGATTACCAATGTGTGTGTGCAAGTGATAGGGTGAATACACTCAACATTAAAATTTTGATTAGTTTGTACATTTAGTCCAACCTAGAATGACTTAAAGGATTTTCTTTATAGTTAAATTTGTTTCGCTAAGTTTAAGCCATTGTCTCATTATTGCATATGCGTGTTTTGTGTTATCTTGATTTGTTTGATTGTTTTTGTTTGCTTGAGGACAAGTAAACGTTTAAGTGTGGGGATGTGATAAGTGTAAATTGCATCGTGTTTTAGGGTATAGTTTGATATGTGTTTATCCACTAATCCGATCGTTTAGTATATGTTTAGGTTAGAATTGTGTTATTTTGTTAATATTTGTGTTTTAAGTGTTTTATGGGCTAGTACAAGTTTTTAAGCTTAATTTTTTTTAAGGTACCTTGATGTGTTTGTTAGTGTTTCATGGTCAACATCAAAGAATGGAGAAGTTTCAGAGACATTCAGGCTGAAATAATAGCCTACGATTGTGGCACAATAGGCCACGATCAGGATAAAAGCATCCACATGTCATGATTGTGACAGAAGCCCAAGAAATGGCCCACAATTGTGGCCTGCATTGGACAGACTCATTGACACTAAAAAACATCAAGTTTCACTGGATTTTTTGGACTTTCGAACCCCAAAAAAACATAGACATTCTTAGTATACAAGAGGATATTTAAAGAACAAGAAAAGAGGCAGAGAGAAGCGTTTACATCAACCAACTTGTAGAAGACCTAGAGAGAATTCATCGAGTGATAGAGAAAGAAAAGAAGGAAGAAAGAAGAGGAGAAGAAGCTGACTCATCGTACTTCTCGAATCAGGAGTTTCCTGATGTCACTCCCTCCCATCATCTGTTCAGATTGTATTTCCTGTTTATTTTTAGTTTTATTATTGTATAGATTGGGAATAACAGTTTGATGATAGGAGTTTTGAATGTTGAAGATGTTCTAAACTCACCTTCGGAGTTTTATCTTTGAATTAATGAAATATGATTGTTATTGTGTTATTTGGATTTAATTCTGTGATTGCATAATTCGATAATAAACTAAAGGGGTGAATCAAATGAAAAATGATTAAATTGGGCTAATGAGAGTTAGGTGATTTAATAGAGTTAGAATTAAATCAAATTGGTAAATTGTGTGAAGAGAGATCTTGCATAGGTTTTCGGTAGTTTATTAAAGAACTTCAATGCTAATTAAGGTTTTGGATAGGTTGTTAATTGAGGGATTGCAACTTCTATAATTTGATCAGGGTTTATGATTTAAGGTTAATGGTTATAACTCGATAGAGAGTAATCAACCCTAGGATCGTCTAGAACCAATAATCCAGTAATTCATTATTAGTTAGGTTAGCATTAATGATAGGTAAAATTCTCTTTCTCTCAATTGGTAATTTCCTTAGGTTGATTCTTGGGTGTGTGTTGAAAATGTTGAATAATTAATATTTTCGTGATTGATTCTTAATTTGATTTAATTGATTGAATTAATTTCTCGTTTTTTGTTTTGTGTAGTTGAAATTTTATATTATTTTCTCGTCTTAGATTTTATGATTAGATTATCCCTCCTACTACACTAACGAACCTTGCACTTGCAAATTATTGAGGGTATTTATTAAAACTTACACAAATCAAACACCATATCAACTTTCATACAAAGAGTAAACAAATAAGGGCAAATTAGGTCTGCTTGTGCCAATCCTTTTGCACCTTTAATAACACTTGTTGTTTTTTGATGTTTAAAGAACCTTAACAGCATATGAGTGTGCAAAGGAAGATAAACTAATTAAGAATTCATTTACTATTCAATTTGGAGCCACCATTTAATATGAAGGACTTTAGTAATTTTTTACTATAATTTATCAAAATTTAAAGATTAACAACTATCTTTTATGAGTTACTAAAGATTATAAATTATCTTAAGGAATTTGATTTATATGATGTGGAAGAAAAAGGAATTAAACAACTTTAAACTTTCATTAAGCTCAATTATGAATTTTTTGAACAATTATAAAAATGATTTCAAGAAGTTTAAGGCATTATTTGGCGTTTATGAATATGATTTTAAGAATTATTATATTAAAACTATAACTTATATGAATAATAAAGTATCATTAGACTAAAAAAAAAACTTTGTGGGCTCGGTGTTGTGTGGTTAATCGAACTATGACATCAATTGCACGTAGTTTATCAAACTAGGACATCTACTGAACATTGAGACCTATTTCTTTCAATTTTTGGATCTGATGCTTAACAAAATGAAGAGATAGACTAAAGATCACATGAATGAATAACATTCATACTAGCAATGGCTAGTTAGTGGAAAACACTTTTAAAAAGTTCTTTTAAGAGTAAAATACATAAGAGAAGCTAGAGAGAGAGATAATTAGAGATGAATAATAAGAAAAGTGCAATCAAGTGCGAGAAAGAACAATTATTGCAATTGAATGAGAAATTTGTTATGTTATTAGCTAAAATATCTTAATGGATAGTATTTTCTAAAGATATTATGTAAACTTTTAAGGAGCTATGGTAGTTTTTTTTGTTAAAGAAGAATTTTACACATAAAAGATGAGCTTATACAACTTAACAAAGGATTATAAAACATTTCTTATAATTTAGACTAGTGAACGAGTTAAATAAACACTAGTACACAAGATGAGCTAGAATAAAGTTAGATATTCCTAAAATCACTAATACTTGAGCCAATGTTCAATTGAATATCACAAGCAAACATAATTTTATAATCTAGTTTATAACTTTGTCAGCTAGGAAGTGCTTTTCTAACTCATCTTTTTTTATGTAGTCTACTGTTTGTTTCCATCTATATTATGTAAACGGTACAACTAAAAGCTGCTTTAAAAATAACTTTGTCTTGCATGAGGTAATGAGCTAACTTGATAGCCCATTCAGGAATATAAGTATAGTTTCCCACTCTGTAGAAGATTTACATTTGCTATTGGATTGTAGAACAAATTGCTTGGGAAGAATTGCACTAGAAGAATAAGTGATTAGGATATTCAAGCCATGAATTGCATCAGACACATGTGTTCTCTATGGTTCCAATCCATTGGTCCTTAGTTTTTAGCCTCTACATAATTAATAACTAGCAAATTAGTGAGGCTTTAGGAACTAATGACTTACTACAAATAAGTTGACAACAATGAGTTTTAGCTTATTGATCTCTGAGTATCTCTAAACAGGATGAGTTGGTGAACTTCCTTGATATATCCCCTAACTAGTATGCTTTATCCTCCTCCTATTATAGGTTATAATGAGGTAGCAAAGCTATTAGGCTATTAGGGCCTTTAAATTTACAACTCTAGTTACCTCCTATAATATTTAAACTCACTTTAGGTTTGAGAGGAATTGTTATTATTAGTTGCATTAGTTCTAATCTTTCTAACTAGGGACTAAAATAAGTCCAATTATTAATATATAACTTGTTTTGTGAAAATTCCCCATATGTTGTTTGATAAGAGGATAAATATGTTCTCATTATCTTAAAATTTAAACTATGCTTTATGACTTTCTCGTATGATGCTCATTTTCTAAAAGTTTGTTTCCTTTAAGTAATATTCATTTACCCACATTGACCATAAGACTACTTTATCATAAAGTAGTTTCCATACTCTCTTAGTTGGTAGGACTTTTTGTATGATAGAAATTAAGATTGTACAAAAGTCTTCTTCATGCTTAGGAAAACATAGATTCTCTTAATTCACCTTGTCTCCTCTTAAATCTTTGACAATCCAAAGGAAATGTTTGATACATCTCTCAAGCTCCTTGACCATTTTCCTTGGAGAATAGATAAGAGCACTTTAATGTATATAGGTTCCTAAGGATAGAAGAGATTAGTTGTAGCCTTCTTGCTATAGATAGATATCTATTCTTCCACGCACCAATTCTTGATTTTAAGGTCTCTTGAATGCAATCAACGAATTTTGATCTTTTAGTAGTAATGGTCACTCCCTAGTACTTTAATGAAAGACGGTGAGATTCTAAGCCAGCTACTATGCTAAGGTCTATATATATTGAGAGTCAGCAGAGATGAATAAGCTATTTTTTCTAAATATTGATTTTAAGTTCTAACATAGAGGAAAAATCCTTAAGTATTCTCATTATGAGGCTTAGAGAGTGAGTGTTAGCTCCACAAAATACCAAGAGATCATCTTCAAAATCCAAATGAATTATCCTTAACTCCTTAGGATGGTGGTGGAATATAAATATGCTATTGTTATAGATGGAATGCTCAATCATCCTAGATAAAACCTTAACAACAAAAGTGAAAAGGTTTGGTGAAAGCGTATCCTCTTATATAATGCCATTAGAACCATTGAATGTATTTGAGGGAGTCCCATTAATCAAGATGTTATAAGATGCTAAGGTGATGAATTCCTTAATCCAACTTAAATAAGGAGGAGGAAAGTCAAAAGCATCCATACAACTTATAATGAAGTTCTAGTTTATCATATCAAATGCTTTGGAAAAATCAACTTTAATATATAACTTCTTGTAAACTTGTTAGATTCATAATATTTCATCGATTCTTATACCAACAATATATTTTCACTCATGAATCTTCTAAATATAAAATAATTAGTATGATTAATTAAACGTCTAAGAGAAGCTTTCAATATGTTGGCCAAAATTCTAGAAATCACCTTGTATGAAGTGTTGCAGCATGATATAGGGTGATAATCCTTCATGGAGCTTGGATTAGAACACTTCGGAATAAAGCAAAGATATGTTTCATTCATTTCTCTAAGTATTATTAAATAAATGAAAAAGTTTTGGATAGATTCTACTAGTAAGATATCTATGATACCCTAAGTAGGTTTGAAGAAATGAGCACTAAAACCATCAGATTTAGGGGCTTTGGAAGGAATCATATTGAGTAATGTTTGTTTGATCTCAATCTCAGTCACTAGCTTGATAAGGAGTTCTATCATCTGTAGATTGGTTTTGTCCTTGATAAATAAACTTAGGTTCCAATATCTATTATCACAAGTAGTATTAGGCCGAGATAGTCTCTTGAAATAGTCTAGAGTGACATATTCAATCATTTCCTTTCTTGAATGGGAAACTCTATGTTCATCCAGAATCATTGTAATTTTGTTCTTGTTTCTATAGGTAATAATTGAATTATAAAATATTTTGGTTTTAAGATTCCTCCATTTAATCCATTATATTCTAGACTTTTGCTTTATTATGGAATTACGCATTGTAAGGGCTAAGTTGTATTCTCAGATCTTGGCTAATTCAATAGCTCTAAGATTCTTACTATAGGGGAATTTGTAACAATCCTCTTAAGCTTTTTTAAGACTTTCCTTGGCAAGCTACAAATTCAAACCATTTCCTAAGTTGAAGGTTTTTGAAAACCACTTTGAAGCTTCCTTAACAAGCTTAAATATCATCATTTACTGATAAGGTTTAAAACTTGTCACTTCAGAGTTCTAGGCATATCTGATCACTTATTCAATTTTCTTTTTCTTAGTTAGACAATTGAAAAATCTAAATGGTGCCTTTCTATTGGTAACAAAACTAATTTTTAAAAGTTCTATCTAGGAATGATCGAAACAAATTGGGTCTCCAAAATAAGCATCAGAATATGAGAAACTTAAGGCCTAATGTTAATTAACCATAGCCCTATTAAGCTTTTTCTTGATGAAATATAAACCTACCATTTATTATTCCATGTGAAGATTTTTTCATCATATCTCAGGTAAACCATTCATAGAGAAATGATAACTTCTTTCAGTTCCTTCTCTATTCCTCTTACATTTATTCTATACCCCTATGCTTCCAAAGGAGTTAGCATACAATTGAGATCCCCAAACATTATCTAGGAATGGTCTATAAAGGTATTAAATTTTTTATATCCTCCCAGAGCCTAGAACTCTATAACTCAAAATTTGCAGCATAAACTGTGGAACTATCAAATCGAAAAGGGAACATTGTAAGCAATAAGATAAATATATTAACTGACTAGAGGAGAAGGGGTTCAAGATATATACAACATTTGAATTTTAAGCAATAACAATCCTACCATTATAGTGTTGAGAATGATTGGTAATAAATTTTCATTTAGCTCATAAAAAGTTCATACATACCTCAAGGTGGTTAGCTTTTATTTTAGTTTTTAATAAGCCTAAGTTCAAAAGTATCTATTCCATAAAATTTCCTTGATAAATTAACTTTTGAGAGGGTTATTAATCCCTTTGACATTATAAATAAAAATAGTCATAGGTTAGGTTTAGTTTAGAGGTTAGGAGGCTTTAGTTTTGTTTTTCCCCTTTTTTTCTTTCGGACTTTCTTCTCGTGGTAAAATTTGTCACGAAGTTCTTGTAATCCTCTGTGTTAATTAAAGATTAAGCAGGTTTAGGATTCTGACTATCATATTTAATCTAGGTTCAGGCTCCTTTTCTGGAGACTGAGACTTACCATTATCTTCCATTGGTACATTTTCTAATTCAATTTCTTGAGGCTGGACCTGAGGACTAGGAAAGGTTTCTTTAATGGTATTTACTAAGATACAATCAACCCGTTTTTTATTTTAAGATATGATTTTTGAGTTGGATATAAGGAGTTCATCTAATGTGAGAGTGTTTGGAATTCCCATAAGCTTAACATAACTCCCTATGTTAAAAATTCTTCCAATAGATCTCTGATGGATGTTAATTATAATGTGGAGTGTGTTTTAAAGTGTTTTCTTCAGCGATAATCATATGTTTAGGACTTAGATTTATGTTCTTATTAGTGTTTTGTGTGTTTTGTTTGATTGTTATTGATTACTCAAGAATTTGATCTTAATTGAATGCTTGAGGGGATGTTTAACGTGTTTGATGATGAGTGGAGACAAGAAAATTGAAGAAGGAGTTGGAGTACATGATCGTGCATGAGGGAAATAGGAATTTTAGTGAAGCCTTTGTCACAATCATACATGCCATTTACGATCTTGACAGAGAGGATGTTCAGGAAGCTGTCCATGATTATGTATGAGGCAGATTTCTAGGTTGAGAGATTTTTATACTTTTAATGATTCAAGGCTTTTTTTGGGACAAAAACATATGGAGAAGCCCTAGAAAGAACCTTTAGAGGATCAATAGTATAAAAATGAAAATAAAACATCAAAGATACAGCAGACAGAACACAAAAACAAGAGATCAAAGAGACAAAACCTCTGAAGAACATAAATTGCAGAATTTTTCTATCTCAAGCCAAAAGGAGAGAAAACATTTTGAATTCACTACTATTTTCATTCCTTGTTTTTGAATGTTAATTATAAATCAATTAGGATATATGTTGGATTCCTTTTGGGATTACTCTTTAATTATCTATTAAACATTTACATTTTTTATTTAATATAACATACTTCCAGATATTTATTATTTTATATTTCATTTAAATCAAGAGATTAGGTTAAATCATTTATTTTGTGTTGTGCAGCACGAGCTAGTATCATAATAGGCCTATAGACATCAAATTAATAGGCAATTAAAAAAAGATCTTAATTGTTTATTATTTACATATATAATTGTTTTAAATCCAATTAGATAGTTACGAAGAGTTTGATAGATAAGGCAATCACAATTTTATTTCTATCGATTTATTTAAAACTATTTGGTTAGATCTTGAGAGAGGATAATCATAATTATTACATAATTAGGGTCAAGTAGTGTTAACTCAAAAAGCTATAATGAAAAAAAATTAGAATAGAAGCAATTCCTAAGTCTTCATCATTAATTAATCAACTGTTTCACTACTACTTATTTCATCATTCAATTATCAATTCTTTTTTTTAATTCTTAGTTATTTCAACATGTTATTTACCTTAGACAAGGTGTATAAAATTTTTGAGGTGACTATTATAATCCTTGTGTAAATAACACTTTTGATATTATAAGATATGATCCGTATACTTATAGTAAAGAAAATTTTAAAATAAACTTTAACATTGTTGGAATTGTTATCAGGCATTATCAACTTATTCAGTTTAAATTACTTTAGGTGAAGGATTATAACCTTTATCTTACACGATTGCATGTATGAACACAAGAGCAACTAGGAGTTCAAGTAAACTCTTATATATTTAAATTTTTGGCATCACCAAGTAAGAGATAGATATTCAAAAAGTAAGATGTCAAGAAGCTATAGAGATATCAATGTTAGAAGAAAGAAACTGATAAGGACAAAAAAGAACCATCATGGTATTTATGAGGATGGGATTTAATGCTATTCAATAATGGATCATAAGACCACTAGTGTAGGTAAATACTTTTGAGATTAAACTAACTCTGCTAAATATGTTGCAAACTAATGTGTAATTTTATGGACTAGCCAATGACAATCTTAATGCTCATTTTTCTAATTTCTTGGAGATATGTGATAAGTTTAGGCATAATGGATTATCAGAGGATGTAAACAAGATAAGGTTATTTCAATTCACCATTAAAGATTATGCCAAGGCATGTTTGAATTCTCTCAACCTAAAAACTATGATGATATGGGAGCAGTTGGCGCAAGCCTTTTTGGCTAAGTGCTTCCCCTCAACAAAGACTACAAGGATCATAAGCGGATAACAAATTTCTATCAAATTTAAAGGGAATCATTGTACAAAGTGTGAGAAAGATTCAAGTAGTTACAAAAGATCTAGCCATACCCTGACTTACCTAAGGAGTTCCTTCTATAAACATTCCACTACAAAGTAAATCCACCCACTAGGATACCATTAAAGAAGCAGCTAGAGGTTTATTAATAAGGAACATAGTTGATCCTATACATGACTTTTTGTAAGAGATGGCAAATAAGAGCTATCTAAGGACGTCAAAGAGGAGCAAATAGCAATCAACTTTTAGAGATTAGAAGGGAGTGATTGCTATAGATTAAGTGACAGTGTTATAAGCTAAAACAACAAACTTAGGCATATAATTATATAGCTTAAAAGGAACTTCTTCTAGCCCACTTAAGGTAATATAATATAAATATGAACTATGTGGTCAAGAAGTCTATATTATAGCTTATTGCTTTCTAGTGGACAGTGATAATATGGAGCAACTAAACTACATGGAAGGGGGTGGTAACAAACCCTATTCTAATACTTATAATATCAGGTGGAAGATCCACCCAAAATTTCCTTGCTCTAACAAGGTAGGGAATCAAACGATAACTCAAGGCCTACTAGGATTTCAACAAAAAGGCTTAGTTCATTAAAATCAAAGATGGATAAGTTGATGGATATGTTAAATTATAAATTCATAAGCTAAGATGAGAGCTAAAAGAGGATGGAATCTAAGTTTGATCCAATTGCAAAGAATCATGCGTCTTCCATCCATGATTTGGAGGTTTACGTGGGCCAATTAGCTAATGCATTATCTATAAGAAGTGTGGGGAATCTTATAAGCAACACAAAGTCTAATGTAAGGAAGAAACTAAAGGCCATCACACTTAAAAGTGAGAAAGAGATGGAAAAACTAACAGAGAAGAAGGTTAAAGCCCATAAAAAAGAAAGCCAAAAGAAAAAAGATAAGAAGGAGGAGCCTCCATATATCCCTGTCCCTCCATTTACCCTAAAGATCCTATTTCCACAAAGTCTGAAGAAGAATTAAATGGTTGTACAATTTGCAAGGTTTGTATTGAAGAAGATATTGCAAATTAACTTGTCTTTTGTGAAGATTTGAA
Source organism: Erythroxylum gracilipes (assembly GCA_026413385.1). Lineage (NCBI taxonomy): Eukaryota > Viridiplantae > Streptophyta > Magnoliopsida > Malpighiales > Erythroxylaceae > Erythroxylum > Erythroxylum gracilipes. The sequence continues at coordinate 27,162,169 of JANZLC010000008.1, read as the reverse complement.
GAATATGCCTATGTACAGAAAGTTTTTCAAGGATACACTATCAAACAAATGGACTTAGGAGGATAGTAACATGGTCACCTTGACAAAAAATTGTATCTCTATAATTACTAACCACAATAAAATTAACCTTGATGAAGGTGGTAAAGTGGTGAGGAAAAGAAAAAGAAGGTTAAACCCTCACATGAAAGAAATGGTTAAGAAAGAAGTAGTGAAGTTCTTAGATGCGAGTATTATTTACCATATTTCGAATGGTAAATGGATTATTCTAGTATAATATGTTCCTAAGAAAGGAGGAATAATGGTAATGGAAAGTGAAAATGGTGAGATGATCTCCACTGGCGTAGTCACAGGTCAGAGTGTTTGGATTGATTATATGAAGCTTAAGACAATAACTAAGGATGATCACTTTACTCTACCATTTGCAGATCAAATGATTGAAAAGGTGGCTGGATATATAATCTATTGTTTCTTTGATGGATATTTTGGATACAATCATGTTTTTATCTATCTAAAAGCCCAAAAGAAGAGTCTTTATAGAACATTTGGTTATAGATTAATTCTGTTTGTAATTTTTGATGCACTAGTAACTTTTCAAAGGTACATGATGTTTATCTTTGTAGATATTATTAAGGACATTATGTAAATCTTTATGGATGATTTTTTAGTCTTTAAAGACTCTTTTGATCATTGCTTGAAAAATTTGGATAGAGTTCTTTAAAGATTATTAAGATCATATTTGGTTATAAACTAAAAGAAATGTCACTTCATAGTGCACAAGGGTGTAGTTTTAGGATACGAGCTACCGTGTCAAGGTATAGAAGTGGATAGAGAAAAAATGGAGATCATTAAGGAGCTTCCACCACTAAACAACATCAAGGGAGTATAACAATTTCTAGGAAATATAGAATTTTATAGCCAATTTATCAAGTACTTCTCTCTGATTGCTAGACCTCTAACTAATTTATTTATTAAGGATGTATCATCTAATTTTAATAATAATTGTTTACTTGTTTTTAATAGATTAAAGGAGGCACTCATTACAGCAACTATATTGACATTGTCAGATTGGTCTTTACCATTCAACGTTATATATGATGCTAACGATTAAGTGGTAGGATGTGTGCTAAGGTAGTGGAAGGATAAAAGGTTATCTGCTATAAAAGTAAGAAATTATCGAGAGTCCAACTAAATTACACCACTACTAAAAAGTAGTTCTTAGTAGTTGTAATTACATGTGACAAATTTTGGACCCATATTTTAGGTCTAAAGTGATCATCTATATAGACCATGTAGTGTTGAGATATCTGCTTGCCAAGGAAGATGCAAAACTGAGACTTATCTAGTGGGTACTACTTCTTTAAGAATTTTCTGTTGAAATTAGAGAGGAGAAGGGAGCAAAAAACTAGGTGCAGATCACCTGTCGCATCTTGAAAGAGGGGTGGTACAATAGGGTGAAGAAATCAATGAACAATTCCCTGATGATATCCTTAATGATGATAAATTGTCTATTGGTTCTTGGTATGCTGATATAGCAAATTAAGTTGCACGTGGTATACTTCCCCTCAATTTGTCTTATCAACAAAGAAAAGTTTTTGTTTGAGTGAACATACTATTTATGGGATCAACAAATATTATATAAATCTTGCCAAGGAAGATGCAAAATTAAGACTTATCTAGTGGGTACTACTTCTTCAAGAATTTTTTGTTGAAATTAGAGAGGAGAAGGGAGCGAAAAACTAGGTGCAGATCACCTATCACATCTTTAAAGAGGGGAGGTACAATAGGGTGACGAAATCAATGAACAATTCCCTAATGATATCCTTAATGATGATAAATTGTCTATGGGTTCTTCGTATGCTGATATAGCAAATTAAGTTGCTCGTGGTATCCTTCCCCTCGATTTGTCTTATCAATAAAGAAAAGTTTTTGTATGAGTGAACTTACTATTTATGGGATGAACAAATATTATATAAATCTTACGCAGATGGGATAATTAGGAGATGTGTTTTGGAGGACGAGTGACAGTTGTAGGTTGCATAATGTTTTAGTAGGCATTTTAGTATGTTTATAGTTGTTATTTAATTGATTCATGAATGTTTAGTTTTAGAATTGTGTTAGTTGGATAAATATTTGTGTTTGAGTGTTATGTGGGTTAGAGCATGCTATTGAGCTTTAAGTTTATGTGTTTGTTAGTGTTTGAGATTAGATATCAAAGAATAAAGAAGATTTGGAGTAAGCCTGATGGAGGACTTAAGCCCAAGATCGTGGCCTGCACGATGACAGACACAAACTGGCCTCACAAACTTAATTTTTCATGGGTTATTTCGAACCTTTGGACCTAGGTAAAACCTAGTTTTTACCCCAATTATTGAAGGAATATATAAGACAAGAGAAATGACCTAGAAAGAGAGGGCCTCCATTTGCCACTTTGGGAAGCAGCCAAGGAAAAGGAAGAAGGAAGGGAGAGAAGGTGGAGCTTCTGCTACTACGTCAACCTCTAGTCCTCCCATGTTATCTTTTCTTTTTCCATCTTTTATTTTGTTTATTTGATGTATGATATGGAGTTGATGATGATGAACCTTATTTTAAGGATATTCTAACTTCTTTAAGTATATATAGTTAATTTAATATTAATCTAGTTGCTTTTGTTGTTAATGATGCTAGATATTGTGATTATTTGTTGTAATTGCATGCTTTGAAAATAAATCAAAAGAGCAAACTGAATGCAAAATGATTAGGTTGGTTAATGAGAGTTAAACTATCTAATAGACCATGGAAATAATCTAATCGGTAATTATACGGAGGTAGATCTCGTGTAAGGACACGGTTGTTTATTGGAATGCTTAAGAACTAATTAGGTTGTGTGCTATTTTGTTCATCAAGAAATTACATGCTCGGTAGCTCAACTTAATTAGGGTTTATGGTTTAGGGCTTAGTGATTACAACTTAAGAGAGACTAATTCACCCATTGAAAGTCTAGGACTGACACCACATTAACACAAAAGTGACTCAGTTAGTATTTTTTTTGGTAAATACTAAGTTAGTATGATGGTAGGAGAAATTCCTTTTCTTATAATTTGTTAATCTTCCTTGTTTGAATTTCAATCGTCAATTAGTGGTGCTCAAATTTGATTTCTTGCATAAATTTAGAATTCTCATTTTAGTGACTCCATATTTGATTGTTTACTTTTCTATTTAGTTTTTATTTTCATTTGAATTACACTTTTAGGCCTTAAACAAATTAGGATTCAATTAGTTCACTAATTCCTCGTAGGATCGACACCTCATATACTATGCTACGACCTATGAACTTATGAAATATTAATGGTTTTATAAGATTAAAACTTGCCTAACGAGTTTTTGGCACCATTTCCAGGGAGCTAGTAGGATTAATTGAATTCTTTTAGTTTAAGAAATTTTCACCTCTTTTGTATCTGTGCAATTTCATGAACATAAGAGTCACTCGGAGTTCAAGCAGGATCACCGAATCTCTAACAAGTGACATCACTCATTTGGAAGGAGCAATCAAAAGAGCCTGATGCTAATAAGAAGAAATTAAAGAAACGACGACAAAAGAATACAATCAAAGAGACGAGCAACAAACTTTGATGGATTTCATAAGACCAATATTTAATGTTGCAAACTAATGCATCACTCAACCACTAGTGCAAGCAGCCTCATTCGAGATTAAGCCTACTTTGCTAAACATGCTGCAAACCAATGTACAATTTTATGGGTTAACTAATGAGGATTGTAACTAATGAGGATTGTGATACTTTCCAATATCAAGGGATGTTGAAAGATTCCATTGGGATGAGGCTCTTGACCTTCACATGACAGGATCGAGCTAAGATATGGTATCATTCTTTAAAACCTGTAAACATCACAACTTGGGAGTAGTTGGTGCATTAATTTTTATATAACTACTTCCCCTTTACAAAGACAACAAGGTTAACAAAGGAAATTGTGAATTTCCAACAAAACTACAAGGAGTAACTATACGAAGCGTGGGAGTGTTACAAGGAATTGCAAAGGAGATGTCATTATCATAATCTACCAAAGAAATTTCTTTTGCAAACATTCTATCATGGAGGATCTCTTATCTAGAAGACAGCTAAGGAAGGGGAGGAATTGTTAGAAGAGATGGAAAGTAATAGCTATTTTTGATCGTCAGATAACAGTAGATAAAAGTAAACATTCCTAGATAATAAGGGAGTTATTGTTGTCGATTCAATAACAACAATGCAAGCTGATATTGACAATTTGCCAAAACAGTTTAATAGCCTCTAAGCCTCTTCCTCAGCTCCCATTAAAGCAATTCAACACAGATACGAATTATGCAGGCAAAATAACCATTTTACGGCTGATTGTTTTTTAATATAAATGACAAGATAGAGCAACTCAACTACACGAACACATAATTTGGTCAAGGAGGCAGAAACAAGACTTATTCTAACAATTACTATATTGGGTGGAAAACCACCTAAAATTTTCTTGGTCAAACAATTCAGGAGGTCAATTCTGACCTCAAAGGTCACCTGAATTCCAATAGGAAAAACCCAATTCTATGGACTCTAAGTTAGACAAAATCATGGACAAGCTCATGAACATGGATGAAGATAACAAGAGACTTGAAGGTAAATTCGAGCAAGTAACTAAAAACCATGATTATTTAATTCATAAATTAGAGGTTCAAATGAGTCAATTGGAAAATGCATTGTCTTCAAAAGTGTTGGAAGTCTCCTGATCAATACTCAAGCAAACTGAAAGGAGCAACGTAAAGTAATCACACTTAAAAGTGGGAAGGAACTTAAGCAATTAGCAAAGACATAAGCTGCACCCCACCTAGCAGAAAAAAGACCAAGAAAAGAAGAAAGACATAGACATAAGTGAGTACCCTCCTTACATTGCCCCTCCATCATATCCACCTAAGATCCCATGCCCTCGACGATTACAAAAGAAAAAGTTGGATTCATATTTGCAAATTTTGTAGAGAAATTAAAGATTTTGTAAATTAATCTATCTTTTGTTGAGGCATTGGAACATATGCCCCCAAGTATTCCAAATTCCTAAAGGACATTTTAACAAAGAAGCATACTTAGGAAGAGAATCAAACAGTAGCACTAACCGAAAGTTATAGCTCTATTATCACCAGTCATATGCATTTTAAGCTGAAGGATCCTGAAAGCTTCACAAAACCTTGTGTGGTTGGTGAGTTAGAATTGTAAAATGCTTAGGTGAATTAGGTGCAAGTATAAACCTTATGCCTTTTTCAACCATTAGAAAATTGGAGCTTAATAATGTGAAGCCAAAGTCAATGCTTATTTAATTGGCGAATTCATCCATAATGAAATTGTTTGGCGTGGTGGAAGATGTTATGGTAAAGGCGGACAAGTTAATTATTCCTGTAGATTTCATCGTATTAGATTTCAAAGAGGATAAGAATTATCCATTAATTCTTGGAATACCCTTTATGAATAATGGAAAAGCACTGATAGATGTTTATGAAGGTAAAGTGCCCCTTTGGATTGGTGATGAGTATGTGGAGTTCATTATGAACAAAGACTTGAAAATTTCAAAAAAAAAAAGTAGCTCTTGCATGAAAATAATCATACTGGATAAGTATATCAAAGGGTAAGAGAAGGGCTACATTAAAGAAGTAAGCTACGAGGAACAAGTCACAATGGATATAGAGTTTGAGGAATATTTAGAAGTCCCTATTCAAAAATTTAAAGTAGAGGAGTGGACGATGATGATTGCAGAAGAAGATGAGCGATTCACCATTGTACATCACAAACTATTTGATTACATCGAAGATTTATGGGATTTCATCATCGTCGATTATGTTGACAATTTTTTTATTAAAATGGGCATTACAAAAATTACTTGGATTCTTCTATTCAATTGCTTATTTCCTTTTCATTATATTCTAACATGTAGCTTATCTACAAACTATGAAGCTAAAATTGGGCAACAAGGGTGGAAGCAAGCCACTCATAATTGATCCCAGCTAAGTTTTGAAGGAAGCAAGGTCAAGCTAATGACAATAACTTAGCATATTTGATAGTTAGATTGAAATTGTTGTGTAGTTAGATTTGTTTTAAATTATAAAAGTAAGTTTTAAATGATATGGAATGGTTTGGATTACTAACTCTCTTATTCCTTTTAAAGCAATTTTACGATAAGGCGGTAATCTTGGGCATGAAACGAAGTTGGTTTTAGGCTCCAACTCCATCACCACCTCAATCCTTATGACGAGTCTTTATGCTCTAACCCTTATCTTTTCATTTATGCCTTTTTTTTAGTTTTTGTATTATTTTATTTTGATTCCCGCCCTGTATGTTATTTTTTCTTCTCATATTGAGGACAATGTGTTGTCCAAGTGTGGAAATGTTACATTATGTGAATTATATGTCTTTATTTTAAGTGTGAATTTTGCATATTATATGTTAGTTTTGTTTAGGTTTGCATAATGTGACTCGTGTGAATGTGTCAATGGGTAGGACTTAATGGAATTGGTTTAGTTTTAAAAATAGTCTTTTAGGTTGTTGAGATTTATTAGCTTGTGAAATTAGTGTCTTAGGTTACTTTGGTTAAATATGCATGTTAATTAGGATCAGATGTTAGTTCATTCACCTTAGGAATTTGACACATTCACTTATAATTTTAGGTCAATCGAATAAGTAGTGTCATTAGTATCTTTTCATGAGAATGATTAGCTAAAGAAATAAGGTAGGCAAGAAAATATATTTTTAAAGGTGTGTCCTTTTATTTAATAAATAACTATTCCATTGGCCCTTTTTGAAACAAATTAGGTTATAAGTAGAGCTAGTAGCCAGTTGAGAAGGTGATATAGCTAAGTAATCAGGGGCATTCATACAAATGTTGGCCTTCACGTCAAAAGGCTATAATGACATTCCAACCAAGCCGCCTAATAAAAACATGACCTAGTTTGAGTAACTGAGGGACATTGATCACAAATGTTTGCCTTCGCATCAAAAGGCTAGGTTCATGTTAGTGAAATTTAACAAAAATAGTGTATTGTTTAATAAATCTTGCCAATATTTGTGAATAGCATGACTTCTCATGAAAAGCTACTTAAGGATAGTTACAATTTTGATTAACTAACTAATTATCAATATGTGTGTGTAAGTGATATGAGTGAATGAATTTGACATTAAGTCTTGATTAGTATGTATATTTAGACCGAAGTAATTAGAAACAAATTTCATAAGTTATTAAGTTAGAACAACTGAAAGGATTGTGTTTGTAGTTAAATTTGATTTGTAAAGTTCAATGTCATTGTACCATTATAGCATATGTGTGTGTTGTTATTGGTTTGGTTGTGTTTTTTTTTGTTGCTTAAGGAAAAGAAAAGGTTTAAGTGCGGAGATGTTGATAGTTGTAGGTTGAATGATGTTTTAGTAGGCATTTCAGTATATTTTTAGTTGTTAACTAATTGATTCATGCATGTTTAGGTTTAGAATTATATTGGTTGGTTAGATATTTGTGTTTTGAGTGCTATGTGGGTTAGAGCCTGCTATTGAGCTTTAATTTTTTGTGTTTGAGGTGTGTTGATGTGTTTGTTAGTGTTTAAGATCAAATATCGAAGAACACAGTAGATTTGGAAAAAACTCGGCGGAAGACCCATGGATATATGATAGAAGTTGATTTTAGGCCACGATCGTGGCCTGCGCGATGTCATACACGAACCAGCCTCCTGAACATAATTTTTCACAAATTATTTTAGACCTTTGGACCCAGGTAAAACCTAGTTTTTGGAATATACAAGATGAGAGAAATGACCTAGAAAGAGAGGGCCTCCATTTGCCACTTTGGCAAAAGGTTAAGGAAGAGGAAGAAGGAAGGGAGAGAAGGTGGAGCTTCTGTTGCTGCTTCAACCTCTAGTCCTCCCATGTTATCTTTTCTTTTGTCCATCTTTTATTTCGTATATTTGATGTATGAAATGGAATTGATAATGATGAACCTTAGTTTAAGGATGTTTTAACTTCTTTTAGGGATGATGCTGGACATTGTGATTATTTGTTGTAATTTCATGTTTAGAAAATAAATCAAGAGAGCGAACCAAATGCAAAATGATTAGGTTGGTTAATGAGAGTTAAACTATCTAATAGACCATACAAATAATCACATTGATTATTATACAGAGATAGATCTTGTGTAAGGACCTGGTTGTTTATTGGCATGCTTAACAACTAATTAAGTTATCAACTGTTTTACTAATTGAGATATTCCATGTTCGGTAACTCAACTTAATTAGGGTTTATGATTTTAGGCTTAGTGATTACAACTCCAGAGAGACTAATCCACCCAATGAAAGTCTAGGATCGACACCACATTACTGCAAAAGTGACTAAGTTAGCATTAATGATAGGATACATCCCCATCCTCCTAATTTGTTAATCTTCCTTGTTTGAATTTTAATTGTTAATTGGTGGTTCTCAAATTTGATTTCTTTCATTAATTTTTAATTCTTATTTCAATCACTTCATATTCGATCGTTTACTTTTTTGTATAATTTTAATTTTCATTTTAATTACACTTTTAAGCCTTAGACAAATTAGGATTCAGTTAGTTCACTATTTCCTCGTGGGATCGACAACTCATATACTACGCTACGACTAGTGCGCTTGCAGAATATTGAGGGTTTTATAAGATTAAAACTTTCTTAACAAAGAGATGTTAGAAATACTAAATATAACAACAACCAATAAACATCTTGTTGAAATGCAAGGTCTGAGAGGTCCATTAATACGTAGCATTACCCCTAACTACTAGAGAGGCTATTTCTAAATTAGAAATACTAACAAATTATCCAATTTCTACTTATGGAAGGCATCATGGAGAAGAGAAGATGGTAGCTCGAGTATTGGAATGCAAATTCTATTAGCTAAACTTATTTAAGGATGCTTATGAGTATGTGATGTAATGTGATACATGTCAAAGAGCAGGGAACATTTTGAAGAGAGACTACATGCCCCTTTTTAACATCTTTGAGATGGAAGTATTTCATGTATGGGGATTGGATTTCATGTGACCTTTCCTATTTTACATAGGGAACACATATATATTGGTGGGAATGGATTATGTCTCAAGATGGGAAAAATTAATGGAAACTCTAACTAATGTTAGGAAAGTAGTGCAAAAGTTTATAAAATGAGGTTTAATATATTTGGAGTGGTGAGAGCAATCATAAAGAGGAGCTGTATGGGGATTGGATTTCATGTGACCTTTCCCATTTTAGATAGGGAACACATATATATTGGAGGGAATGGATTATGTCTCAAGATGGGAAAAATTAAAGGAAACTCTAACTAATGTTAGGAAAGTAATGAAAAAGTTTATAAAATGAGGTTTAGTATATTTGGAGTGGTGAGAGCAATCATAAAGAGGAGCCCATTTCTTAATAAATCATTTTAAGCTCTTTTTAATAGATATAGAGTTTACCGTCAAGTGGCCACATCAAACATCCACAAATAGGTGGCCAAGTGGAGGTTATTAACCATTATCTAAAGAGAATCTTAGAGAAGACAATGGTTCAAGGAAGGATTGGACATTAAAGCTTAAATAAGTTTTATGGCCATATTGAACCTCCTTTTAGACAACAATTGGTAAAACACGCTTATGAATTATATATAGGAAGGTTTTTCACTTGCAAATGGAGTTAGAGTATAGGGAATAATGGGAAATTAAGGCCTTAAATTTTTATTGGAATATAAATGGTAATAAAAGACTCTTACAACTAAATAAGTTAAAAGAGTTAAATTTTAATGCTTATGAGAATTCTAATTTTTATAAGGAGAAAGTTAAAAGATGGCATAATTCCAATGCATGAAAAGGAAATTCAAAATTTGAGATGTGGTTTTGTTATTTAACTCAATATTGAAATTGTTTTTAGGAAAGCTCAAGTCATATTCAAGTGGGCCTTTCAAGGTGATCCAAATATTCAAACATGGAGCTTTAGAATTGCAGAATGATAAAAGGGAAACATTCAAGGTTAATGGTCATTTATGAAAAATATATTTCTGAGGAGGATATTCATATGAAAGGGAACTATATTTCTGAGGAGGATATTCATTGAAAATTTTTGAACTGAAATGATCAAGATAGTGAACTTAAAATTAACATGTATGTTTTAGTTACATTTTTTGTAATTTCTTATGTATTTTGTGCATTTTTTTAATAATTTCTGAGTGAGTTTGATTGATGGATGTTTATGGCTTGAAGTGTGTCAAATGGTTAGGGAAAATATCAATTTGCATAATCATGCAGATTTGTAAGAGATACCCTCTGTCACAATTATGCATTTCATGCATGATCATGCAAACGATCATACCAAAGGCCAACACTCCAGACGATGTATGATCATGCACATACACAATCATGCAACCATCCTTTTAACTGCTAAAAAACCCTGTCCTATTTATTTCCTTCTTCTTTCTTCATCCCCTCATCTTTTCTTCCATAATTGACATCCCAATTTTTCTTTACTTGATTTCACTCAATTTTCACATGGATTTCACGCTTTCCTTCCATTTTTTCATTGTAACACTATTTACCTACAAATTTAGAGATTTTTACACTAGAAGACTTCCTTTTCCTAAGTTTGATATAAAAAAATTCTGCATTTGTCTTTTGTTTTTTTTTTTTGGTGTTTTGTTGGTTATTTTGTAGATTTTCATAAAGAATATGGCACTAAAAAACTCACGCAAAGATCTAATCCTAAAGCAAAGACGATGGTATTCGAAAGTGGTGCACATGATTTGATGACATATTTTGGAGCCCCATTCCCAATCTTCTCACAAATAAAAGATAAGAAGTTCTAAAATCCCCATTCTAAAACTATAGATGCACCTTGATATTTTGATTTCAAAATTTTGGAAGATTTTAGGTTAAAAGAAAAGGTTGAATTGTTGAGTGCTAGAATTAATTGGAAAATTTTCATCAATTCGATTATGTGGTATATGAAGATTTAACCCTAAAATTCTACACTATGTTAAGTTATGAGTCTAAGAAGCTAGAAATTTTTCAGTTATATTAAGAGGGAACCCATGCAACTTAGATTATTTTATTATAAACTAAATATTTGGATTCTTTAAAACTAAGATTGTAGAATCATATAACGATTTTCATATCAACACTTATTGGAAGAAATTGATTGGATTAGATATGTTTGACCCTCAAAATATAACCAATAATGCAATTAAAAGTCCAAAACATTTGTTACTGTTAGAGAAATGCTCCAAAGGCAATCACGTTTAGCACTTATTGTACAAATCAATTTATAATTAATAAAGACATTTTTATTATTTAGATGTTCATATATTTATGGATTTGATGTTGATCTTAAATTGATTTAATGAAATTCTTAATACAAAATATAGCATGGAGGAAATCATGATGAGATCATGATAATGAGGTTCCTATCATGTGTAATTATGTTAGTATCTAAACTTTCCCTAGTCATAGGATTAATGAGATGGAATATCATTAATTCGAATAGACTAGCACATGTTATACTCCTTGATTAGATCAAGCAGTAGATCTCATAAGCTGTGGACATGAGTTGTTTAGGGTTAACATATGGATGCTTACTAAGGGTAGTAAGTACATTGGATTGACCAACTATGAGACAATCATATGGATATTCTATTCTAGTGTCAATGATAGTCTCGTTATAGCAATGGTGTAAGTATCCTTTGACTTGAGGTTCTAAAGGATATCTCGAATACTGATCCTATTCTTTGACTCAATTCATCGGTGCCTTTTAGCAGTTACTCATAGGGTGGTGATTGGGTACAGCTTGAGGTATTCAGAGGTAATTAAGTAGTCAATAAAGGATGCATCACTCCTGATAAAAGGAGATGATACCTACGGGCTCTTGTCGGGATCATTATGTGAGAGTCTCTAGCTAGAGAAGTTATGTGTCATGAAGAGATTCTTTGAGGATAGATAAAGTGATGAGATCCTTAGGACAAGATCTAAAATCTTTTGGACTAGATGTGACGTAGTCAGTCTAGTGGGAGTTGACACTTTGACCATACTCTGAACTAAGTCGAGTATAGATGGTGAAAGGACGCATTGCATGGCAACATTACATATGGACGGGTTCGTATATTGGAGTTATGTAAATGTAGTGCCCTGAAAAGCAAGTGTATTTACATATAACTTAATCTTCTTCCAGTTAATTTTGTAATGAAAATATTTATTACTAATAAAACAAAAAAGTTTTGTTTTATTTGTATGAGCATTATATAACTACTCATAAGGTACCAAGATTCTTTTGTAAGTAATATACAAATACATGGAGATGTATGGGAAACATGTATATTATTAGAATCTAAATTAGTTGATTCACAATTGAATAATCAAGTTGG
>JANZLC010000008.1:27109565-27120566 GCA_026413385.1 Erythroxylum gracilipes | reverse complement strand
TCTGCCAGCCCAAACAACATGCTCACCAACTGCATTTCCAACTCTGCTACCATTAATAATCATAGAGCCACTTTAGTGCCATATCATTTTGGCCTTCAGTATTTTTCTTCTTCAGGTTTGTGTCAATCTCTTTAGACTCTCTATTTCAAGTATTAATCATGATCAGGAAGCTTGTAGTACAGTTTACCAAACCGTAAATTCCTAATCGAAACACTCGTTCATGCACTCTACCTTGCATGGGTCCGCTTCCGGCAGCTCAAATGTTAGAAGTTCCTTGAATTCAATCATTCATGGTTTCATGGAGTTCTGCTTCTCGATAGCATAATATAGAGAAAGTGCAACCTGTCATTATCAACAATCGGTCTTGGTGCACTTAATCTGTAAGAGCTGTCTAGCTAGTTTAATCTCAACAGTAGTGCCAATATTCAAAATAGTAAACGCGCAGGAGTTCCAGATTACTGCGGTAATTAAAGTTGAAACAAATTTGATTGAGGGTAATACGGACCCCAATAGACCCATATAACAGTTGCCGTAATCCAGAAACTATACATCGAAGGTCAATGGCAGTCGAGGAGCACTGTTTAGAACATTGGCATAAAATGTAAAAAAATGCTCTCGGTTTTGATGATGGCCATCTGTTTTAAGTTTTCACTTAATAGCAGCTGCAAGAGTTGGGATCCTCCTATATAATGTAAAGATTTACAGGTGTCAAAGTTGAAGAACGATCTTGGAGATACAACTTTTAATCCTTACCCTTCAATTAAGCTTCAACGCTTAAGAAAGTTGTCACGTTTTAGATCTCCTACTCACTAATCTGATCGATGTAGATCACTAATATTCGAAGTCGCTGTATAATTCTTAATTTCGTATCATTCAGATAATCACCAGGTCGGAAACATGAGCTGGACAGGAGGAGATTGGTTGTGTGCTGCTTGCCAACACCAAAATTTTAAGAAACGGGAAGCTTGCCAACGATGCCAATATCCAAAATACGGTGGCCCAGATGTAGCAACCTACTTATACAACCGCACAGAGGTATTGGCTGGTGATTGGTATTGCACTTGTGGAGCTCACAATTATGCTAGTCGTATGAGCTGCTATAGATGTGGTGCAACAAAAATTGATTACGCCCCTGGCTGTGGAGGTAGCATTTGTTGTCCGGATGGTGGTGTTCCTCCTGGCTGGAAATCCGGTGACTGGATGTGTTCAAGGTTTGTTCAACTTGGCATTTTATCTTATTAATTTGCAGAGATGCTGCAGTATTGATATGAAATATGTAATGATCAGATAAATAATTGAGAAAACTGCATCATGCCTATAAATTTTCCCATGACATGATTGTTCCATCTTTTACTTAAAAGATTGCTCTGCCTGCCTTAATCTGTGAAATAACCTTGTTTCCTTAAATTGGATAGTCAACAAGCATGTTTTAAATATTACACACACTGGTCACATAATGTGTCTTTTTCCCTGAGAATCTATTCCAATAATTAATGCAATTCCCATTCGACAGGGGCGGATGCGGCGTGCACAATTATGCCAGCAGGACAGAATGTTTTAAATGCAGAACTCCAAGGAGTTGCGGTAATTGCTTATCCTTATTCCGTGCACATTAATGGGGTGAGACTAGAAGGTCTGTTTTGTATTTCACTTCAAATTCTTATAACTTTCAGGTGGTGCTGATTAACGGTTTCAAAAGATGAAGGAAGAAAACGCCAAGCAACCCCAAATTTGATGACTTTGTCTTTAATCAGTTTTCAGATAAATAAGCATTAGGTTGAGCATGGCCGAAGAGTAAATTACCATTGCAAATGGTTTCACTCTTAATGTAACAAATGAAAGGAAGCAAAATCCCGTGTTTTGCTCCTCTTCTTTACCCTTGCCAGGTTCCAGAAATGAAGGAGAATCAATAACAGACAGTCGATATGTCTTCGTATTTCTGTCATCGCGTTTATGGGAAAATGATCGGCGATCTACTCTTACGAGGTGGTCCAATTAATGTGTGGAAGTGTCACCAAAAATGAATCATATATACCTGTCATAATGATGGGACCACCCACCGCTATGCCCTTGATCCAACCGACGGTGAAAATAACTGAAAAGAATAACGATTATTTAATAATTATTATCCATTATTCTGATTAAATAAATAATAATAAAGATGATCATTTATACTTTATTCATTTACAAGATTCAAGAAATTCCATTAACTAGTTGTCTTCAAAAGACATTCTTTCTTCTCGGACCAATAATTTAAGATCCCTTTAAGCATCAAATCTTGAAGAACTGCATAATTACTATCCAGATAAGAACCTGATACCCTTCTTTAAAAATACAAATTCAATGCGAAGTGAAAAGTAGGTCAATTCCGACTTTAGCTTCACTAGTTTCGCCTTTCATGTTCATGGTTTTTAGCACTAGTAGGATGGGGAAATAGAAGTTGATTCATTTACTAATGGTATAAGTCTATCCTAAATTGGAAATTGCTTATAACCATCAATGTTGACCGAATGGCCTGATGTGTTTTCGGATATTGATGCCAAAACCTAATCCCAAGGTTAAATATGCACTGGACTCAATTGTTTGATGGTATATTATTATGATTTACATTAATTTATTTATTTTTATATACCGTAAATTATATATGGATATGCATAAATAATTTAGTTATTATTATTTATGGCTACCACAAAAAGTCACTAAAATAATAACTTCTATATAATTTTCATATCCATTTAATTAATAATTTTACTTTCGTCTTTAATTTGATGTTTTTTTAAAATTAAAGAATGTAATATATTTTCAAAAGGAGAAGACTTGATTGGCAGCATACAAACAAAATCTACAGAACCTTAAAGTAAAGGGGACTAAGCTAATAACAGACATAGATAAAGCTGTAAAGTTGGACAAACACAGAACAATGGATATAGCTTCAGTGATTCTCTAGATGGACGAGGAGAGGCTGTTCAGTTGTTTGGCTTCAAATTGTTAATATTATTGTATGTCGTACAGCTAATTAAATAGTAACGAATTTGGTGTATAACTAATTTAAAATATTTTACTTGTATGTATCTTTATTAATTATATTTAATATTTTAATACTAAAGATAATTTTTCGAATAATTACTGCATAATTAAACTTATAATGAAATCATAATTATAATATTCAATTCGCATTTATGTGATATTCTTAAATTTTTTACCTATAATTTTTTTAGAATGAGATACGGATGGAACAATAAAACTAAAACATATTATATTTTCTTATAAAGAAAGTAATTAATTTTATAAATTAAAATATGTAAAGTAATTAATTTTATAAATTAAAATATGAAGATACATAAATAAACATGTTGGTGTTTATCAAAGAATAAGTTCATTGAATTAATCCGATTATTAGGATCCTAAATGAAATGTTGCTTATATATATGTGTGTGTGTATGAATCTCCTCATTATGATAATGTAAAATTAATCCTTATATTTAAAATTAATAAAGTATCTTCTATAGAAATTACTATATTTTGATTTTACATATTATCTTAATTGGTACTATTTAGATATGGTAAGAATTATATGAAAATAGTTAAGTAAGTAAATAAAACATTAATCATGATAAATTAATTGCCAAGAATATTTCATTCTTCAAATTTCTAGCCAGAGCGAATTGAGGTTTAAAAAGATATTTTGAAACATCAATTATTATTATTATTACTACTACTATTACTACTACTTTTTCTTTTTCTTTTTAATTTTGTATTTTATTTTTATTTTTTTCTATCATTTTATGTTGGTCATTTGAAATCAATCTCTTTATTAATTATAGGTAAGGTTGTATATTACTGAATCCCCTCATAACATACGTCATCGAGATTTCTACTTAATGTTATTGTTGTTATATTAATTAGTAACAATAACATGATTAAATTTAAATATAGCAAGCACTAATTTCATATTATATGTCCAATTAAAGTATTAAACAACCAAAGAATTAAATTACACATCATAATCATGTATAAATATGTTGAGTTAAACAACTTTAATATTTATAATATTTAAATGATCATGACATATTGTTAGAGGTTAATCTTGATCAATAATTATAAACTGTTTAATTAGAGAACTAAATATAATTAGAATGAATTATAATCATAATTATAAAGTATAATCATTACAAACATAATAGAAACTCAATAAGTCACACATAAATGACTAGTTTAAAAAAGAAAAATTAATTTCAATTAAGTTAGACTTAAATTTGAAGTTTTCTTAAAGTTTGAAAAACTTCGAAAATAAAAAAAAAGGATCAAATTCTCTTTTATGGTATTATTTGATAAAATTAAAAGTTAAAATTTATTAACACAAAAGTTATATGATTTTGATATTATCCCACATGCATTTATTTATTTATGAATTTTTCTCACACTGATTAGGCATTATAAATTAGGGTTTTATTTAATTTAATCAAAACAACATAATCCATGACGCACCTTCTATTCTCAACAGTTCAGTTTGTATAGAACAAAACTTTTATTCTAATAGTTCAACGCACGTCTGCCCCCTTTTGTTTCTGGAAAACAATATGAATACTGCCATGCTTTAGGACATCTAGAAAAACTTAAATTTTATTTGTTCTATTTCTTGAAAAATCAATTGCATGCCTCATATTTGTTTCTTCTTTTGATATAATCTAATGCATGCCTCCAATTTTGGAGCTTCTGAAAACACAATCAGCATATCCCCTAGCTTTTATATTCCTGAAAACAGATGAAGCATGCCTGTGATTTGTTTCGCGTTGAATGCGGTTGTGGAAATCGCGCTTTTGGTGTTTTTGGCTTAAAAGCATGTGTTCTGGGTGAGTGTATTCTGTTGTGCATCGATTCTTAATTATTTTTAAGTTAGATTAAGATAAATAATTGCATTAATTCTTAATCAATATTTTAGAAAATTGTTTTCTAAAAATTATATTAATTAGTTTCTTTTAAAATTAAAATTTCTTTTTTAGTAATTAATAAAGATGTTTTTTTTTAAACTAAAGTTGCATTTTTATTCGATTGAGATAAAATAAATTTATTATTTTTAGATGTTTTTTTTTTAAAAGTAAAGTGAGATGGAATTATGTAATACCATACCATCCAGATATAGGCGTTAGACAAGGTGAGAAACTAGGAAAGAGCCCGAATACAAAAGCTTATAATTAAAAGACTTCGCATTTAAAAAGGATGTAACACCAAAAACTAAAAATTTTAAAACCCTTATCTGTGCTTATGTGAATAACTTCCAGTGGCTTTATCACGGCAATTTCCTGAGTTACACCATACATTCAAGCAGTAATATACCCCAGATGAAGCCTGGCTTGAGAAAGTGTCTTAAGATGGTACCAAGAGTTGGATAAGGTTCCATATAGTGACTGCTCTGTCACTGCATCCAATGTGTATTCCTTTCATGAACTCTCTCAACCAATTGTCGAGTGAATAAAGGAGTGCATCAGGATCCAATTCCTTCTTGAAATCTCGAGTACTTCTTTCCTTCCATATAAAATAAATACAACAACTCAGAGACGACTTAAAAAATTATCAAGTCACGTTTGTTTTGAGCTTTGACACCTGAAGCCCACCTCACCACCTACTTGTTTCGTCTCAAATGATTCTATAAATTGCACCATAGAAGGATGTGAGATCAAACATGATGCGTGTACGGGTACAAGAAGAATAAGTGCTCAATGCTTTTTCGAGATGATTTACAGAGAAAGCATATGCCATGATGGTTAGAGTTCCATTTGATCTTGTTAAGTGTCTTAAGTCGTTTTCCTAATGGTCAACCATAAGATTAAACAAGCCTTTGGTAAACGATTATTAAAAAATAGTAGTTTTCTCTGAGGCACAACTTCTTAGAGAGGTTTGAAAATGGATGCATAAGAAGAGTTGATGAATTTACCAATTTGTTCCTTGATCAGTTAAATAGCCATCCTTAAAGGAGTTAGGCCTATAATTAGGGAGGGAATTCAAAATCTCAATTAGTCATCTATGCCCACAATGCCATTTATCATCCTTAATTGTCACTTTACTTCTGCTTTGACATGAATTGCAAGTTGCAGAGTATTATATACGATTAGTAGATGAAAGGGACCAAGCCCATGTTAGTTAGCAAACCAAAATTGGTTATTTTCCTAATGCCTATATGAGCTTGCATTTCTTTGACTAAATAGCCTCAAAATTTCAGCATTTGGCAGAATACTTAAGATGTATTAGCTTTAAGTTTCATACTCCAAAAGCTGCTTCCATTGAGATACTCTTTATGCATCTATTTTATCCACAAGGTCTTAAGCTCATTGAATAATCTCCAGTTTCTTTTAGCCATTAAGACCTTGTTGGTAGTTCTTATACACTTTATCCCAAAGCACCCTTATTCTTTATCCAAACATATTTTTCCAATTGACTTTAGCAATTGTTCTCGAAGAGGATTGTCCACTTTACAAAAAGTTTCTAAGTAGTTTTTTTCAATAGATTTAATAAGATTGAGAAGCTAGAACATATGAGAGCTTTAATAGACATGCATATTGTTGACAAATGGATAAGATAAGTTAACTCCTTCCTGTATAAATAATATTTTACACTTCTATCTCAAAATTCTCTTTGAAATTGATTCAAAGAGTGAGGCACAATTCATAAATGTAGGTCTGGATATAGTGATGGGAATTCCCATCTACTTGAAAGGAGCTTTGTGGATTGGTCGATTTGATATTCCTGAAAGTTCTAGTGTCAATTCATTTGAATAGTGGGAAACAAATAGCTGACTTTTAAAAAAGTTTACTTTGAGGCTATATAGAATAGAGAAATGTTTACGGGAGTGCATAAGGGTACTGATTGAGTCCCTGTTAGCTCCACAAAATAAAATTAAATCATCTAAAAAATGATAAGATATATGGATTCAAATTCTTGCATTTATAATGAAACTTAAACTACATTCTTTGATCAATATTATGAGAAATGAGCCTGGATAATACTTCAATCTATATAGCAAAGGTATAAGATGATATTAGGTCACCTTATTTGATTTCTTTAACACTTTTAAACATAGGAGTGGGCTAACTATTAGTTTTGCTTCCTTATTAGTTTCGCTTCCATCTTAGTTTCGCTTCCTTCTTATTTTTGCTTCCGTCTTAGTTTTTCTTCCTTCTTAGTTTCGCTTCCTTCTTAGTTTGCTTTCTTCTTAGTTTGGCTTCCTTCTTAGTTTTGTTTCCTTCTTAGTTTCGCTTTTTAGTTTTGCTTCCTTCTTAGTTTCGTCACCAAAATTATTGGACATGAAGTTATTTTGACTTAACATTCCTCACATCCCCAAAAGTTCGAAATCACTATCTACACTCTCCAGAGCATCTCCACTTATAGAGATCATAACTTTCGACTTATATGTCTAAAAATTTCATGCTATATACCTTTGGAAAGATAAAAGAAAGTCCTATAATGTTGTAGAAGACAACTTTCTCTAATTCAGCCTATATCAATCCAGAATTGTCCTCGGATTCAGAATACGAATTTTACCTTCATCCACCAATGTACTAAACCCAATACTTAACTTCATGACAAATGTTTGAGCTTCCTAGAGATAGAATTTAAATTCGAAGTCTTAATAAGAAATATAGACATATGTTTCTTCGTTAATCCAAATCAATAATCATCTCGTTTGGATAACTAGAGAAAGTTGTGGCTAAAAGACTGAAGCATACTTAGTGAACATTTTCCATATCAACTACCAATTTGTTTCAAAATCTTTCCTTAACACAACTCATACCAAGATCACCCTTTTTCTATGTCATTTACTCTTCATTCTCAACTTCATGATAAATCAATGGCCTCTATAAAGAAATTATAGGTCATGATTGATCATGAGCACTAATAACAAAACATACACATGTATACATATCCTTCATCAACTTACTACACATATTCAACTTCATTTTTGCTTTCATTTTACTGCTAACTTTCACCTTAATTCTTCCTATTTCAAATCTCTTATCCACCAAAGACACCATAGAAAATCATGTATCTATCCACATTTCTTAACTCTACTTTTCTCTTGTCTATAAATTCTTGGTTCAAGAACTTTCATTTATTTGTTATTTACTCGTGACTAATCACTAAAATTTCTTATTCAATAGTTCTAATCTTCTATGAAAAAGTTTGGGGTCCAACATTGATTGATATAATCAAATGTATAAAGACCTAACGACATATCATAGGCTAAATCACAATTAATACATGAGCGCGCCTCATTTCAATACTATTTAAAATCATATTCAAAATCTATTTCTATGTCAATTTAAAGCATATGCAAATTTCAATTCAATGCCAACTCAAAGCATTTGTACATCTTATTCGCTTTTAAGTGCATTCGAGTCTCAATTCAATTGTAAATCAAAGCTTAAGTAAATCTAATGAAGATTGACTTTTAAATTTAAGTAGTAGCACCAATGAAATTATTCATAAACATACTTTTCATATTAAGGTAAAAGACCATCTTTACAAAATCAATTTAAAGATAAACTCACAGTTTGTCGTTTATCGTTAACCACCCTCACATGTTCGGTGCTTTTCCTTTTTTAGTCCTGAGTCTATAGTGACAAGCAAACTTTATTGTTTTACTCAGCTATGAGGGAGACCCCTGAATGTTCTTAAAACCTACCAAGTTCATCCATAACTTACCACCTTATTCTATAAATTTTATGACAAAGGGCTTAGCTAAATTCTTAGCTTTTATTAAGAGTAAAATTATGTTTTCTTTTCATTCAACAATTGAACAACCATTGAGCAACGTCCATATTTTATACATAATGTCTTCTTTCCATTTAAACAACGTACATAATGTATACATGTTGTTTTCCTTGCATTGAACCATTAAGCTATGTGCAACATACATGCTGCCATTGAACAACCATTGGGCCACATATAAGGCATCTACATACTGGAAATTAATAACCATTGAACAACATATAAAAGATGTGGGTATACATAATGTTTTTCTCTTCAATTAACCATGGAATCAACTCAAACATTCAAATAATTAGTAAGGGAATTCATGTTTCCAGCTTAAGCACTCATATGACTAGCTAATGAGGATGGACAAATGTGATTTAGTATACCAAAATTAGGTGGTAATGTGTTGTCCATCTTTTCCCTGCATGTAGCTAGCGTTGATGAAGATGTTGCCCACAGTTGGAAGCTCAAGTCCTATGTAGAAATTATTTCCTAAGGCAATAACTTGGAAGATCTATGCATGAAGGGAGCAATTGCAATTATTCATCATCAATTTTGGTCTAAAGGAGAAGTAAAATGTCGGTGGAGTGGCTGCTCCATCATCTTTGAAAAGGGTTGCCCAACACATTGCAAGGTTAGTTTCCAACAGATGTCCATTATGTTAGCTCTTACCATCTTTGTTTAATTAATCCATTAACTCCTTAAATCATCCATGACAATTCTTTTCTCCTACATATAACAAGTTGTTTTGATTTTATCTCACAAAAATGGCACATGACCACACCATGAATTGGTCTCACTTGTAATGAATTTTATGTCCCTCACATTTACTCCTTCATAAACGTGGCAATATGAGGTTTTCATACATTCTTATTCCAAAATAATAAGAACTTCTTCATATACGTGAGACCTGCCACTTAAGGCTCATTCACATGTACATGTATTATTTCTTGTCTAGAATAATTAAGTGGCTTAAGAAAAATCTATCCAATTTCGGTAGAAGTTTTATGTCCACTTATTAATATGTTATACCTGAACATATCAACATATAAGTTGGATCGATTTACTTTAAGTATCCTTAACTGTGGCTGATTCTCTCATACTTGGTTTATTTCCTTATGTTTTAGCTCGAAAATGCTTCCAATTTACTCTACGATAATTTAAAACAAGGTCAGTCTTGATCTATCATAAATCCATCCGATCGAATTTATTTTTTGGTCTATTTTCGTACCAGTCAACTCCAATATTTTTTGACTACCATTTGACTTTAATACTTGTCTCAAGTATTGTCAAATCATTTAGGGTTGGGTCCCTAATTCATCTTTTAGCGAAAATAAAATTTACATTCACCTAAAAACACCATTCACATGAAATGAAATTTTATAGACATGTGAAAGGAAAAGTTTGGGGTTTGACAAACTCTCTATCCTAAAATATGGTAAAACCCGATAATGAAACTTAATACAAAAAATCAACTACTAAACTGGATTTTTTGAGCTCTTTAAATATGGGGCATATTTAGTGTTTTTTTTAGTGAACACTGTTTGGGACAAGAGCGTGTCCTAGGCCATGTATTACCCTATTTCTCTAATATCACTTTTAATAGGAGAATATATAGATTGACATGCTTGTATTTTAGATTGCGTATCATACTATTTCCAATTGTTATAATCACATGGACTTTTATCCGACAATGTTAGAGACTATGTCTTCTAGTTTTAAAATGAAGGCATGCATAATAATTTAATCTAATTGGAAGAAATTAAGTGAAAAATTTTTAGTCAAACAATTCTATGTCCTATTCTTCTCCCATATCTAAACCATATATTATCCTTAGTGTGAAAATTAAATTTTCACACATACTTAAAAAATAGATAAATTTAATTAAATAAAAGATAAATACTAGATTAAAGCTAATTGTTAGCCCTTTTTTCTTCTTAGTCATACTGCTCCTTATAAATTGGATCTTTTAATCCAATCTCCTCAACAATGCCCACTTAAGGACCTTTATAGTAAGGTTTAAGGCAATGACCATTCATTGTGAAAACCTTATTTTTATTCTTGATTTTAATTTCTATTATACTACGAGGAAAAACTTTTGTCAAAAGAAAAATGTGTAATCCAATGAGAATGCAATATTAGGAAATAACTTTATTGAATGAACAAAATCTTTATGTTCAACAATAAAATTCTTTCTCAAAATCATCTTTCATGAAAGGACCTTGGTTTTTTCTTTGTTAATGGTTTAAT
>JANZLC010000008.1:27076843-27088053 GCA_026413385.1 Erythroxylum gracilipes | reverse complement strand
TACTGAATTGTATATTCCGCACTTTTGTATAAATTTGTAGTTTGAAATGACTCGAGTGTTTTGCAATTGTGAAAGGGCCCAAATGGCCATATAGGAATTCTGTAAATTCCACTGTATGATTAAAAAGGGCTTATGCCATATTTGATTTTGGTCTTCCGCATATTGTGCTTTGTGATAAAAAACAAGTATACCAATTTCTGAGAGATTGAGTGTTATAGCACGCCACCCTCGCGGGGCACGAACTCGGATATCACAGTCAATGTCGAGTTCGGGTCTTGTGGGAGTGGGGTGTTACACTCACTGATTTTGCAGATAGAATGTGATGAAGATATGCTTTCCATCTTTCTTCTGATCAAAGTGGCGAGACTCTCATTGATTTCTACCACGATATGATCTCTCCCTCCACTGTCTCCTGATCCTCCTGATGAAGTAGCTTGTTCATAATCTGATTAATTTAACCTGCAATATTCATCTTTCTTAGTTAAGCTCTATTTCTGGTCATTAAAGGGGAGCCAAAAACTTAAAACCCCTTTTTTCTCATACTACTTTTATTGTCTTATAAGTAAAACTTAAAAAATGAGTATTTTTATTTATATATAATTAAAATTTATTCTTTTAATATCAACGTTTGCGTTGATATGCCTTGTAGTTATCAATGCAAAAGAACTACTGCTCATTCATGCATTTTTAAGCTTCTAAATTATACTAGTTTTCTATTATCTTCATAATTCGATCTAGTCTGTTATCATTTGCAATCAATTTTTTCTTTTTATTTTAATAATAAACTTTTTTGATGATATTATTTATAACGAAATTGATGTTTATAAGTTGCTCTATGTAAGTGTGAATTCTTATTAGTTAATAACATTATTTTTTAGTCATGGGCAAATGTGTCATATGAAATAATTGAATTGAATTCTAATCTTATTGGATTTGTTCCAAACAGTGTAATTGAATTCAATTCTAATATTACTTGATTTGTTCCAAACAGTGTAAATTGAATTCAATTCAATCTCATTAATGTAATTGAATTCACAGTGTTCCAAACAGCCTGTTAGAGAAATGGTTAGAAACTTACTAGATAGGCATTTTCTCTCCAAAGATCTACAATTTTTTTTCAAAACTTATGTAGGAAAAATCATTATGCCAAAAACAAAATCCAATGCTATAGACTTTATTGGAAAAGAGAACATGTTCATAATTATAATATTTCAAATCATAAGGTAAGAAGGAAGAAAATTGATAGAAATATAAAATAGGTAGGAATTCATGTCATAAAAATAAGATGAAATACTTCATGTAATGGGAAAGTGAACAGTTTGGTAACCTACTGAATATCAATGTAATTAATGCTTTGAAACAAGCAATTCCAGCACAAAATCAACTGGCTCTGCTTAGTGACCTAGAAGTATAAAGGGAAATGAAATATAGAAAGCAAAAATATGCAGGAAAAAGAATTGAAGCAAAAGTAATAAATTTAAGGTAAATATAGCGCTGAAACCTATAACATTACGGAGTAGTTTGTAGTAAATAATAGAAGATTATATAAAAAGAAACAAAAAGAAGAGAGTGATTGATTGAGTGAGTAGAAATACCTTCTAACTAAGCTTCCACAACTGAAGTGACTAGAGACCTTTTGACGTAAAATAACCAATATAACTATCTTATAAGGCTTACGAACAAAGATGGAAAAAGTTAAAGGTACATGTGTGGATCAAATCCAAACTATCTTATGTGCATACCGTACCACAACTAAAACTTTGATCAAGGAGTCACTTTTCAATTTGGCCTTTTGAATAAAAGCATCCGTTTTGCTATAGTTGAATGTGGAAAGATTGATATTGATAAACTTTCAATAGGAAGCAAATGAGAAACATTTTATAAGTGAGTTAGATCTTTTAGTGGAGTGTTAGGACCAATCTTTCATTAGAATACAATTTATCAATAAAGAATAAAGAAGTATAAAATAAAAAGAACATGAAAGTAAGATATGAAATAAAGAGATATAATCCTAGGAAGAACGGATGTGTTTGATAAAGTTAAGGGAAAAACAAAATTAGCCCCTAAATAGTCTCGTCCATTTCTTTTAAGGAAAGTTGTTAGACTAAGAAGTTATAAATTGTGTTATTTTAATAGAAAGAAAATATTTGCAACATAGAATGAGCAACATCTATATTCCTATTATTTTTATCAACTATTTCTTCTCAATATTTAGATTTTGTTATGGTTACTACAATTCATTATCATTAAAGAAGATGATCAATCAACAAGATGTTTTATAAAGGAAGAATGTATTTCTAAAGACATAAAACATTTTACAAAACAAAATTTATTCAATAAAGATGCAACTTTGCATTTATAAGAATCATGTATCAAAAATATTTTGCAAAGTCATGAAGTGCTCCTAAAACCTAATGCTGATCACTTTATTAAACAATTTATGGAATTAATCATGCTATAAAAAGAAAATTTCTACTAAGATAGAACAAGCAATTGGTTGGTATACACAATTGAACAAGAAGAATTTTTTATTAATTATAACCTAAAGAACAAATAAGTTATAGTGAAGTGTTTGCAAAAAGATAGAAAGTAATACACCCTAAGTGACTAGGGGAACTATAAAATAGACAAAGTCAAGAACCTACTATAAAGATAACATAAAGGTCACTTGAATAAAGCCATTTAAAAGTTAGGTATCTTTGGATCTTACATCTCCAACCTTTAGAATCACCACCTAAGTCATTATTAGATATTTACACTTGTAGAAGCCCTCGATAAATGGAATAACTATGTTGTCGTAATTTTATTTCAAAAGACTCACTTTTAAGGAATTTACAACACACGACAAACTTGTTCTTCTTCCCGGTAAAGTACTTACATTATTAACGAGCAACCAGATGAAAGTTTCTTATAGTCTGTAATCAAACTATGAATCTTACTATTGAGGTCCTCTCTCTCTCTCTCTCTCTCTACAATTTTTTAATTAACTCCTTCACAGTCTTTTAAATGACCTTTTGCCATCTTCACATTGTATTAAGAAAACCTTCACATTTCTCCCCATCCTTAAATTTGAAGACCTAAAACGCACTAAGAGCCTATAAAAGATAACTTTTATAAGACACTGGGATTTAAAATCATTAGGAAAGTTTAAGAGGATTATACTTTGGTAAGGATCTCTTCATCCTATTAGTGTATGATCTCTAAGGAATTCTCCCCCAATAGCTTCTTATCTTTAAGTAAGCCAATGCCCTTACAAACCTAGGTTCCCATTAGTGACTAGTTAAAGACAACATTAAGAACCTTGATATCCTATTTAAGAGAGAACAACTCATACTTAAGCTTGATTTTCTCATCTTTATCTTTGGAAGAAGTAGGCTTGAGGAAGTTAGTTAAACCACCTTAGTTAAGGCTTAAAGAGGCTCAAAAACTTGTTTTGCTTTATATGAATCTAGATCACTATGATTCACTAGGTTAGAAGGAGTGTTCTTCCAGGTTTAAAGAGGCTTTGCATAACCCTTTTCTTTTTCTTAGCAATATCACCCTTAATCTAGATCAATATGATTCACTAGGTTAGAAGGAGTGTTCTTCTAGGTTTAAAGAGGCTCTGCATAACCCTTTTCTTTTTCTTAGCAATATCACCTCTATTACCAATCATGAAGACAAGCTTTTGTATTTATCCTTATAAAAAAACATATACAAATTAGTCAATTCTCATATTAGTTATATAACTTGAAATGATTTATATATGAGAAACCTATAGGTCCATTAGTCTATAATTAGCCTCCAATAAAAGATCCTCTTCTAACCATTCATCATTACGAGAAAAGGAGATTCTCATAATGCATCAAAGTTTGTACATATGAGTTCAAAAGAGCATTTTCTCTTATTGAAATCTAGGTTCACTTTCCCTTAGGTTTATTTAAAACCCTAGCTGCTTTCTTTTATTAAAGATAAGATTAAGAAATCATTCTTCCATTTATGGGCATTTTTTGGTTATTTGTTCGTATTCATCTTAGTTTCAACATTCAAATTATACTAAGTGGGAAGTTTTCTTAAAGGTCTGATTTAGTGCATAAACCAAAAACAACTTTAAGGATGGTTTAATATTCTTTAAGTGTTAGACTACTTAAAAGAAATAAGATACCAAGAATGAGAATAAAGTTGACTAAGAGACATATATATCTCTCGTCTCCTTTAAGGTTTAGTATTAAAAATTGTTAAGTGGAAGTCTCATCCTACACTTAAAACTATCATAGTACATACTAACTTTATTAGGTCTAAGGAGCATGTCCTCTTGAACAAAGAGGCATCCAATACTTATACAAGAAAGAATTAAGAAATATGTCTTCATTCCCTCTAAATCACGAACCCTTACTCTAACTATATAGCTTTTGGGTTCAAATATTGTCATTGTTCTACTATAAGTAATTGTGATCTAAATTCCCTGTTCTCTACCCTTCTTATCAACTCAATGCTACTAAAAATGTTAGACTTTTTTCCAAAGATACTAGTGCTAGAACTTGACATATTAAAATGGGACATCTTAATATAAAAGGAACATATATAAAAGCTCAAGAAGGGATATATTGAGAAAAAGATCGGCTTCTAAGTTAGGAGTTTGAGTTTAAAATTTGGAGAACTTCAAAATGAATTTTTTAGCTTCTCAAAATTGGTACAAGTTCAATGGATAAGAGATGATAGACATTTAACTATCCTACTTGTTTTCCCAAGTACCGTAAGTGCACAAGTCATCTTGTAATATACTTGGTATCGAATCCCACAAGAATTATGTAGTCATCTTAGTAGTTTAAATTAAACTTTATTTGAGTAATTAATTAACGAAAAAAAAACAATCAAAGTAGCAATTAGGAGAAAAAACTAAAGAATTAAGGTTACCAAAAACAAGAGGAATCAAAGCTGAAATTTGAAAAACTGAAATACTAAAGTTAGTATTACCCTTAGTACCCTATGCAATCTTTCAATTTTTGTCAATATGATCATGTTTAGTCCTAAGTATTTTCTAATGTCTCAGACCTTTCTCTCTCAATACTTGGACTGAATAATCCCAAAATAAAGATTAAAATATAGTATGTGATCTCTCAACCTCCATTCCTAAACTAATCGTTAATTAGATTTGATTACCACGTTGGACAGTTACATCACATCCCATTTCTCTATGTAAATGATGAAGTAACTTGATAAATGGAATGTCCTATATGAATGCCCACTCTTATGGTACACTCACAACATATTTCTCAATGCCATATCTCTATGTAGACTAAGCATGAGCATCCAAATACCATAAACACACATAAATGATCATAACATTGCACAAAGTGAAGTCTTACATGGGTTGAGTAAAAATAATCCTAAAATAGCTTAGCAATCTGTCAAACACAACTCAATCATCATCAATACATGTTCCAAAATTCTGCGCATACAATAAACAGAAATAAATCAAAGAAAAATATGAGAAAAAGATAGGAAAAAGAAGCTTATTGCATGAGGAACCAAGCTAGAAATCTGGACAGCTTTGGTGTAGCATTGGAATCCTTAGTGTTCTCCTCCAATATGTAGCTCCAAATGCCTCCTTTCTGGCCCTCCTTTGTTCAGTTATGTTCTCCCATGAAAATCCCCTATTTTTGGCCTCCTTTCTTTGTTTTTATGCAGCCCTAAATCACTCATCACATGGCTAGTACACCAAACCTAGACAGTTGTCATTTTTGCTCCCCTTTCTCACGTTTTTGTCACCTTTTCTCCTTATGCTGACCCACTCATGTTCTTTTCTCTTGTCCTAGCCTTCCCTCCTGATTTTGTGTAGTTAATTGTCCTTAAAACATGGTTGGCACACAACTTTTATGCTAACCATTAAGTCACAGTTGTGACTAGTAAGGTCACAACTGTGACCACCAATGTCAAATTCCTATTATAATGTCCTAACTTTTATTCCATGCTTCCTTCACTCAATTGTTCCATTTAACCTGCCAGTAAACCATGAAAATAAGCACTTAATCATGCCTTAACACATGCCAATTAATACACAAAATAAGCACTTAATCATGCCTTAACACATGCCAATTAATAGACGATCCTAAGGTTGATTACTCTCTCTCTAGTTATAATCATTAACTCTAATTTATAAACCTAATCAAATTATGGAAGTTACAATTTCTCAATTAACAACCTATCCAAAACCCTAATTAGATCTGAAGTTGTCTAATAAACTATCGAAAACCTATGCAAAATCTCTCTTCGCACAATTTACCGATTTGATTTAATTCTTCTTCTATTAAATTACCTAACTCTCGTTATCCCAATTTAATTATTTTCATTCGATTCACCCTCTCAGTTTATCACCGAATTATGCAATTACAGAAATTAAATCACAATAAATCCAGTAAAACGTAAACAATCAAATTTCATTAAATTAAAGATAAAACCCCAAAGGTGAGTTTAAAATATCATCAACATCCAAAAATCATCAACTATTATTCCAATTCTTTAAAATAATAAAATTGAAAATACTAGGAAATAAGAAATTGAATGGATGACGGGAGGTAGCGACGTTGAGAAACTCCTGATCCAGGAAGTACGTTGAGTTGCTTCTTCTCACTCTTCTCTCTTCCTTCTTCTCTTTCTCTATTTCTTGATAATTCATTCTAGGGTTTCTCTCAAAATTGGCTGATGCAAAAGTTGCCTCTCCTCATTTGTCTTATTCTTTAAATACCTTTTTTGTTCTAAGCAGCTCTAGGTTTTTTCGGGGTCAAAAAGGTTTGAAAAATCCTCGAAAGTTGACATTTTTGAGTGTCTACACGTCTGCTAGACGTAGGCCACGATCGTGGGCCATATCTTGCGCTTTTGTCACGATCGTGACATATGGGCCCCAATTATAGGCTAACTCCAATGCTTCTGTCACGATCGTGGCTTGATGTGCCACGATTGTGGGCTGTTGTTTCTGCCTGAATGCCTCTGAAACTTCTTCGTTCTTCGATATTGACCCTGAAACACTAACAAACACATCAAGGTACCTCAAAAACATAATAATTAATCTCAAAGACTTGTACTAACCCATAGAAAACTTAAAACATAAATAATTAACAAACTAACACAATTCCAACCTAAACACATGCTAAACGATTGAATTAACAATTAAATATGTATCAAACTAAACTCTAAAATACAATGCAATTCACACTTATAATTCACAACACAATGCACACATTACACCAAACATGCACACTCTCAAAACACGCAACTATATGATATTGGCATAATGGCAATAATCTTAAAGAAATCTTTCAATCTTAAATGCAATCATCCAATATAATCCAACATTTCAACTCATTCATTCATGCTCAAATGGAACGAAATAAATATACATTTCAATCAAGATAATTATAACCTATCCCTATATTTATGTCACTTGAATAAATGCATTTATGAATTTCAATCAAGGAGAAAGGCATTCTATTACCAAATCGCCCTTATGAAAATTATAGTTATTATACAAAGATCGGTAAGTTTTTATTTGATTAACACACATTATTTAATTATGTTTTTAACGCTAACCTAGTCTTTTACATGAAGGCAAGCATTTGTGATGAATGTCCCTCGGTTACTGTTCGTAAACCGCAAGTGCACGATTGTCGAAGTGAGTAATAAATTGGTAAGAACTGAGTCGTGTCTATAAGGATTATGAGAAAGTTCAAATCTATGATAGCAAATAGTGTTTGAAATCGGGTTTAGTGAAATTTTGGGAAATTAAAAGCAATGTAACGCATTATTAAAAATTTAACAAAATTTCTAAGCAACTACACAATTCGATTCAACCAAAATAACTATGAATATGACAAATCTATGCAATAACTAATTAAGAAAAGAGTGCAACAATTGACTAATTAAAGGTATTAACTTCAATTGGGAATGACTTTCTCTTAGGGAATGATATTTTTGTTAACCTTAATATTGAATTAGCTATCCTCCACAAATGAACAATCCTAACCTTGTAGGTGAATTTTAAGAGTAATTAATCACCTCCTCCTAAAGGTGAATTAATCTATCCACTCTAGACATCACTTAGTAATCCCTTGCTTAATTTTTTTTTCTTAGAGTTTCTTAAGTTCTACACTCAAACCTTCAATTTTCACCTCCTAAGTTTCTTGGGTCTCCCAACTTATAAGAAAATCCTAGCCAAAATTTCCTTCAATCATCTAGCAAAAATCCTCTTTTTTCCAAAGGTAAATTTATACCAAGCCAACTTTCAATAATCCAAAGTAAGAACAATTAAACCCAAGGAAAATCAACAAGCATATGAATATTAAGTCAAGGATTCAACAATGTTCAAAATTAAAGCATCAACAAAATATCAAATCCCTAAGAGAAATTAAAGTTTTAGCCACAAATCATCATGCCAAGCAATCCACAAGCATAAACCCTAGACAAACT
The DNA here is from genome assembly GCA_026413385.1 of Erythroxylum gracilipes. Classification (NCBI taxonomy): domain Eukaryota; kingdom Viridiplantae; phylum Streptophyta; class Magnoliopsida; order Malpighiales; family Erythroxylaceae; genus Erythroxylum; species Erythroxylum gracilipes. Next base: position 27,079,608 of record JANZLC010000008.1, on the reverse strand, counting down.
CATGAACGAATCAAATATAACCGAAAAGCATGGCTCCAAATTTTAGCAGAAAATGAGCTCTCCCCTCTCTTTGTGTGGTTGATTGGTTCTTTAGTAGAGGGTGCATGCGTAAGTGCTAAATGAAGGCTACTGCTTTGGTGAGTAAATGGAGGGTTTTAGGGGGTGTGTTTGTGCGTGAATGGAGTGTTGTTAGTGGATGGGTGTGTTGCATTTTTGTGAGTGAAGGATGGAGCTTATGCTTGCGTTGTCTTGTGCTAGTTGGGAGTGAATGACGTGGAGGTGTACAAAAAGATCTGATGGAGGCTGCTTTAGTGGAAGGATATACGTGCTTGGCTGTGCGTAAAGACAGGCTATTGTCTTGCGGTGGCTGCTGGCAAAGGCTACTGCGTGGAAGTGTGTTGGCGTGCTTGGTGTCTTGTGCATAGAAATGAGAGCTGTGTTAGTGGAGATACTGTAAGTGGAGAGTGTTGTGCATGAGTGGAGAGTGTTTTGTCTTACTTTGGAGGCTGTGTTGTTGTGCATAATTGGAGGCCTTGGTGAGTGGAAGTGGCGTGAAGGCAAGCTGTTGCATTATTGGCGTGGAGCGGCAGTAAAAAATGAAGGCTAATTCTTTGGAGTGGCATGAAGGATTTAAGTTGGGCTGTTGTGTGAATAAAGGGATATGCGTTCATGGCTGTGGAGGCTACTGTGTTTTTGTCTCTTGTGCGTGGAGTGAAGAGTGGAGGCTACTATCTTTTTAAATCCGTGAGTGGAGGCTTCTTCTTTCCAAAACATACTAAACCCTCTCATTTTGCTTCATAGGTTGCGTGCATTTTTTGTCTTCTTTTCTCTTTTTCAAAGCACACTGAACTATCTGCTTTTTTAAAAAAATGATGGCCATCCTACTTTGTGTGACTCTTTTCAGTGGCAACCCTCTCTTCTTTTTCTTTATTTTTTTTCCAAAAACTTGTAACACTCAAAGAAAAACAACAATTTAGCATATATCCACTCCAAAACACTACACAACTTACTTACATTAATGCATCAAATAAAAGCCTATCAATATCTCTATCAAATACCCCCACACTTGAACTATTGCTTGTCCTCAAGCAATTTAAACATAATAAAAAAATAATTTCATCAATTCGTTTTCAAAGAAAATCGGGTGTGTGCTTTCATTCAAACTTAACAAACTCAAGCTTTGGGCTATTATACATATCATAAATTTTCATCAATGCACAAAAATGAGGTCAAAGGCAGACACCATTGATCAAAGGCACATATAAAATTTAGATGGATTTTTCTCACGTTTTCGCTCGAATCATTCAAGTGTTTAGGGTCAGTGTTTCACTCAAGACTCCCTCTAAAAGACTACACTACCATAGGCTTGCATATTGACCAATTCTCTACTATATAAAATACAAACCAATATGGATCAAAAGGACTTTTATTTAGGGTTGTAATGGGGTTTAGTTTTAGGTAGGATAAAAAGGTCGTTGGTTAATTTATAAGCATTAATAAATTACTAAGTAAAAGGGACAACTAAATACAAAGTCTGAGATATGCAAATGAATACATGGGACTACTACTACTTATCACTAACTAATGCTACTATGTTTGCTTCTTTTTCTGTGTCTTTCTTTCTTCTTCTTTTAATCATTTTTCTTCTTTTCTTTTCTTTTTTTACTTTTACTTTTTTTCTTTTTTCTTTTTTCTCTCTTTTAAAAAAAAGAAAGAGAAAACCAAAATGAGTAGGAGTACCTCTATAAACATCTCAAGGAAAAAAAAAAGCAAGCTCAAAAGTCCCAAACTATAGACCAAATGATCACTTAACACTTCATTAACTTATGATCGGACAAGGCTAGTGGGATTTTGGGTTTTTAAGTGTTTATTATGCAATCAAAAAGGGTAAAGGATCAAAAGGGGTTGCAAGGGATAATGCATAAGGTGGGTCATTTAAGCTAATGGGTTTAAAACAAAGAATGCCTTCATCATTTCCATAAAGCATGCATCTCGTAATTTCAAACCAGTTCAATGCAAGTTCTAGAGGTAATCTTCCTAAGGGAGTATCACACATAACCAAAAAAAAATGAAATGAATATAAAATGCATTCATGTAGGCCTAAAATCTCACATATGCTTATGTGAAAATCCATCAAAAATTTATACATTATCTAATCACTCAAGCATCAAATTTCTGACAGAGTTTATACAACTAACTACTTTAATCAATCCATATAATTGACCTTCCACTCAAGTTGCCTAAGTCAAATTCAAGCACACAACTCAATCCTCAGTCCAACTACTATGACAAAATGGCATGGTTCAACCTTTATCACAGTTCAAGTGAAAAATTGCAAAAATTTTAAAATTGATCCCACCCCCACACTTAAATGAGACATTGTCCCCAATGTCAAAAAAAATAAGGAAATGAGAACATAAGGACTCCCTGGATTATAGAAGGCTCAACGACTTGAAATCAGAATTCACAGCTCCAATCTTGCATTCCTAAAAAAACAGATAAAGAAAACACAAATGAGATACTTAAATGAAAGCAATAAAAAGAAATTGAAACAACAAAGAACTAAAATTAAAGGATAAGATTGGGGTGCCTCCCAACAGGTGCTATGTTTAATGTTAATAGCTCGACGTAGCCATTTGATCCCAGGTCTTTGAGTGAAATGTTTGCAATGTTTCTCAACTCTTGACTATAATAATGCTTCAATCTTTGCCCATTCACTTTGAAAGTTCTTCCATCACTTCCCTCAACTTCAATCGCTCCAAAAG
>JANZLC010000008.1:27061438-27075748 GCA_026413385.1 Erythroxylum gracilipes | reverse complement strand
AAACAAGTGTTGTTGGCTTCCATTAATGCATGCTATTCATGGTCATTAACTTCCCATAACTTCCATTAATGCATGCTTTGCATAACCATTAACGTTCCATTAGTGGTGGGGGTTATGGAAGGCCAAATGGTGCAAAAAATTGAGATGATTTTTGTGCATCTTGTGTAAGACAAAAGAAAAAGAAGGTTCTTTTTCTTACACACACACTTTTTCTCTCTGACTCTCTCAAGAGTTCTTGTCTTTGCTAGCATAAAGAAAGAATTCTAGCCATCTCCTAGTGAGGTTTCATCCTTCAATATTCGTCTGGACTTTCATTAGAGACGATCTGCATTGATCGTTGTGGTCCAACATAAAGAAGATTAAAGAACGAAGCATATCGTCATAAAGGTATGTAAACATCTTACATTTCATGTTTTTGTTTTTCTATATCTATATGCATGAGTAGATCTAGTTTCTAAGGTTCTGTTTTATTTCCTCTACGTATATTTGATATATATTATGTATGAGATGTATAATTGGAACCTAACACTAATTCTGTGGCTAGCTGGCCTATTTGCACCTCCAAATTATGAATGGACGACGCTAGATTTTTGAACATTGACTCATTCCATGCTTGAGCCTTCTTTTGTTCATCCTCCATCCTCTTTATGTTTTCCCCCTAGTCATTAAATTTAGTGGTCACCACCTCAATCAACTTATTGAATTTGGACTCTAAAGCCTTATTAGAGTCTTGTTGGAATCTAGGTGGGCCTGGATACCTCATATTGTTTCCAACAAAATTACTCAAAGAGAAGTTTGGGTGGTTTTTCCACCTCGAGCTAGAGTATAGATTGGTTGCTTGGTTCTGCTTACCCATTAATTTGCTTCCTCCATTCCTTTATTGTTTAACAAGTAACAATCTACTATCATATGTTCATGTTGGTTGCAAACCTACTGCACCGTACTTACAGAACTCGATGGAGTGTTCATATTGTGTAATTTCCTTGTTAGTAATGCAATCTATGTTGACTAGTTGACGTAACCCTATTTTGCTCCTTCACTTGATATGGCCTACTCCTTTCAATTGACCACAGACAGCTATTAGTCGTCATATCTTCAGGAAGATCATACGCGACATCAATGGTTTTCTGCATCAGTGAACCACCGACTGTGACATCTATTATGCTCCTTGTTGCCGCCGTAACTCCATTGTAAAAGGTTTGCAATAAACACTCTCTCAGAAAGTTATGATTGGGGAAACTCCTCTATAACTCCTTAAGTCTCTCCCAAGCTTCATAGAGAGACTCCCTGTCATATTGTTGGAAGGTTGTGTTCTCCTTGATGATTCTTGTGGTCTTAATCAATGGGAAATATTTAGAAAGGAAAGTTTGGGCCAACTGATCCCATGTTCTCATAAATTTAGGGGTCAAAGTATTCAGCCATGCCTTCACTCTATCTTTTAAGGTGAAAGGAAACAATCTCATCTTGATTGCATCCTCGGATAATCTATTGTATTTGAATGTGCTACATATTTCTAAGAAATTCTCTAGGTGTGCATTGGGGTCTTCATGAGGTAGACCATAGAATTGCACATTCTACTAAAGGATGTTTAACAAGGCCGACTTAATTTCAAAATTATTAGCATTAATAAGCAGCCTTGAAATTCCTTATTGGTTAAGATTGAATCTTGGCCTCATGAAATCCATTAATATCCTCTGATCTCCTATTTCTTATTCCTCTTAATCAACCATTATCCTTTCAATTTGATCTTGCCTACATGCTTCCTTAATTTACATTTAATTTTGGTGATATCTACATTTTCTTGTTAAAAAAATTCCCCCAAGTTTCTCATTTTCATACACTTACCCACACACGATGAAAAAGCTCTAACTAAACTAAATAACTAAGTGAACAAAACTAGCTAAGTTAAACCAACTATTTGAACTAAACTAAGAAAATTAAGAAAAATATCAAATCAAAGTTACTTAAACTACCATTGATGTTAACGCCAAATTCCTTGGCAATCACGCTAAAAACTTGATAGGAATTTAACTATCCTACTTGTTTTCCTAAGTACTGCAAGTGCCTAGGTTGTCTTGTAATATACTTGGTATCGAATCCCACAGGAATTGTGTAGTCACCTTAGTAGTTTAAATTAAACTTTATTTAGGCAATTAATTAATGAACAATTAAAAAAATCAAAGTAGCAATTGGGATAAAAAAATCATAGAATTAAGGTTGCTAAAAACAAGAGGAATCGATGCTGAAATTGGAAAAACCGAATTATTAAAGTTAGGATTACCCTTACTACCCCATACAATATTTCAATTTTTGTTAATATGATCATGTTTAGTCCTAAGTATTTTATAATGTATAAGCCTTTTCTCTCTTAATACTTAGACTGAATAATCCTAAAATAATGATTAAAATCTAGTATGTGATCTCTCAACCTCCATTCCTAAACTAATCATTAATTAGATTTGATTACCACTTTAGATAACTACATCACATCCTATGTTCCTATATAAATGATGAAGTAACCTGATAAATGGAATGTCCTACATGAATGCCCACTCTCATAGTACACTCACAACATATTTATTAGCCCCATATCTCTATGTAGACTAAGTGTAGCGCCCCTTGACCATAATGTACACACTAAGACGACTGGAGGTCATTTCAGTACATATCCTACGATAATGGCACGCTACGATCTATCACTACATTCACTTCTCATGATATCATATAATTAATCACTTATAAACATCAATAGAAAATCACAATATTTTAAAAAATAACTTTTTCCTTATTTCATTGCATAAAAACCGAAAGTCTACAATGTGTCTTTCAACACTCCTTACATGTACATCATCAAAACCTAATACAAAAGTGCTATGTGAACGAGGAAAAGATACAAAATCTATCTAGTCTGTCCAACAATTCCAGCTAACCAACCTTTGAGCCTTGACTTCTCTTGCCAAATCACAATCTACATGGCTGGTAGAGCCTCTCAGTAGCTAGAGTCATCTCTCGGTCCTGAAAAGACAACATTGCAATTTTGGTGAGTTTTGCGAACTCAATGAGGTATCATCGATAGTTCACTCAATTCATGCAACACATCATTTCATATACCATACAATCATATTTTCGCATAATCGATCATGTATCAGATTTTCAATTAAGCATAGGCAATTATGAATTTCAATCAATCAATCATACTTAACAAAATGCATATGAAATGTTCATGAGACTCTTTTTCAATTGTTACGTCGTTGTGACCAAGTGCCTAAACTGTCCCGTATCTATTTTGGATATCGAGCACATTAATAACTGTCTCTTATCCGATGAGGATACAAGGCTCATTTTACATGGTGAGCCTTAGCCTCTTAATCACTTTCTGAGCTCGAGGCTCTTTTCACACTTTGAGCTTTAATCTCTGATCGGTGGCTACTCTGGTCACAACTGCCATTATCTAATTTTGCATTCATGTATGGGATGCATCTATCACAATCAATCATATTATGAAACACATAGTTCTTCACATTCACATTCAAGTAGCACTTCAATATACATTCCACATTTCACAATCATCGAACCTTCTGGTCAAAAATCAACCCAATTTAATTCATATTCATTTTTCATTCAAAACATAATTTGAGCAAACAATAATTGAGAGAAACCGTCTAGGTTACTCATTAGTTGCTCCCAAAGCTAATGCCTGGAAGTTCCGACAATGTCTGGAGGTTGACGTTCCAGTTGCTCCTCTATATCAAACAACATATACAAATATCACAATTTGTATGATCATTAGTGTTTAATAATGCACATGAATGAAATGAATTATGTACAATGCATGTTCATAACAATCCTAGGTATCATTCCATCAATTTAATCACAAAAACAATCAAATATCAAAACTCACTTAACTAGCATTGGTCCGTAGGGTTTATACCTCAATAAGCCATTTGAATCCAATTTCATAACCCAATGAATCATTTCAAATTTTTCTCTAAACACTCACTTTCAGGTCTACTGTTCTTGATCATTTAGACAATGAAAATAAAGAAATTTTACAGTACTCTCTTCTAGAAAAGTGTTCTCCTATCTCTTAAGTTTCTAATGACACCAAGATTGTTCAATTTGGTTCAGTATTTTGAAAGTTATTCTCCAAATATTTTTGAACTATTCTTATACTGAGATAGTGCCCTACATTCAACTTCCATCTAGAAATTGAAAGTTTTAGAGACTGAATTAAAATTCGGTTTCTTCATATAATTTGTAGCCCTATGTCTCTAGTTTACTCCAAATCAAAAATCTTTCTATGTAGATAACTATAGAAAAAGTTATACCTAAAATACCGAAACATATTCGGTATAGAGAGAAGTTCACCGCGATGAACTCCTCCAGAGAGGAATTCTCACAAAAATTCACAAGTTATGGCTAAAAGACTGAAGCATACTCAATGAACATTTTCCAGATCCACTATAAATTTTGTTTCCAATTTTTTTTCTTAACACAACTCATACCAAGATCACCCTTTTCTACTCCCTCTCCTCTTCATTCTCATTTCTACACTCATCTATAAACAACTCTTAACCCATTATTTAGCATTTATATGAAACAAAACATCAATACATGCATATATGTTCATTCCTTCATTAACATTCAACTACATCTCATCATTCATAAATTCCTATTCTTTTTCCATAACAAATCTCTTTCCTAAGTTCATTATTTTAAGTTAATAACCACTTCATGTACACTTCAAGTTTAGCTCAACATCATCTACACACAAATAAAAATTCCATGCTTGATCATAAATACCCAAAATAGAACACAAACATATACATTCATCCACCCATTTTCTGCACTAATTTCTCACCCCATTATGAAGATCATTCCACCTCAAAACATCACTATAACAATTCATAATTTATTATTCATCAAGCACATACAAAGGCAAGATATTTTCCTAAAACTTGCATCACTCATGTTCATCACACAAAACACCATTTCATTTATTAACCTCTAACTATCATCATAAATGCTCCATTTAACATTACCAGTAAAAATTAAAACATGACTTACTTGATTTAGCTACCAATCTTCAAACTCTTCAAGAAAATAAAAAATACCTAACTTCAAACACCACCCACGATCACACCATCTTTAGGGTTGAAAGGTTAGGGTTTTTAGTGGGAATGAAAGAGAGACCAAGGTAGAAGAGTAGCAAGTGGAAGATGAGTGGGTTAGGTTCAACGAAAATGGAGGGTAGAAGGATCAAAACCCATGAAGAAGAGGAAGAAGAGAAGCTATGAGGATGAAGAAGAAACCAATATAAAACCCCAATAGCTTTTTAAGAGAGAAGCATCGTGAGAGAGCAAACAAAAAGGGGAGGGGGTCCTTTAATAAAAAAATCAACTTAAGACATGTGTCAATTACACCAATTTCTAAAGCATTAAAATAGGTTCCCTCATTTAACTAGTCCAATTAATTTCAATTTCTACTCCAATTGTCTCCCAATTTTCAATAGAACTTGTAATAAATCTGAAGGTCATTTATCAAAATTTTCATTGCTATTGAACAGTAATTTCTACTACCATTTATTAATAGTTTTGCCACTTGAAAATTTTCCTAGTCCAAAAAATATCCAACATTTTCCAAAAATTTCTCCAAAAATTTCAAAAATTCTAAATCAGAAATTACACCCTCCAAATCAATTTTCAACACATAAAAACCACAATTCTTAATAGAAATCACATTTAGAAACAATTATACCTAGAATGTCAATGAATGCATGTACTGACATGTTCATGTGCAAAATTTTACTATTCATATGTATGTGTATGTCATATTATGCATGAACATGAAATGCATTTTCTAATCTCTTAGTAGTCTCTCATATTTACTATTTTAGCCTCAACGTGGGTAACGAGATGTTACACTAAGCATGAGCATCCAAATGTCATAAACACACATAAATGATCATAACATTGCACAAAAGTGGTCTTATATGGGTTAAGTAAGAATAATCCTAAAACAACCTAGAAATCCATCAAACACAGCTCAATCATCATCAATACAGGTTCTAAACTTCTTCCTATACAATAAATAAAAAATTAAAAAGATAGGAAAAAGAAACTTATTGTTTGAGGAAGCAAGCTGGAAATTTGGATAGCTTTGGTGTAGCCTTGGAATCCTTAGTGTTCTCCAATATGTAGCTCCAAATGCCACCTTTCTACCTCTCCTTTGTTCAACTATGTTCTCCCATCAAAATCCCTTATTTTTGGCCTCCTGTATTTTTTTTATGCAGCCCTAAGTCACTCATCACCTGGCTGGTACACCAAACCTGGAAAACTGTCATTTTTGCTCCCCTTTCTCACTTTTTTTTTTCACTTTTTCTCCTTATGCTGACCCACTCACATGCTTCTTCTTTTGTCCTGGCCTACCCTTATGATTTTATGTAATTATTTGTTCTTAAAATAAGGATGACATAAGGCATTTATGCTAGCCAAATTTTTAAGTCACGGTTGTGACCTTACTACCACCAATGTCACACTCCTATTATAATGTCCCAGCTTTTATTTCATGCTTCTTTGACTCAATTAAACCATTTAACCTACTAATAACCATGAAATTAAGCACTTAATCATGCCTTAGCACATGCCAATTAATACACAAAATATTAACACACATAATGAGACTTATGCATGCACACATTAAATGTAATGGTAAGTTTAGCACACCAACTTACACAAAATGTATGTACAATATACTATAAACACTAACATGGCCACATGTAACGTAAAAATACCTAAAACAAGCATAACATATGCCTAATCGTGCAACATTAAAATGAAAAACCTAGTTCACATGTACTTTCCATGCAACAGTCACACATAAAATATATGTAAATCTACACTTATCAAGTGTTAATGGTCACAGTGGTGTATGGGTTGTCGCAAGTGTGACTGTGTGTCACACTTGAAACTAAACATCACGACTGCACAATAATTTGGCATGGTTGTGAGTTAATTCTCATGGCCATACCAAATTAATTTATGGTCATGAGTACCCTCTTTTATTTTATTCTCCAACCAAAGTCCTCTCATGCCATATTGCACAGTTGTGAGTTAATGCTCACGGTTGTGTAATAATTTGGCATGGCTATAAGTTAATTCTCATGGCCATTCCAAATTAATTTATGGTCATGAGTACCCTCTTTTTTTTGTATTGTCATTGAAGTGCAGCCCCACTACATACATGTTTTTGCTTCAGCTGCCATTCTTTGCTTCAGCCCTCCACTCACGTCACACACAACATGTTCTTTGTACCTTAAGCGTTAAGTAGAATGGCAGCTGGTCACCTTGTATGGGAGCTAGATGGTGGGAGTGAGATGCTTGGCTCTAGGTGTCACCGTAGCTTGCATAGGAGTTGCATAGTGTTGACTGTTCGCATCATCGTGGGAAGGCAACTGATTGTCCACGGTGAGAAGCATGCATGGGGCTGGCTATCTCCTAATTGTTCTACCCAAAATAGAAGATGAGTAGTTAATAAAGCAGCTAACTGTCACTGCTCACGGTAGCTGCAATTTTATAGCAACCGAGAGATAATTCATATCTTGGTTCTTCACTTCGTGTTTTCATTTTCTTGTCTTTTTCTTTTCTTTATTTGCTCTATTCTTCTTCGCACTTGTTCCATGAAGACAAGTTGATATGAATATTTGGAAAATGACCCAATTATAGTGCTTTCAACTCACTTTAGCTCATTTGCTTCAGAATTGTGCTTAAAACCATCTATGAGTCAAAGTGAGTATCTTAAGCAATTTCATGTCATTAATCGCTAAGTGTTATGGAATAATTATACAATCAATTAAGCACATATCAATTTTCCCCACACTTAGCTTTTGATTGTCCTCTAGCAAAGCATATAAATTAAAATCACCGACCCAAAATATTTACTCATTTCCCATATGTTCCAAGAATACATAATTATAAGAAAAGATGAATGACTTTTAAAAATCATTCTAGGTGTTTGAATATTTTCATACACATTCAAAAGGTTCAGATAAGATTCGGTAAAAATTGGAAATGAAAACAAACTCAAAACAGTGCAATTTGAGCTAGACCCCAAAGTGGTCTAAAAATAGGCAAACTATCAGTCAAGGAACAAATCACATGATGAAGTCTAGTTATTCCTTAATATTCATATAGAAAAAGTCAGAAATGGGTTTCATGGTCTTCTAGATATTTGTCCATCTGTGTCTCTAGTTTCCAAGACACCATAGATCAGGCCATTTGGACTTCTAACACATGAATTATAGACCAAATATCACATGCTGTTCCAAAATAGGGACAACATTAGGTCACTATCTTAGATCTCAATTTCCAAAATCATAAAGTCAGAATTGTTAAGACCCGATCTCGGAACCGGATTCCAATCGGAAAAAGACAGAAAGTAGTAATAGAAGTACGGAGAATCGAAAACACAACACGAAATTACATGTATAACACACTTCACATTCAAAAACACCTATTTAAAAAATCATTATAATATTTTTAATTTTCACCAAAAGTTCGGGGTCCAATAAGAATTAAGTTAGAGTCTCTTCTATAGATTTATATTTTTGTCTTATTTTTCATATGCAACTAAAATCACCAAATTTAGAGGTCTGTAGGGTGATTTATGACCCAAACAATGCGACTGGTTCAATAAACCCTAGACAAAATTCCACTACATTATAATCTCTTGTCACATTCATCAAACTCTATACAAAATAGCACCAAAGTATCATCCCAGAAACCATGACACATCCAAATGAATCTTTTTACACATTCAAATGTACATAAATACCTAAATTAACTAAGTGAAGTCCCAAACTTTAAAATTGGCAAAGTAGTTCTTCTAATGCTTTTCCTTCCCTTCCTTTTTGGCTTTGCTTGAATCACCAATTAAAAAATGATGGGATGAAGAAGGAGAAATGGAGAGGAGAAAAATATAAAGTTAAGCCATCAAAGGGTCATCCATATTCCCTTTTCATATGCCTTTTCATGAATTTACTAGTCTTAGACACATGTTTCAATCCCATTGGACCATATGCCACAATCCTATTGGAGCATGTGTTACAATCGCATTGGACCACGTGTTATAATTCTATTAGACCAAGTGTCACAATTTTATTGGACCATGTGTTACAATTCTATTGAACACACATACTTTAATCTTCTTGGTCCATGAGTTGACTTTAGAAAAATTGCATATTGGTCCGTCTTCTTCTTTTAATTCCCGTATTGGCCTATAATCTTATCAATTTATTTTATTCCTCAATATCTTAAGTTTCTAATGGCATAAATTTCATGCATATGGTTAATTATATTGGGAGTTATATCCCAAAAACTATAGGCTATTCAAAAACAAGGATAGTAGCTAGAACTAAACTTCAAAACAAAATTCAAAACTCTTAGAGGCAAAATCAAATTTCAGTTCCATCATCAAAGTTTTAGACCTATGTTGAAGTAATTCATGCATTAGTATAGACTTTACGTCAATATACAAAATGCGCAAGAAGAGGAGGGGGGTTGAATTGTGTATCTTTTTTCGTGAATACAATCCCTTTTTCAATTTCTATGAAAACTTGCTCTTTCAAAAATATTAAGTAAGAATATCACGATGTATTGCAATTAACTTCTAAGTACTTGTATAAACTATAGAAATTAAAAGTCAAGAGTTAGAGAGTAAGAGTCGACATAACAGTTTTATCCTGGTTCACCCCAAACAGTGGGCTATATCTAGTCCTCAGAATCCTTTCTGAGATTTCATTATACTACTCAGAAATACAAGTATTCTTTTCACCTAGCCTCTTTAGGTCTCTTATAGCAAGTATTCTTTTTCTCACTTAGCCTCTTCAGGCTCTCAACTTTTCTTCTCTCTTTACAGAGCAATATTGCGAGCTTTATTACAGAAAATAATAGCTCTAGAGTTTAGCACAATGAATACAGTGTTTCTCAAAGTCACTAGCTTTTTAAAATCTCTTACTTTTCAGTCTTCAACTCCGACTCATATTTATAGCCTTCATTTTCAACTGCTTCTTGATAAATACTTCTTCATTCTTGTTTCTTGATCATTGAAGAAACAGTTATTCAGTTGAGTTCTGTAACTAACTCAAACTGATTAACCATCCGATGTAGTATCTGGTCTTCGTCTTATAACGCCTTCATCTTAGTTTTTCTTTCTGCTTCGTCTTACTTTCTTTCGTCTTAGTTTCTACTTCCGCTTCGTCTTACTTTCCTTTCGTCTTAGTTTCTGCTTCTGCTTTATCTTAATTTCTTTCGTCTTTTTTTCTGCTTCTGCTTTGTCTTAGTTTCTTTCGTCTTATTTTCTGCTTCCGCTTCGTTTTAGTTTGCTTCCGCTTCGTCTTAGTTTGCTTCCACTTCTGTTTTACTTTCTTTTGTCTTATTTTCTGCTTCCGCTTCGTCTCACTTTCTTCCATCTTTTTTTTCGCTTCCGTTTCGTCTTACTTTCTTTCATCTTAGTTTCCGCTTCCGCTTCATCTTAGTTTGCTTCCACCTCCATCTTACTTTCTTCCGTCTTATTTTCTACTTCTGCTTCGTCTTACTTTCTTTCATCTTAGTTTCCGCTTCTACTTCGTCTTAGTTTGCTTCCGCTTCGTCTTAGTTTCTTTCTTGCTTAGTCTCACTTTCTAATATTATTATTATTTGATTTTCATCAAAATTATTAATTGTGAAGTCATTTTGACTTACCAATCTCTCCCTTTTTGATGATAACAAATAATCATATTTTTAGAAAGATAGTATTATTTATAAGATGATATACAATTGAAAAAATTGTAAACTTTATCTTCTAAACACTTCTCTTCTTCTCTTATCTTCTTCTCCCCCTATCTTTCTCATTTTCTTCTTTCTCCCCCCATTTGTTATTGATCAAAAATCATGACCGAAGGTGCTTCATAATTTCAGGGAACATTTCCCTCATTTCAGTGCGGAGTGACTTGAGATCTTGTCGTATATTAGCTACTTTCTCATATAAGTCAGTCACTGAAGCACACACATCATTAACTTTGTCATGAAGTTCTTCGACTGAGGCTGCATCAACCTTCAGCTATGCTTATGCAAAACCAATAGTAGTACCAAATGATTCTGAAGATATGACATCCGGTTCAATGATTGTAAACACAGGAGGTTTTGTTGGACCCCGATTTTGGAGCCCAACTATCCGGTACTTGCATAAGCAAGTTCTCCTGTAGGGTTATTTCATTAACCCTAATTAGTCATCATCAATTCATCCTCATTCTCATAACATCCCAAAAATTTCCTCTCCCTCAATTTGTTCAATGGCGTGCCCATACAAAACAATCACCATAATCAAACTCATTTCTCCTAATTCAGAGAAGATTTTGGAAACTTTAAACCAAAATTTCTATTCAACTTCTATGAAGAAATCGCAGCCATAAATCTCTAGTTTTTTTTGAAGCAAGAATCATCTGAAACGAAACTCTACAGCTCAAGATATACTTAAAAAGCTAAAGCATGCATACCCTAATCATGCTCACTCAACCGACCCCTCACTTTCCCTCCATAAAACTTATTCAAATCAACTATAAAAGATACCAATTTTCATGGAGGGATAGGTAACGACGTTAGAAATCCATTTCTTCAAGAATCACTTCATTTAGAGGTCAGATGAGGAAGTTATGCCCAAAAAGAGTCGAATATGTTTATACTCTTAAACAATTTGTTCCTATCTTGGCGCAATTGCTATAACTTTCACTATAAGAGTCAAATTGAGTTCGTTTTTAGACTACTTGAAAGAGAACATCGAGATCTACAACTTTCATATAGCACATGAAGTGAGATTCGGCCTCTAAAAGGGGTAAAAAAGAACAGAAGAAGGAAGCAAAAAGTCAAACTAAGAGGATGCTAAAGTCAAACTAGGATAATGCTGACGTCATACTAAGATGATGCTGACATCATACTAATACGGAAGAAAAACTAAGACAGAACAAAACTAAGACGATGCTGACATCATACTAAGACAGAAACAAAACTAAGACAGAATAAAACTAAGATGATGCTGACGTCATACTAAGACGATGCTGACGTCATACTAAGAGGAAGCAAAACTAAGACGGAGCGAAACTAAGACAAAGTGTCTTGTAGAAGGTCAAACTAAGACGGTCAAACTAAGATGATGAATAGTAACTAAGACGATGAACAGCAACTAAGACGAAGCAAAACTAAGACGAAGCGTCTTACAGAAGGTCAAACTAAGACTAATCTAAATCACTTTCTACACTCTCAAGAACATCTTCCCTTGAAGGACCATAACTTTCGACTTAGGTGTCCAAAAATTTCATGCTATATACCATTGGAAAGATAGAAGAAAGACCTACAACTTTCTAGAAGATAACTTTGCCCAATCAGCCCAGATCAACCGAGAATTTTCCCTGAAGTCAGTATACGAATTTTTCCCTTATGAAACCTTGAGAATCAGGAGAGAAAACAAAATCATAAACCATTAGCATCCAAAGATCGTAGTTTTACAAAGCTTTATTGGGCATTTCAAGCCCCCAATACATCAATGCTTCAAAAATCTCAAAATACAAAAGATACTTGAACAATGAACTACTCAAAATGCAACTAAAGCCTTGGTTTCAAGATTAGCATAAAATACAACAACATTTCAAAAGTGGAGTGATGCCCTTGGCCCTTGACTACTCAATCTAATGCTCTTCACTTGCTTGTGGGGAGGAAAGTGGGGGTGAGCTTGAAGCCTGTGGGTAATAATTTTACAGTTTGCAACAAGCAAAGACATTTTTAATACATTTGCAATGCAGAAATTTATGTGTATGTAAAATCATGAATGAATTACTACTATAAACTTATCATGAACACATAAACAAATCAAATGGTTTGGGTAAGTCCAAAACATGACGCACTACACATTTCCAATGAAATGGTAATGTGTAGTCGTGAATTCTTGAGGGAGTCCTTGAGGGAGCTCCATGCCACTAGCAGGCAGGTGGGAGAAGCCTATACTTGGGTCAACGTGCACGTGACGGTTCTTAAGGGACTACCACAAACTCACATAATACGTAGATTTCAAAACCTTGTAAGCATAATGCCCAAAGGCACATTCTCTTGAAAACTTGCTTTTCATAAGCTTGTTATATATTAAAAACCATTTCCAAAAGTATGGTTTCATAATCATGCATCATTTCAAAGAATCATTTTAATAAAAAAAACTTTCCGTGTATCATCCCACAAATCATGTATAACCATGTAGGAAAATCTTGCAGCACTTAACAATATTAAAAGCACATGAATGAGGTGGTTGCAAAATTAATTTTTGTCATTTATTAAATGACAGAAAACTTTTGTTAGCTTATCGCCTAACTATAAAAGTGAAACCCACCTTGAAGTCCTTGACTATGGCTTGTTTAATTATGCCTCTCCTCTTGCTTTTCTTGTCCTTCTTGATTTTCTTCAACATTGACAAAAATCCTAAATCAAAAGAATTCAAATTGGAAAACCCAAAGAACCAAATGCATGAAATCAATCCTGGAATACTTATACCCATACCTTTCCTAAGCTCTTTGAACCAAAATCCTTTCAAAACTCCAAAAGATTTAAAATCAACTTACCTTAAATCTTCACCAAACAATGATTTTCTTGGCTCTAATGGAAGCTCTAATCTTCCTCTTCTTTTTTCCTTTCTTAATTACTCTCAAAATCCCTCTTGAAGGTTAAGAAAAGTCAAAACCTAGCTTGCTCTTCTTTTCTTCCCTAAACTCACAAAACTCTCTCCCTTCTTTCTTCAATTTTGTTTTCTCTCTCTTCCAAATGCAAGACACCCCATTTTCTTCCCTTTTACACCATCAATGATTGCATAAAGTCCCTTTTGCCCTCACTTTAATGCCTTATGTTTTTTCTAACTTAAGTGTCTTACCAAAATTGGCCTTACACTCTCCCACTACTTTGATAGTTCAATGCCCTTAGCCCATGTCATATTATCTTAACCACATTAATAAGCTAATTAATTCCAACATGACTAATCTAGCAAGACCCCAAAATAAATCTAATCATGCTTATAATTAAAAAAAAAATTTCAGGGGCCAACACTAGAAGGAAGACCTACAACTTCCTAAAGGCCCAAGTTAATCCAGGGCTATCCCTGACGTCCGAACACTAACTTTTGGCCATACGCAAACTAAACGATGAAATGTATTAATTTGAAGGAAAATCATGAGCCAAATGCAAATCTTATTCCATTGACATAAAAAGGTAAGAGTTTTTACAAAGCTTTAGAGGGCAT
>JANZLC010000008.1:27022399-27036844 GCA_026413385.1 Erythroxylum gracilipes | reverse complement strand
TGCACCCTGTGTTGCAATTCTTGGTATAAATTTTATTTGACCGATTTCCAAGAATCAATTTCTAAATTGAACGATAAGCCGCGATTACTAGCATAACAACACCAATTAGAACAAGACTTCCAGTAGAAATCCAAATGCTTATCAAGGGTATTGTCAAATGTGCATAAGTCAAGGTCATATGGCGGGAAACTATCCCTCATATCTAATGGTTCCAATTACAAATGAAAATTCATATACAAATTCAACATCTTCATCTTCATCTCCATCTCATCCTAAGCAAATTGTTCTACATCAAACCAAAAATGGCTAATAGATAGTGCTCCAACTCACTATGTCATATCTTACCTAAGCAATCTATCTCTTATCATATGAAGCCTTTAACGAAAATTTGATCCAAGATGGTACAAGTCTTCCTATAAACACAATAGTTCCACTTTTTTAAACAATCCCAATTTCAAGTTTGCATTAGATAATGTTCTTTGTGCCCCCATCATGAAATATAGTTTAGTTTCAGCCTATCAAGTTTGCAATTTAAACAATGTTTGTATTGAATTCTTAGCCCCTTGTTTTCTTTTAAAGAACCTTTACATTAGATGGTCATGTTTGAAGTGTCAAAACAAAGGATGGAGTTTATGAGTGGCTAAGTACCTTACCAATACTTGCCTTTTCCATAACCAAATCCATATCATTTGAGTGATATCAAGATTAGGACATCCTACTTTTTTAATTTTGAAACATATTTTGTCATCCCATAACTTAGATTTATCATCATCTTTAGTGTTCGAGTCTTCTTGTAATGCGTTTCGTTGCAATAAAAGACATAAATTGTCTTTTTCTAAATCATCCTTTATTTTTCATCATACATTTGAAATCATTTTCATGGATGTAAGGATATCTTCAATCACTTCCTATGATGGCTTTAAATATTATATAATATTTGTTGGTCATTATACCATGTATATTTGATTCTATCCTTTAAAACTAAATTAATAGGAAAAGATATATTCATAAGATTTAAAGCCATAGTCAAAAAGCACTTCAGTCATGTCATCAAACTTTATAATCTGACGATAAAGGTTAATTATTTGCAATGTCACACTTCTTAGCCATAAATGGTATTTCTCATCTTAAAACCCCACCATATATGCCAGAGAAGAATAGCTTTACCAAAAAATGACATCTTCACATTATTCAAATATGTTCAAACAGCTACTCCTTCTATACATTGGCCATAATCATTTGCTACTGCTTTATATTTAATTAATATAATGCCCAAACCAACTTTAGATCTTGCTTTACTATATGAGAAAATTTTTGGCACAACCCTATATTACTTAAAACCAAAATATTTGGGTGTTTATGTTATCCTGGCTTTGTCCCTGTAACAATCATAAGCTTGAAGAAGGATTAAGGTCGTATGTGTTTTTTAGATTCTCATTAATACAAAGGGTTCATCTTTGCTATGATCCATCTTCTATTAAAATATGCACATCAAGACATGTCAAATTTGTTGAGTTTGCCTTTCTTTTCAAAACCTTAGGTTCACATTCACTAGCATATGATTCCATTACCTGTGAACTTGGATCTCCCCACCTTTACATGTAAAAATAATCATCTAGTCATGCAGCTACTCATTTCTCAATTTGTTGGAACTCTAACTGCCCTCAACCTTAGTGTGAAGCTTCAACTCAAGCAAACTAGCTCTTAACCTCACTTGAAGCTATTAACCTACAAATAACTTCCACTTAGCCATACCATCCTATGCAAACACGAGCCATAAATAACATCCATAAACTTGTCCAATGTTCAAACCTTATCACCTGCTTGCTAACTATGAGGACCTTGAACCAACAACTGCCACTCAAATGATAAAAAGATCCAAAATGGCACTAGGCAATGTCAGAAAAATATGATGCTTTATTAAGAAATAGGACATGAGAGTTAGTTCCACACAATCCTAGTCAAAATATAGTTGGTTGCAAATAGATTTTCCATACTAAACATGATTCTGATAGCTCAACTGGCAGTTCAAAGCATGCTTATAGTTGCAAAAAGATTCCATCAAAGCCTAGAGTTCATTACCATTATATATTCAGTCTTTGTTGTTAAACAGACAATAGTGCATCTTGTGGTTAGTATTGCAATTAGCCATGGACGGAGCTACAAAAATTGAATATAAATAATGCATTTTTGCAAGATCATCTTTATGACACCATTTACATGAGTCAACCTCTATGGTTCAATGATTAAGATCGCCCACATCATGTTTGCAAAACTACAAAAAGCAATGTACGAATTGAAACAAGCTCCTTGTACTTAGTACTATACTCACTTTTTATCTGCATTTACCATGGTCAACACCTGTACTTATTAGTGTATATAGATAACATAGTAATTACTGGGAGCAATAACAAATTCAATTTGTTAAGTCCTTGCAAAAAAAAAATTCTCCCTCAAAGATCTTGGTCCACTACCATATTTTCTAAGAGTAGCAGTTATTCCTAATAAAAAAGGAATCCTCTTATCTCAAAGAAAATATAGAACCAAAATGCTTAAAGCTAAGTCTGTCCAAACATCAGTGTTGAACAGCCAATCCATCTCTCAATTTGGATATCCTTGACCTGATATACTTGAATATCGAGCAATTTCAAGAAGTATACGATACTCATTACTCACACCCCTAGACATCAATGTTGCTGTCAACAAGCTCTCTCACCATACGTACAAGCCATCTACGGAACGCTAGTCTCTTGTAAAGCAACTTACAATAACTTAATGTCTTCAACCTCATCGTCAATCTCCAATTTTCTAGCATGTTTTTTCATATGTAAACTGGGAGGAGACAAAGATACTTTCACATCTCCTGGTGCATATATCATCTGCCTTGGCCGCAATGCAATTTCGTAGAGCTCTAAAAAGTATAAGAACTGTTGCAAGATAATCTACAAAGGCTGAACATAGGTCCGTGTTTGATACAGCTGCTGTAATTGGAATACTTCACTGTTGTCTAAGCTCCACTTTCAACTGCCTTCTTATTCTGTTATATATTGTGTGAACGTTGGTGGCAATCAATCATCGAATGGAGCATGTTGCCATTTATTTTCATTTCATCGGAATTTAGGTTCAGAATGGGAGAAAAAGAATTATTCATGTATCAACAGTGGATCAATTAGCTGACACACTAAGAAAGCCGCTAAGCAGAGTTCACTGAACTCTCAAACCGAGTTTCATCTTGAGGGGGCATGGAACAGATATTTGAATATCTCATCTATCTAGCGATGTATTCAAAAGAGTTTGAAATAATGTTAGCTGTTACAAAATTTCAGGAAAATATTTTAAGAATTAGTTTTCATATAAAGCCATATGATTAAATTCATACCGTATAAACATAATCAGCAGCAGAAACCCTTCTTCAAAACTCAAAATCTATTAAGCAGCCATCGAAACGAATAAAAGGGTTTTAGCAAATGTCTGATAGAACTCCATTCTTCTATTCGTGTTGACGTGTGAATTAGGCGGCCTCGTGAAAATCCCATAAATTCTTAGACAATCTCGTTGAGTCATCAGAACCAAACTCACACGTATCACAACCTTTCCTCGACTACAATGATTCTTGAAGGAATCTGTAGCGAAATCCTTAAAAGGCTGCTCATTTTCAAATTATTTGATACTACAGGAATGTGTGTTTCTGTCCCCTTTTCACAGCAAACGTTTATTACACTGACAACCAGAAAACGCTGCTTTCAAAAGCTTCAGTGTCTCTTTAGAATTTGTAAACCATTTGCTCGGTATATCCAAGTTCCTTGAGCACGCCAGTAAGCTGTAATGAAGTGAAGAACCAGTAAATCCGAGAACAGAAAGTTTTGACTTTCCACAACAAAATTGGCACGGTAATACTAGTACCTCTCCCTGCGAGTAATCCTTAGCCTTCTCACCAGAAATGTGTTTCATCATCCCTGGAGGGCCACACACCTACATCACAAGAAATAGAAAATAAATAACAATGAAATTGACTGCACCAGTATGCCTCCAGAACAATAAGACTTGGTATCTGGAGCCATTACATTACTTCATTATCAGATTTTATGGCAGCCATTTGAGCCATTTCCGATTATTAATTTTAAAATCAAGCACCTTCAATAATCTAAATCATTCTGCAACAGTGCAAGAACAAAATTGACCACTTGTAACAATAACGATTATCTATTAGTTTTACTAATCCTAGTTCTAGGTTTATGATGGGTTGGAATAAGCTGCTTAAAAGTGTATAATTTAGCTAGTAAAATTGCATACAGATAAAAAGGTGAACTGTGATAGAGTGCAGACATCAGAAAGTCCTATCTGACGTAGATTATGAAGACCATTCAAACAAAACAATACACTTGATCTAAATTGGCATGCTCAGATTTAGAAGAAGAAATCGATTTATCTATTAGTGCTTCATAGTAAAATGATCTAGAAGATTAGAGTCCGGTGAATGTTGAGAAAAACTGAAACTAATAGAAACACTTCATAAAAGAGAGATTAGCAAGAGAAATACATACATGCAAAATCAATTATAAAAACGGAAGCTCTACATTTTTCATCTTACAACCAAGGGAAACCTTTCAGATTTTTCAATTCTGAAGTTCTGGCATTATGTAACTGTTGTAATGGTCCTCCAATGCAATAATAAATTTAGTAGACTATATTGATTTATCAAAAATGGAGGGAGGATAAGTATGCACGCGCTACTAGAAGATACTTACAAGGATGAGTGCATCGTCACTAGGACCAGGTAAGCCTTTCATGGCCATATCCTTGGACACATAACCTATACCTCCTTTCCAGTTCTTTGATGGATTGTCTACAGTGTAGAATATCTGCATATTTTACATGTTGATCAGTTTCCATTTATTTATTTTTTTATACACAGTTTTCTTGAATAAATGAACTAAGACCTTAAAATTTGGGTGGCAAGCAGCAAGAAAGTCAAGCTTTTGTTTAAGAAGTATATCATCAGGGGAGATATTTGCATAAATCAACGATACCTGTTCAGTCAACAGGCCATCATCAGTAAATTTGTTAAAAATATTATAGGGCCTAAACAAGTAAATTTAATAACAGTTCGGCATATGATACAAAATAAATCTGTGAAATTGGAAATGTTCATTAGATATTAGTCCAAGTGTTAGGAAAATAAGTCACAATTTGAAGAAAAACTCCTACCACAGTGGGATCAGTGCCAACATCTATTATCATTAATATAAAACTTACCTGAGTATTGTCATGGGGATTTTTAAGAATAGCTTCAATAACTTGAAGCATTGGAGTAATGCCTGTACCACCTGCAATCTGAATAAAAAGAATTCAGCAACATAAAGATGTAGATAGATATTAATCAACTAGAGCAACACCCCTGATAACATTGCATCAGACAGATTAATTAACAAATATATACTGGAAGTTCCAATAAAAATAGAAAAGCAACTATGCAAAAAACAACAGATAAAATATCAGAATACATGCTGTGCAGAAATTAAGCAGGGGGCTGTATTGTCATAACAGGCTGTTTGAAAGAAGAAAGATGCTAGTAAAAAAAAAGGTGGACATCTTTTCTGACCATTCTCCTTGCATGATTAAAACCATTATATTGTTAAATAGCCAGTCTTACCATTCCAATATGCTTTTTCATATTGGGAGAGTATTTGAGCTTCTCGATGGGCCTGCAACAGACAAAGGATTATGTGAAAAGGACATCAACTCAGCAAAACCTACACCAACTCATGCTGTGCACAATTACCCTTTCACTTCAACAGAGTCACCAGGTTTTAAGCTGGCAAAATGCTGACTCATTTTTCCATCAGGATAAACCTGCAAAATTTTTGAGAAATGGAGAAAGCAAATTCAGATGATTGACCAATATCACTTATTAGTCTCCTATTCCTCTGTTGCATCTCATCTTCTCTTTATTTCCAATCCTCTGGTTAAGGAGCTAAAATTTAGTTTCCTATTCTTATTAGACACATGGACAAATTTTTTTATCTATTCTTTTGCAGCAGAAACTGTTCTTCCAGCTCGTGTTGCAACATCTTTGACCCACAAATGAAACATGGAAAATGTCATCAGATCCCAAAAGAGCATACCTTAATTAACAAATCAAAATATCCCTTAGCATCTGGGTCTGATATTGGAGTATACCTGGGAATACAGTTCAAGATTAATTCCAAGCATTTATCTATGACCAATTGTGGCAGTAGGAACATAACAATAACCTTTGCATCGTTTTCGTAACATTTCTCACAAAAGGGCCCTAAACGACAAAGAACAAAAGGGAGGCATAGAAAAAATAAATAAGAAATTTAGACCTTGAGAACATGTTATCAATGATCTCACACATGTTATATGACAATTTCACAGATTTTAATCCTTACTATTCTTGTCAATAGTCAACTTCAGAAGAATGATATATCAGAAAGACAAGATCAAACAGATTAAAAACAGAAACATCATCAAAGAATGCTTACGGGCGTATAACATATTTTGTTTTTCCTTCAGCATCCTGCCCTAATGGAGCCCTGCAGTCACGAAACAACCAAATTACAAATAAACTACAATCCAATTCAAATTTGATAGAATTACTTTTCACTAAAGATTTTGCATGGATAGAGAAGTTCATTTGGTGACGAAGAAACCAAGTATACCTTGTTATAATGCAGGAAGCAACATCTAAACCCAACTTGGCACTTGGATCAAATGAAAACCTGCCATTTAAACGCAAAATCAAAATCAAATTACCAGTCACTCTGATCCATCTACTGTTGAAATGTACTTTTTAAGCAATTAACTTTAATTTTTAATGCACCGACCTCACAATCTAAAAGAACAAGATAAATTATGAACTTCTGGCACTTTTACAAAAAAAAATATATATGTGAAATGATTTTTATAAACATTTATGAACAATGAGCTTATTGAAAGATAAAACTATTAAACACAAGCATCAAGACAAATTTAGGAACATAAAAGAATTATGCACAAAAATGTACACTCAATGTAAATGCAGTTCAAATTACATAGTACAGCAGCACAATTTCCGAAGCACCACCCAACATCTAAAACAAGGAAATAAGTACGAGCTAACAGTGCATTTATAACCAATGGCTGATCATGCCAGGAAAAAAACAAAAGATGATGTGCATGGTATACGCCTTCATGATTGCACTTAATTGCTAACAAGCATTTAACATCATGGAAAGGGAAAAGGCAAATAAAATGTGTACGAATATGTCATTTACAAAACATTCAGCGGGAAACATATATGTATATATATTACACCTCTGTGAATTCTTAGCACCTGAGATAGGAAGTAAAGCTGTCCATTTAAAGTAAGAAAGCTGCATATTGCATAAGGATATAGAGACAATAGAATCCAGTTGTTCCACAAATCAATTTTAGCGCAACATTTGTGTAATCTAACCAGATGGTATCAACTCATGTATTTACGTCCCAATAGACATTTTAACTAATAGTTAAGAAATCACTACCAAACAAGTTAACATCGGAGATATAAATGGTGATTAATTTCTTTCATATTAATGTTTTGGTATCACCTCCTTCCATATACAATGAATACGTAAATTTTATTTAACTAATAAAAACCAATAAATCGATTACAGCAAGATGAATACCTGAATAAATGAGTATTATGGCTAACCCTTGCAGTGTCTTGTAATTTAAAATCAATCCATTTGTTTGGATTAAGAGCTGAAATGATAATAGGTTGTCAATATGACTTCTAAATTCGAAAAGGAAAACAAGTGAAAACTGAATGCTTTTAACTTGATTGGCTTCCAGGATAATGCAGTTCATGTTTAATCAGTTAGAACTTATGAAATCCCTTCAGTCTCCTAAATTGATTTTCTAAAGAATCTCAAAATAGTTTAAAGGAGAAGGAGGAGGAAGTGGTGGGAAGACTCACCAATTTTTGGGCCAGCCTCTTCCTTGAACTCATCTAAATGAACCTGTTATTTAGTTTGAAGGAAACATTAGCTAAAGCGTACTAAAATGCCAAAGCTAACCGAACTGAAGGCTGTAAGTTTATCTGCAAGTACACTTGTTCTTAAATCAGAATCAAGGCAGACTACTGGTTATAGGAAATTTCATTCATCATCTAAAAATGTGGCCCTTTCAGTTCATTGTAAGATTGTCCAGTAACTTTATAAAACCATCTCTCAAAGAAAACATTGTCAACAACAATTTCCGAATATTTCTTCGGAGAAAGATACGCTTCAGAAGTGCTAGTCAATGATCAAACTTTCTATGACCATATCGAAACCCAGATAGCTATTTGTTTATTTAGACTCCTCTTAACCATGAACAAGCCCGGAATGCAAATTAACAGGTCTCATCACCAAGTGCAAATTACTAAAATTCCAAACACACAAGAATCATCTCAACAACCGAAATGGGAATAACTAAGATAAAAGGCTTACTAGATAAACAATAGATTTGAAAGGAAACACAGATCAAAATCATGAGTATTACGAAATTGGGTGAAGACAAGTAGTACAAATAGGCGATTCCACCAGAAGCCGCAGCAATCGCTCCAAAGTGAAGGCCAAAGCCAGCCGAACCGTAGCTTGGTAGGCCTCCAAAAGCAATTGGAGTGGCTCTAGATAGATTCCTGAAGAAAGAAGCGAAGGCCATTTTCAGCCAATAACGACAGTAACTTTGGTCGTAGTTTTACTAGCACTAGACTCAGAGCGTGGCTTAGAACTACCTCTTTACCAAGGAAGCAGCATAAAGGGCGTGACGAGAATTTTTGGATAATTTTTCAAATGTGAAAATCACTTTTTTTATATATAAATCATAATAAATTAAGAATCATAATTTATATCTTACTCTTAAGCTTCATTGTTTTCTTGTCATTTTCATCAGATCATTTTTAAAATTGACTCATTTCAGTCATGTGCATGAGGGTTCAACTTTTAATAATATCCATAAAATATGTTAAAAAAACTCTACAATAGTTATAGATAGGATTAAGCAAGGAGTCTTAGTTAGGCATATTTATAATAGTTTTAGATGTTTTAGTAATTTAATTAGATTTTAATTTTAATTTCAAATTAATCTTTAATTAGAATTACAATTATTCTAATTAAATACTAGTTATGCTCAAATAAGATCCAATATCTCATATTAATTTTTATTTATTAAATATTTCATATTTAATAATAAAGTTTCTTAAACTTTACAATCAAGTCCAACTTAATTAAAATATCTTTTCTCTCTTCAACTCATTCTTTATATGTAACTCATTACGTTCCGAACTATATTACCAATAGATATAAATTATAATTTCAAATCATATTTAGTATTAGATAAATTAAACTCCTTTTATTTATCTTTAATTCTTTAATTAAATAATTTATACATATAGATCAAGACTGACATCTAGCAATACACCATAATCACGCAAATATTTAGGAATATCAAACTTGTTTTAAATAACATTTTTGTGCACAATCTTTCTATATAATTTAATCCTTTCATCATACAATGTTCTAATTAGACATAGATCACAAAATTAATGTCTTTTGAAAGGACCCATCTCGGAGTTTCCCTTCAAGAACCAGAGTGAAGCCCTCCCGGCGACCTTACGATAAGCCTCTAATCAATATCTAACTCAACTGAAGGGTTACCGCAAAGCCAAGTCATTCATCTATTAAAAACTTTTTATACTTTAAAAGTTAAAATGCATAAAATAGTAGGAAATCCTTTCTTTTTTAAATCATTTTATTAAAAAATTTAGCAGCACAACTATTATATTTTGACCTTCCCAAAATTTTCAAAATAATACCTGCATAACACATCTTAAAACACTTCGAATTTTTCATATATCATCTCAACTTCTAAAATGGGACCTCAGGTCCACATAACAAGCAATCACAAACATACAAATCTCAACATTTTAAAAACATCATTGAGGACTAAAGCCCTCATAGTTCATTAAGAAAAAGATATTTACAATTCCACTAATATTCACAAGATCACACTTTTGAACTCTTTCCAAAATAACTTAAAACATATCACATACATAGCAAAAATAACACTAACACAACATCACTTGAAGATACAACTAATCTTGAGGTGGAGTCCCAATTACTGCAATACCTGTACATATACCTGGGGTGGTTTGTTTAAAAACATAAAAATAAGGGTGAGCTAAACAAGCTTAGTGACTGTAATCAGTTTACAAGAAAATTGAACTTTTCATAACAATATAATTTCAATATTCCATATAATCATAAAACTCATGGTAAAACATTTTCCATAATAATTTATTGGTACATCATCAAATCTGATAATAACATAACATTTCGTAAAACACAAATTTAATTTTTTTGAAAAACTATTTCGAACTGCTTTTCGAAATTAAACTCAAAGTTTCCGTTTTCAATTTTCCTTAATCAATAAATGGTGGTAGCAATAAGTTTTCTAAAAACTTTAATACTGAAAAAACAAGTCAACCACTAGAATTGGTACCACACGGTACCTCTCAAATCACTTTTAACATAAAGAGTGGCAGAATTACTATTTTCATGACTTTCCTTACTCAACATAGCCCACTATTAGTCTCTTTACCATAAGGTACATTAGGCCTAAAGTCACGGAGCTGGTTCTGCGTCGCTTACTCGCGACCGGTTAACGACTAGTTACGGAGCTGGTTCTACATCGCTTACTCGCAACAGGTTAACCGTTATAGACCGGTAATTACAAAGCTAGTTCTGCATCGCTTACCCGTAACAAGTCACAGAGCTAGTTCTACATTGCTTACCTGTGACAAGTTAACCACTATTTACGGAGCTAGTTTTACATCGCTTACCCATAATAGGTTAACCGCTATAAATATACCAGTATAATAACATGTATAAAGCCTAGAGATTTACCATAGGAAAAAGTAACTCATACATTTAATACTCATCTTATTTTCTAAATCAAGTATGGGAGGATTCATAATTGAATTATTTCAATGTAACTCCCAATAATATAAATTTTAAAATTCAAATTAACACTCATATATTGCCAAAGCATACACTTATGCTAGCAATATTTACTTGTAAAATATCATTTGCATAAAACTCAGTATAAATATTCATTTAATGATCAAATGAAAACCATTTGCATAAACTCAATTTAAAGAACACTCACATGTCATCAATTCTTTTGTAAAGAATTAAGTCATATAAAATAGTTAAAATACACTCACAGTTTTGTGAACTTATCTCCAAGCACACTCACACATTTGGCGCCTGATATGTGTTTAATTGTTGATATATTTAATCATTTACACTTAGCGATTAATGATAAGAAAATGCTTAAGATACTTACTTTAATTCATATATGATTTTAGATTCAATTTAGAAGCAAAGAAATTAAAGTGAGTCGAAAGCACGACATATGGGCCATTTTCCAAAGCTTAATTTTCACTTGTTTTCATAGAGCAAGAAGAAGAAAATTGGAGCTAGAGAAGATAAGATAAAAAAAATGAAAGAATGGGATAAAACATAAAACCTGTGGAAGAGGGCTGGAAATCAACACTCATGTTGCATGTTTTTTTTGCATGGTTAAATGTGAATTTAATGGAGTGATGGCTGGATGATGAAAGGTGAAAGCAAGGAGTGAAATGACAGCACAGTAAGGAGTTAAATGGCGACATCCAAAGAGCAGAAAATGCAAAACAACACAAACATGAACAAAACGCAGTGCAGTTATAACTAGGAAAGCGCATGCGTTCAACGCAATGCATATACATTACGTCTAAGTTTTGCGTATGCATTCAACGCAACGCATACGCTTTTAACAAAACGCATACATATGCCTGCGTTTCATGCTTGGGTGGAAGAAAAGAGTGAACAGTGGAGGTGGACCGAAAACCCTCAAGTTAAATTGTCACATCATGGAATAGTAGGAGGACACAATGAGAGGAGAGGGGCGGCAAAGAGTTGGTGAGAGAGGGGTGGAGCATAGTGCCTTGGACCTAAAAACTTAAGTGTCCCGTCGATGAATAGTGAAGAGTAGAGAGGGCTATATAAGAGGGCAGTGAAGGAGAACTGACGGGGTCTTCGATGGGGTTACAACATAGGGGCTGAAGCATTTTTTCGGGAAAGACCTAGGAAGGGCTAGACACCCCGACTCCAATTCGGAGGTGACATTGATGTCGACGACCCAGATTAATTATTTTTTTTATTATTTTGTTGTTTCTTTCACTCATTAGAAATTGATTGTGTTATTCTATGTTAATTGATTTGAGTACTGTGTATGGATAATCGGATTTTTGTTATTGTTCGGTTATTTGTGAATGAACCCATTGGGTATTATGAAAAGACGATTTTAATGCATTCATTGAATCATTTAATTACAAACCCATTGCTAGAATTTCGATATAATCTGTAATTGTTATTTTGAAATTCATGTGTAGCGACTAATGATTCATAATCATTAGGGATAACATGACCTAGGTTAAATGACGCATCGTATGTAGTTGTTGCCTTGATTAATCGATTTTCCTAATTCGTAATACTACTACCTAATTAAATATAGAGATCATATCCTAGGTTGTTCGATGGTTAGGTTTAATTAACGATCGTATCTTGATTAAACAAAACATAAGGAAAAACTCGGGTTAATTATTAACCCACAATTAATAGTTGCTAGGAGAGGTTAAAGAACAACAAATTAATAAAATATGCTTAGTCAGGGTGTGGGCCGAGACTGAACCAAAGAACCAGGTCCCTACTGAATTCTCCACTTTTATTATTTTTTTACATGTTTTCTTTAATTTATTTTTATTAGTTAGTTTTATTTAATTTTTCTTATTCCAAAAATCCAAACCCCCCCTTTTTCCTAAATACCGATTAATTTTATTTCATAAACTTAACACACATTCTCTGTGGAATCGACCTAGACTCGCCACTCTACAATAGTAGTCTAGTTATTTTAATTTTCATTAGCGTTACGACGTGCAGTCAAATTTTGGCGCCGTTGCCGGGGAGTGCGGTGTTTTAGTTTATGTTTGTGATTTAATTGGTGTTTTGTATATATTTGTTCGTGAGTGATTCCTTTTTTGTTATTTGGTGATCTTTTCGTTTTCTTTTTTTTTTGTTTTAAAACAAAATTCGTTATAGATGGAAGTAATTTCTTTTATAATTCATATTCTCAATCCTATAACAATGTTTGGACTGATTAACCTAACTTTTGTTATTGATGGAATAATCATCATAATTACTTCCATGATAGTTTGCAGGAAACACAACAATTCTCGTACAGACCAGAAGCTTCCTATCATGACTCCGGTACATCTCTGGAAGAGTTGAGTAATATAGTGTAAAAATTTCAAGAGAATACTCTACAATTTCAGAGGGATGGAGGGCAATTTTCAAAAGACATATGTTATAGCATCCAAGATCTGGAGAGCCAACATAATTCACTTGCATCTTTAGAAGAATTGGTTAATACTATGGCTGCTAACAATTTACAATTCCTACAGGATATACAACAGGAAATGCAAGAATTCCGACAAGAGGCAAAAGCAAGCCAACAAGAAATAAAAGCAATCTATCAGAGGATGGAACACCTGATGGGTCAGATGGCAACAAGCCTCGATCGCCTAGAAGGGCAAAGCGAAGAGGCGTAGCCATATCAACCCGAGGTGTATCCAATTGAAGTTTGTGTGGAAAATTTGCAAAGTGATGAGGAGCTTGAGAATTTTGAGGTCAACCCTCAACGAATTGTTTGTGTTGAAGAAGTGGAGAAGGAACCCGAAGCCGCAAAGGACACATCGTTTAGCTCAGAGGTAAGTACTGAGTCTATAATTATTTTTGAAACTAACCATTTACCTTTACATTACAGATTGGAGGAATTGAATGATGAAGAAAAAGGTGAAGAGACGTTCAAAATATTTCTAGAGTGTATGGACTCAGTCAAAATTGAGAAGCTGAGGATAGGGAAGGCGCTGAATGAGGATGACGATCGACTAAGGCCCTATCCAGAACTACCTCACATCGAGGAGCTGCATGTGACACCCGAAGATCACAATTTTGTCACGTGAGGAGAAGAAGGAGTCAAGCCAGCAACCCTAAACAAAGGCGCTTCTTGGGAGGCAACCCAAGGGAAGTAAATTTCTTTTCCTTTATATTTTCGCAGTATTTTTTTTAATGCATGTGTGTTTTTGAATTTGTTTGTTTTACTTGTTTTTAAGTTTTCAATCAAGTTAGAGAAAGAATAAAACAAATGAAACAAACATTTTCTTATTTTCTATTGCTTCTGGGATTATATGATCATGATTAGAGTATGATTTGACTAGATAATTTCATAGCAACTTTAACATGTACTTTTGCTCTTGTGATTGGTTGATATGCATTATCTTTGAAAGAGTAGTGACTAATGGTAGACAAAGCCGGT
>JANZLC010000008.1:26963558-26973915 GCA_026413385.1 Erythroxylum gracilipes | reverse complement strand
TTAGTGCACCAAATGCACCACTTAATAGTTAGTGTGCCACTTCTATTATCATGATAGTATTTTATTAGAAATTTTGTGCTATAAATAGAAGGGTTAACTTGATGTAAGTAATACCAATTCATAAGAAGAATTATATTCTCCTCTCCCAAACATTCTTAAGTTTTAGTTTCGGTTTTATAACAAAAACATCATTATATAAGTTCACTTAAGGAGTTAAAAACTAAAACGCATACTTAATGCCTAAAATATTCTAATGGTAGATGATATGCTCTAATTGTACTATGTTATTATTATAATTTTGAGAGTATTTAGCTTATGTTTTGAGGAATTATTATATAATTTGATACTTGATTTAGCTTATATTTTATTTGTAGACCTTATTTTAGCTATTTAATGAAAAAGGAATGAATTCAGGCAAGATTGAATTGACTTGGAGTTATTTTGGCATTTTTAGAGGAAGGACTCAAAATATGGCATCAACCCATGTTCATAGTTCTTGAAGTTATTACTGCTCGATGAGTGCTGGAGGGAGCTTCCTGATATATTTATACCCTTTCACTCCATAAGCTAGAACTTCTATCCTTTTTATGATTGCTTCATTAAAAATTTCTAGATTAGTAAGGTAATTGTTAAATCTAAAGGGGTTTATTCTCTTATATGTACTAAATATGTCTTACCTCATGATTGGAGAGTGAATTGAGAAATTTAGTTCAATGAAAATGTCTCTAATTTTAGAGAATTTAGTTAGCCATTCATCATTCACCAAGGCTTTATCTATCTTCTTTGTTATTAACCATCATGTGGTTGTTTGTTACACTATATAAGTTCCTACCTTCATGTCTCAAATATGATATTCCCAAATTCTGCACATACTCCCTTAAATCATCAGAGAAGTTCCTATCACTCACCCTTCCTTCATCTTCAAACCTGTAAATTATGGAATTGAAATCCCTATGAATTATTTAGGATTCTTGGATAATTCCTTGGTTGGAAGTTATTATAGAGTACAATTTCAAAGAAGTTAAAATTAGAGCCGTAGATATAGCTAACTGCTACCCTCCTCCTTTCATGTATAAATTCCACATTTTTATAGATCATTTGGTCACTAAAGTCTAATTATGTAACCCTCACTTTACTATCATAGAAAAAACTATTATAATTTTCCCATTGAGGTGGTGTTGATGGTTGGCATTCTTCTCCTACCATATTTCTTTTATTTTTACTCTTAAAGCCTTATTTTGTTATTTTTTGGTTCCCTGTCTCTTATATTTTTGTTGCTATTTGTTCAATTTATAAAGAGATGCCTTATGTTTCATGTATTTTCTCTTGTTTTCTCCCCCTCTCATTCTTTTGTGCTTCCTCATCTCTTTGATGACCATTATCTTCCTTTTAAGTTTAAAAATTATGTTATTTAAGGCTTCCCCATTCTTCTGCTCTCCTATTTTTGCTTCATTTTCTCTCACAGCCTCCTTATCCTCTCTTCGCTAACTCTGTTCTTTATTTACTTACTGCTCCATTAACTCCTCATAATCTTCCCTTATAAACTTGCATCCTGTTAGTATCCATGATTTCCCATATTTCTTAGAAGATGGTCTCTGTTGATAGGACACTAGTATTATATCTTATATCATCTCCTCCTTTTCCCCTAGCCTTAGTATTGGAACCTACTAAGATAAATTCTTTCCTAGCTCCACACTCACACACATCCTAACTTATCCTATTATTCTCCTTTTGGTTGTGATCTCATCCATACATATAGGCTTACCTATGAAGGCTCAAGCCTTTGATGGTCTAATATTCTAGAAACACATTGTGAAAAATCCCCCATATAGAGAAATTTTCTTGCCTTACATTTTTTAATTTCAATCCTAGTTTCTATACTTGAAGAAATATGAGTTGATTTACCATATGCCATAGGCCTACTTTAACTAACCCTTTTGCCTTAAGTCTCTGTTGAAAACATGGCCAAGATTAGGTTCTCTTTTAATAAGAGCACCTTTATTATACCTCTACCTTTCCATTGCCTTATGACCTAATTGCTTATTTTTAAGAAAGGAGGTCTTTTGTCCATAAAGAAGTGCCCTAATTTTGATTTCTAGCTTCCACTCCTTGCTTCGATGTTTCAATATCTAAGGACACCATTATTCTCTTTTCTATTGTACTAGGTGGAAAAAACTCCAATATGTAACCATCATCCTCATCAACCACTTGTTTCCATGTCATTTTAGGGTTAATTAGGTAGGAAAATCCTTGTGCGTGTATCATATACACACAGTGAGGAAAACAAAAAAAATTATTCTGAGACTTTCTCGAAGTCCAGAATATATGTGCCTATACAAGGAAATACCATTAAACCTAGCTGAAAATTCCCAATTCACATACATGTTCATAACATATATATATATATAGGAATTCATGGCATTTATACAAATCAATCATTCATATAATAACCATGTACCTCGTGTGTAGTCTCCTTCGTTCTTCAATTTTCTACTCGTCGGGCTGTCGCAAACCACAACGATCAAAACAAACTATCTCCAAAGGTATCCACACAGAGATCAGATAAACTAATCAAATCAAACTCTTTGATCCGGAAATGGATAGAACTAAGACAAGAGTGCTAGCTTTCTTCTTTATTCTATAGAGAGAAAAACTGTGAAAGAGAATAAAGAGGAAGAAGATGAGAAAGATGAGGAGAATACGGTGAGAATCGTGAAGATTGCTTAGTTAACCATTTTCACGATTATCATCATCTTACTTGCCTTTTGCTTTTGTCTTTTAATATTTTTGTCTTTTATCATTTAAAGACAATAAATGCATAACTTTAAAGAAGCCTATCTCATCTTCCACATTGCACACACACATATATATAAGGTGATCCAGTCACACTAGGGTCAGTCCTACCGGGTCCCGCGTGTGGAAAAAACACCAGAGACCTGTTTCAGCAATATCTATATCGCGATCTCATCGGCACATATCCTGATCTCATTAGAATCCATTTAGTTCTATTGCTCTCCATATAATGGATCTTTATCCAAAACCATTTTACGAATCCTCCGAGTCACTCTTATGCATGTGACCCATTAGGTTCCCAATTATGTTGCCCACTTGGATTAACACTTAATCCAAGCAAGTCATGAGCAGCTTATAGCAATACATCATAACTCTCAAATGATCGGAAAGTAAGTGGTTTGACAAACGAACCCGTGCTCGTCACGAACCATCTCATGAACCCTCCTATAAACAATTGCTATGCAATTCGTCCTTTCACCATGCTATACCCCACTTGGTTATGAGTATGGACAAAGTGTCAACTCTCACTAGACTGACTACGTCAAATCTAGCCCAAGTGATACCAGCTCTTGTCCTAAGACTCTTTACTCTATATTTCAATGAAGACATTCTTCATGACACAGGTACTCCAGCCAGAGATTTCCAAGTAATGCCCTAGACAAGAGGCCGTAGGTATCATCTTCTACTGTCAAAAAGTGGTGAATCCTCTATTGAATACCCAATCACCACCCTATGAGTGACATCTACAAGGAAACAAGGAATGGAGTCAAAGCACAAAATCAGTATCTAAGATATTCTTGAGTACCTCAAGTCTAAGGATACTTGCACCATTGCTATGATGAGATTATCACTGACATTAGAATAGGACATCCATGTGATGATCTTATGGTAAGTCATCCAATGTACTTACTACCTCTAGTAAGCATCCACATCTTAACTATAAACATCTCATGTTTACAGTTTCTGAGATCCACCGCTTGATCAAATCAAGGAATTTGACATGTGCTAGTCTATCAGGATTAACGACGTCTAGTCTCGTTAATCCTATGACTAGGGATAATTTAGATACTTATATAATTACACATGATAGGAATCGCAGTAGTATGATCACATAATGATTTCCTTCATGCTATTTCATATATCATGGACTTCATTAATTTGCTTATAGATCAAGATCAATTCATGAATAATGAACACCAAATTAATGAAATATGCCTTTCTTTATTATTGAACATAGAGTTTGTACACAACTTTGTACAAAACGCGCTAAAGGCGATTACCTTTAAGGCAATACTCTAACAAATCTCTCACTTGACCTAAAGCCAATTGCCTTAGTATCTAATACCATAGGCGAGTGCATGAGAATCAAAGTTATTCTGTGACAATGTCTTCGTCAACGGATCAACAATGCTCGGTGGGAATTCTCTCTATCTGTACATCACCTTGACCAATGATCTCCCTGATCGAATGATATTTACCGAGTACTTGCTTGGATCGTTGATGAGACCTTGGTTCCTTCGCCTGTGCAATAGCTCCATTGTTGTCACAATACAACTGTATGAGTCCATCACTGCTAGAAACCACACCAAGTTTGGTGATAAACTTCTTGATCCAAACTGCTTCCTTTGCTGCATCTAAAGTCGCAATGTACTCCACCTCAGTTGTTGAATTGGCAGTCGTCTCTTATTTGGAACTCTTCCAATTGACCGCCTTGCCATTCAGTGTGAATATATAACCTGATTGGGATTTGGAATCACCCTTATCATATTGAAAACTGGCATTTGTATGCCTGCTCATTTTTTGATTTCCATCTCCATATATCAAGAAAACATCCTTAGTCCTTTACAAGTACTTAAAGATGTTTTTAACAGCCACCCAGTGACCCTTACCAGGATTTGATTGGTATCTACTCGTAACACATAAAGAATATGATATATCAGGTCTCATAAATAGCATAGTGTACATGATAGATCCTACTACAGGTGCATACGAGATCATATTCATGCACTTCCTCTCATCTTATGTCTTAGGACACATAGATTTCGAGAGTGTTATCCCATAAGTCATAGAAAGATACCCTCTCTTGGACTACTCCATGCTAAACCTCTTTAGCATCTTGTCTATGTAAGTTGATTATGAAAGACTAAGAAACCTTTTTGATCTATCTTTATAGATCTTTATCTCGAGGATATAAGTTGCTTCACCGAGATCTTTTATGGCAAATTATTTGGACAACCAAATCTTCACAAATTGAATCATAGAGACATCATTTCCTAGTAATAATATGCCATCTACATATAACACAAGGAATACGATTGCACTCCCACTAACCTTCTTATACACACAGGCTTCATCCGAATTTTATGAGAAACCAAACTCTTTGATTATCTCATCAAAGTAAATATTCCAACTCTTGGATGCTTGTTTCAATCCATAGATGGATTTCTAAAGCTTGCATACCTTTTCTCCATCATTGAAGATTAAGCCCTCTGGTTGTATCATGTGCACATTCTTGGCTAGATTTCTATTTAGGAAAGCTGTCTTCACATTCATTTGCCATATCTCATAATCATAATGAGCAGCGATGGCTAGGAGTATCCTAATTGATTTAAGCATTGCTACTGGGCTGAAGGTGTAACATCCCGTTATCCCATATTTAGGGCTAGAGCCCTAGAATAGTGTACATGAGAGTTTATTAAGAAGTTAGAAAGTGTATTTCATGCTTACGCATAATATAACATACACACACATGTGAACATTAATTATTACACACATTAAAATAATTGTACATGCATTCATTGACATTTTTTTAGGGTATAATTGATTTATAAATGTGATTTTTTTAGAATTGGAGATTACATGTCTTAAAAATTAATTTGGTGATAATAACTGTTAATCTAGAAATTTTAGTGAAATTTAGGAAATTTCCGAAATTATAAGTATTTATGGATTAGGAAAAATGCCAAGTGGCAAGACAATTGCTAAATGGTAGTAGAAATAAGAGTCAAATGGTAGTGGAAATTTTGATGAATGACTTTGGGATTTATTAACAAGTGTTATTGAAAATTGGGAGACAATTGGATAAGAAATTGGGTGACAATTTGACTAGAGATTAAATGGTATTATAAGATGGTAGTTGATTATTCCACCAAGCAATTGTTACATTGCTTTTTAAACCCACCCACATCATTTACATTTGAAAGACCATCTTTGTTTTGTCTCTCACGATTGCCTTATGTTCTCTTCTTCTTCTTCTTCTTCTTCTTCTTCTTCTTCTTCTTCTTCTTCTTCTTCTTCTTCTTCTTCTTCATTTTTGCTTTCTTCACTCATGGCCAGCTCACTCTCACCCTCATCACGTTGGGTTTTTGCTTTCTTTCACTTTGTTTCTTCAAAACCCTTATTATCTCTTCACCTTGTTACTAAAAACCTAATCTACCCACCTTTATGATGTTGTACGTGGGTTGTATGAGAAGTTAGAGCTTCTTGGTGTTCTTGAAGAGTTTCAAGATTTTGAAGCTAAATCAAGTAAGTTATACTTTAATAATCATAGGTAGTGTTAAATGAAACTAATATGATGAATAATTTGAGATTGATGACTTGATCATGAAATTACATGTGTGAATCATAAGTTGTGAAATGTGCATATAAGATGATTAACCCTTCATAAGCTGTTGTAGAGATGAGTTTGAACTTGAAAGATCATTAACAAGGTGTAGAAAGAAGTGCAGAAATTATGACTTGTAAATTGGATATTTATGTTTTGTTTTCTTGGTATATTAGGTGAATTTCTTTGATTGTTTTAGAGATGAACTATCATAAGTTTAGAACTAATAAAATGGAGTACTATGGTGTTTTGAAATGAGATAAATTAAGGTGATAGTTAGGAATGAAATGAAGGTGAAAAATGAAGTAGAACATGTGCAAAAAATTGAAGATGAATGTATATATGAATATGTTCTATTTTAGTGTGTAATAACGCGAATGTTAGTAATTGCAATAGAGATGAAGTAGAGTGAGTTAAAAGAGAAAGAAAGGGATAGTATAGTGTCTCGAAGTGAGAAGAATTAGGATGATAATTTATAGAAAAAGGAAACAATGGAGTTGAATGTGTGCTGAAATATTGAAGAATGCATAGTCATGGTTGATGTTCTGTTTATGGGGTTATGATCAACAATCTTGTATGATGTATTTTATGGATGTTTTGAATTGGAATGGAGGTTGACAGTGAAGAGGAATTGAAGTAGGAATGATAAGATATGCAAGAGATGTGTTTACTAATACACTTGGAAAGGGAAGGAGCAAGGATTTAGTAAACCAAAAAATGATGGTGATATGTCTTGTTATTTATATATGATTGATAATCAAATGAGTAGAGTTTTATGGATTTTAATGCAACTAATATGGTAGTCGAAGTAGCATGTAATGAAGTTGCATAAATAAATGTGAATATTGGAGAATTTGGTGTAAAATGATGTTAGTATATGTAGAAATCGTAGGAAATGTTGTTAAGTGAGATGTGCTTCTCATATGTCTATTAGGTGGACTTTAGGTTCACTGGGCGGACCTTCTCGGGAATTTTGGCTTCCTAGCTCCGTTTATGTCTATTTGGAGGGACGTATGTCTTCTAGGCAGACATTTTCAGGACACTTACATGAATGTGTGATTTTGACCTTTTAGATGACAAAATCTTTCTTCTAGATCTTCACGGAAGTTGTAGAACTCGAAGTCCTCTTCAAAAGCATTCTAGAATGACATTAATCTAACATCCACAGCAAAAGTTATGCCTTTTTTTCCACAAAATTATGTATATATATATGAAAATTATTGACTTATTAATGTTTTCCTATGAGATATTTAGGCTTGAAGGTGATCTTGAATGAGCCTAGTTGATGATGCATTGAGCGATTAAAGTAAGGAAAGTGTATTAGGTATTAAGGAATGATTTAAAGATTGTTGGATCCCGTTTCCGGAACCCAACCTTCTTGCATGCGAAAACATGAACGTGAGCGTGCGTGCATATTACCTTGAAGGGTTAAATTTTTTTTCCTTTTTGAACCCTTAATAGACATTATTCAAACATCTTCAAACTTATAACATCCTAAAAATTCACTTACAACATCTGCAATGCCGAGCCCATACTAACCAATCATCATGCTTGAACTCATTTATCCTGTTTGCGAACAGAATTTGGAAACCATCAAGTTAGAATTCCAATTTGACTTCTTCATATGAAACATAACTCTATGCCTCTTGTTCAAATTGATTTAAGAATCACCTCAATCGAAGTTCTACAGCTTAAGATATGCTTAAAAAACCATAGGGTGTTCCAACCCTAATCATGCTCTCATAACCGACCTCTCACTTGTTTCAATGCAAACTCTCACAATTCAACTCCAAATAATACAAATATTCATGGAGAGATAGATACATGTTTTACAAATCCATTCGTTAAGAATCACCTCAATTAGAGGTCGGATGAGGGAGTTATACTCAAAAGAGTATACCATGCTCACACCCAAAATCAATTTGAACATACTTGGGCGCGAATGCCATAACATTCATTAAAAAACTCTTATTGACTTCATTCTTGAACCATTGGAAAGTAGCCTTCAAGACCTACAACTTTCATTCAAGATTACAAAACCTGATTCTGCCTATAGCAGTGTCAAATAACTCCATCTTTCCAGTGCATGTCCGTTTAACGGACATGAATCGACCAAATGCACCATTTCACCCGAGAAGGTCTGTTAAACGGACATCCATTTCCGTTTAACAGACATGGACTGGGCAAGGGGTCCTAAATGATCCGAGAAGGTCTGTTAAATGGACTTCCATGTCTTTGGGCTTTCCCAAAGCCCTTTATGCCCTCTTTCATGCTTCCAAACTCCTTCCTAACAACATAAACACTTATGATCTTGCAAAAACCACTTATTCCAATGCCAAAACACTTTATAACAACTCAAACATCAAATTTATTCCATCAAGTCTCAATTCTTGATCCATTTGGTCCATCAAAACCACAAATCTTCATCAATTCCCCTAGCTATCATCAAAGCTATCACATACACATCATATACAACACCCTAACTTGTAACAATCATATCTCTTGATTCCAATACCCAAAATTTATAAACTTTAGAGAGTTTGAAAGATAAATAGATCTTCTACAACTTCCAAGAAGACCATTTTTGCTAATTCATTCTAAATTGTTCCAGATTTTCCCTTGAATCGATTCACAACACTTACCCATATGGAAACTTAGAATTCATCTCATTTCATTTCCTTTGCCAATACACCATCATTCTTATTCATTTATAATTCCTATCCTTCTTTTTCCATAACATTTCACTTATATATATATATATATATATCAATTCAAATTCAAAGTTCATTAACTCACATGGATCGCTTCTTTAAATATACTTAATTCCAATTTAACCTCATCCTTCATTAATCCATGTTTCCACTACACCTTGATCCATACCCAACTTCACATTCCAATTTGACAACCATCCACATACAAAAATCCATTCACAATGGCTCGTTTCATTATCATCATGCACAATTCCACAATTATATCCATACGCAAATCCATATTTCACTAACATCATATATCAAGAGTTTTACAAACTTTATTGGCATTTCCAAGCCAAATTACAATATCAATACCAAAACCTAATATACAAAACATGCAACACCCATGAATTCTCAAAATACATCTTAAGCCTTCTTTTACATCAATAATTCCAAAAACATGACAAAACATGCATATCCGAAGTAATGTCTTGGTTTTCTTCTCACTCTGTTTCCTGCTTAAAACCTGGAGATGGGGAAAGAGAGTGGGGGTGAGCTTGAAAGTTTCGTGGGTAACATACTTATAATAAATAACAAGCAAAAACCATTTAAAAGCTCTTTATTATGAAAATTCTCTTGATTCATAAAACACATGCTTCTTTCAAATTTCTTTCTTGTCATATAATCAAAATCACAAACAACACAATTCATGCATTTTTCAACTTGTTCATAAATCATGAATGCATTAAAACTTGTCACAATGCATAACACATAAGCACATTATAATGGTTTGGGTAAGTCCAAATTCATGACGCACTACACATTCCCATATAATGGTCCTGTGTAGTCGTAAACTTGGGGAGTCCTTGAAGGAGCTCCGTGCCACTAGCGGGCAGGCGGGAGAAGCCTATTTCTTGGGTCAACGTGCACGTGACGGTTCTTGGGGACTACCACAAACCCACATAACATGTAATCATGACTTGCAAAATGATTGCCCAAATGGCAAAATTCTTGGAAACTTGATTTTCATAATCATGCAATTTTTCGAAAATCCTTTCATGTAGCAATGTATAATTCATCAACCACAATTCACATAACAATTTCTCAAACATTCAAAAATAATG
The DNA here is from genome assembly GCA_026413385.1 of Erythroxylum gracilipes. Taxonomy (NCBI): domain Eukaryota; kingdom Viridiplantae; phylum Streptophyta; class Magnoliopsida; order Malpighiales; family Erythroxylaceae; genus Erythroxylum; species Erythroxylum gracilipes. The sequence continues at coordinate 26,963,704 of JANZLC010000008.1, read as the reverse complement.
TAAGCAGCAATTGTAGCAATTTCTCACATCAATCACAAACAACAAAAGCAACATTTATGAAGCCATTGAAAGCATTTTATTTTCTTGATTTTGAAAACACATTAAAGGCTCATTACTTAAATTATAAACATGGAACCCACCTTAAA
>JANZLC010000008.1:26932788-26963458 GCA_026413385.1 Erythroxylum gracilipes | reverse complement strand
TGAAAATCATTTTATCTTGATTTTTGAAAACATAACAATGGCTCATTATTTAAGCTATAAACATAAAACCCACCTTATTTTTCCTTGCTTGAAAACCTTGCTCCAATTGCCTTCCCTTGCTCTTCATTCCTCTTGCCTCTCACAATTTTCCTCACAATTAACAAAATCCCCAAATCAAATAGGCATCCAAAAATTGAACAACCTAAAAGACCCAATACATGAAATTGATGGTAGAAACACTAAACCCATCTATTTCTTAAGCTTTTTGAACCATAAACTCTTCAAAACAACAAAGCATTTACTAACCCTTACCTTAGATCTTTACCCAATCAAGGGGTTTCTTGGCTCATCTTGAAGCTCTTACCATTCTCCACGTTTTTCCTTCTTGGATCAACATGAGAATCACCCTTGATGGCTTTGGAAAGTGGAACCCTAGCATCTTCTTCTTCCTTCTCTCCTTTCTCTCATTTTCGACACTTTCTCTCTCTTCCTCCCTCTCATTTTCGTTCCCTCTCTCCTCATGTGCAAGACAACTCTTTCTTTCCCCTTTTATATCACTTATGTTGCTAAATTGTCCAAATTGCCCTTAATGAATAGCCTTGTAACTTAAAACCTTAAGTTGTCTTCCAATTTTGCCCTCAATGCTATCTACCACCTTAATACACTTAATTCATGCCATATGGTCTTAGTCAAATTAACATGTTAATTAAATTCCATTAACATGCTAATTAATTTCATAAAATACTTTATTAAGACCTTAAAAATTCATTTAATTCATACTTAATTTTCTCCAAAGATCAAGACATTTTCTAATCATGAAATTGAAGGAATTTAACAAAACTTCCTTCTAGACAATTGTTCCTCATTGCCTTAATTTCATAATGACACCCAAAATTATTCAATTTGGTTCCATATCCTAAGAGTTATTCACCAACATTTCATACTGTTCTTATATTAAAACATTTTCCTGCACATGACTTCCATCTGAAAATTGGCATCCTTAGAGATTGAATTAGAACTCAATGTCATCATACAACTTGTAGCCTTATGTCTCTAATTTAATCCAAATCAAGAATCATCTCATTTGGATAACTAGAGATCAACTTATGGTTAAAACACTAGAGCATGCTCAAAGAACTTACATTTTCCAGCTTTTAACTTCTAATATTTCACATTTAATCCATCTTGTATTTAAACCATATCTTCCATTTCATTTCAATTTCATGAATTTTCCTTTGCTTTACACATAGCTAATTTCCCAAAATTCTCATTCAATAGCCTTAGCTTGCAAAAAGATTCGGGGCCCAACAAAGATGATGTTAATTGGTTATGAGACGCGTATTAAGGAAATGTACCCAAGATTATCATTGAACATGCATTGTACATAATCCATATATACATAGGATTATTCCACTATGGGTGAATCTATACAATATGCCTCTTGAATAATCGACAACAAAAGGGTTTAGTATGATTAAAAGTTTCCTGGACAAACCTCTATGCTTGGATGATAATACAATTATAAGGAAGAGCTAGAATTTGCATCAACATGGAACTCTCTAATGACTTACTCGAAACCATCCCAATTATGAGATTGGGAATTGATGAAGCTCTATATGAAGATAATGTGATAATTTAATACCAATGGAAGCCCTCCCTTATCTCTCAAAGTAAAAGATAGATTCCTACGAGTAAGACTTTTGAAAGGGGTGACTATGAGGAGCTAATGGGAGAAAGGAAAGTCGATCAAGGTCTTGGAACTAGTATTGTGTTCGAGGAACCAACCCCTAAAGTTTTTCAAGGGGTTGGCTTTAACATTGTGGCCAAGGAACCAGCTCCTTGTCTACCACGATCGAAGCTCATCAAACTATTGATTTAGTTGCTACTAGAAAAGTAGTCATTATGGAAGAGCTACCAGATAATCCTAATGATCATACAAATATTCCTGATCAGACGGATGTAAACCTTACACCCTCTTACAAGAATATGGAGAATGATCCCCTTATTGGGGAATTTTTGACTACCATCAAAAGGAAATCCAATAGGAGCAAAGGTAAAGGCTAAAAAATAAAGCTATTTGATTTATGAAAGTCATTGCATGGAATATGAGGGGGATCAACTGCCCTAAAAAGCTCTCAACTTTAAGGAATTTTGTCTACAATTCAAATTCATGCATCTTTGCTCTTTTGGAAACCAAATTTAGACTTGATAAGCTTAAGATATTGAATAAACTAGGCTCAATACCCTTGTCACACCCATGACATGGGAGTCACAGATGTGACTCCCATTGCCATAGTCACGGGTGTGACACCATTTTATGCTTGAATTAATTAATTTCATGCATTTGATCACATCCCATTTCATCCTTTCATGCATAATTCTTCTAATTTTTCATGTAACATTCAAAAGATAATCAAATTAACATTCATGCAATATTCACACCAATTCACTCAATTCATCTCACATTTGGATCAAAACACAAGAATTTGTAACCAAAATCAAGATATGAAGGCAAGACAAATCAATAGAAATTAGACACAATAGTATCTCCCAAATCATTGGTATAAATAGCAAGCCTTCTCCTTTAACCTATTTAGGGCTGCTCATTACTTCCAAACGAATATAATTCTTCGTATACTACCCTTTATTTAAGAAAATAAAGAGAAGATTGGGTTTGTGGATAAAGTGCTCTCATTTGAAGGGTGATTGCAACTCATCAACATGACTCTAGCCAAAGGAGTCATCAAAACTATTGGGAAGCTATTATAAGTTTCATATAACCACTTTTCCAAGGTCAAATGGCCACAAGTATGTGTGAGAAAAGAGGAGGGTGGTTTGGGATTCACCTTTATTGGAAACTTTAATGGAATAGCTTTAATAAAAAATCTTTAGAACATCTTATTGGATAAGAATTCTTTATGGATCAGATGTTTCCATAGCTATATTCTTAAAGGTTCTAGTCTTTGTTCCATTCCAATAAAATCCACATTTTATTAATCCTTGACTCAACTTCTGAAATTGAGATCTATCTTAGAGCCTACAGTTCTTTGTAAGGTTAGAAATGGGTGACTGCGTGTTGTAACGCTAGTCAAAATAAAATAACTAGACTACTACTATAGTAGTGGTGAGTCTAGGTCGATCCTACAGAGAGTGTGTGTAAGTTTATAAAATGAAATTAATCAATGTTTAGGAAAAAGGTGGATTTTGGAGTTTTTAAATAAGAAAATAAAATGAAACTAGACTAATAAAAAAATAAAGAAAACATGGGAAAAATGATAAAAGTGAGGAATTCGGTAGAGTTCTTTGGTTCAATCTCGGCCTACACCTTAATTAAGCATATTTCATTGATTTGTTATTCTCAAACCTCTCCTAGCAACTATTAATCGTGGGTTAATAATTAACCCGAATTTTCCCTTAGGTTTTGTTAAGTCAAGATATGATCGTTTAATTAACTTAACCACCGAATAACCTAGGATATGATCTCTAGATTTAATTAGGTAGTAGCATTACGAATTAAGAAAACTAATTAATCAAGACAACAACCACATACAATGTATCATTTAACCTAGGTCATATTATCCTTAATGATTACGAATCATTAGTTACTACACATGAATTTCAACATAACAATTACGGATTATATTGAAATTCTATCAATGGATTTGAAATTGAACAATTCAATGAACGCATTAAAATCATCTTATACCCAATGAGTTTATACACAAATAACCGAACAATAATGAAAATCCAATATCCATGCACATTAGCCAAATCAATTAACATAGGATAACACAATTAATTTCTAATGAGAGAAAGAAACAACAAAACAATAAAAAAATACTTAACCCGGGTCGGAACGTCTAGCTTAGCATGAATCTCTCCTGAAAAATGCTTCAGCCCCTATTCAGTATCCCTCACTGAAACCCCCTTTGGCTCTCTTCACTGTGCCTCCCTTTATTTTTTTTTTCATGTAGCTCTCTTCTCTATTTGCTCTCACTATTCACTGATGTGACAAATAAACTTCTTGGGTCACGCTACTATTCATGTTTTCACTCCTCTCTACGGTTACTCTCTCACGCAGCTCTCTTACACCCCCTACTGTTCTTGATGTGACGAATAAGTATGATGGCCACATTACTGTTCACGCAAAAACCCTTGCATATGCTCCTTCTTGAAACGCACTCCTCTTCTGCGTTTAATGCAATTGTTTGGGTTAAATGCAGACATCGTCTGCATTTTTTCACGCATATGTTAGACGTCTTGGAGCTGATCATTTTCTTCATACTTCATTGTTGTTTTTGTCTCTTTTTCCAATTGTCCATCTTCATTCACTATTCTTTGCTTCTTTTTTTTCTTCTTGTCTTTTAATTTTCTTCTTCTTTCTCCATGAAGACAAGTAAAAATTAATATTCAGAAAACGACCAAAATATAGAGCTTCGACTCACTTTAACTTCCTTACTTTTGACTTGTGCCTAAAATCACATACGTGTCAAAGCGCGTATCTTAAGCAATTTCATGTCATTGATCGCTAAATGTTATGAAATAATTAAACAATCAATTAAGCACATATCAATTTTTTGTGCCATGACAACTGGATAGGTTTAGGCCCCCTAACTGGAATTCCACAAGCTCTCAGCTTATGGAATGGTTTCCTACTAACTCTAAAGTCAGTTCAATTATAATAGAGGATCAATGGTTCATTCCCGCAAAACATCCAAATTAAGCTCAAAACCCAACACATTTACTCAATTCCCATATTTTTCCAAGACTATATAATCATAACCAAAGATGAATGACTTTTAAAAATCATAGCAAGAATTCAACATTCAATGCTTCAACTCATGATCAATCAACAAGCATCATCTTCAGAAACCGAGCAATCTAATGGTAGACTCGAAAAATGTGTTTAAGTAAATTATATCTATAGGTACACTCAACACCATTCATGATCATGACAATCCATAACTTTGCATATCATTTCATTTCTCCACCACTATAACTACATTGTAAAATCATGGATCAAAGGACTTTTCAAGGTTGCAATGTAGTTAAGGTAAAGTGAGATATATTTGGGTTAAGTAGCATAAAAGTCATCAAAGCTAGTGAAATAAAGCAACACTCATCAAAAACTGAGTACTGTCAGTTATGACGAATGTAACATTTATATTTCACAACCTAATTCATCTCTCACACACAAACCACATGAAGCATATAACAATCTGAAGGCATCACTCATACAATTGATGACATTACATTGAAACCACAAAAAGTTAACCTTCTAAGCCAATATCTACCTCATATTCAATACACTCAAATAACACATTCATCACAACTTTAGGATAATGCATTAATCAGAAACAACTTTTCAACACATATGCACTTGCTCCTAGATACATTTATTTTTTTTAAAAAAGTCATTTTTTCTTTTTCTTCTTTCTTTCTTCTTTCTTTCTTTTTCATTTTCTTTTCTTTTCTCTTTTTCCTTTTCCTTTTTTTTCCTTTTATATTTTCTTTCCTTCTTTTCCTTATAAAAATTAAAATAAACTACATCAATATGGGAATTTCAATGATAAGACATAACAAAAAATCCCAACATTAACCAACCCACACATATGTACACCCCCACACTTACCCTTTTGTACATCCACAAACTCACCAATCACAAATGCTCCACTAGCTTTATGACTTGGGTAAGACATTTGGTTAAGTTTAAAAGTATAAAATGTGGTTTATACAAAAAGAAAGGAATATAGCCCAGAGGGGGTTAACAAGGGAAAAACCATGTCAATAGGGTAGGCTATTTGGCTAATGTATTTCAGAAAAAACAAAGAATGCCTAATCATTTCCATATTAATGCATGTGATAAAAATGTGGTCACAAATAAAAATTCAAGGAAAAATCAGGATGTACATGTCATAAAGGTCACACATTATCAAAAGACAATGAGACTTATATGAATATGTCAATCAAATAAGGCTCAAAATCTCATCAGCTTTGTATACCACTAGTCACTTTTCTTCTGAAGATAATGTACATCGATCAATCACAAGAGTAAAAATACATACTAAAGTTGTCATGAAATTCTCTAGTCAATTCATACTTTAATGATGACTATATAGTCCTAGAAGGAACAGAAAATGAGAAAATGATTGTTTGCTTGTTTTATTCTTTCTCTCATTTTGATTGAAAACTTAAAACAAGCAAAAAAAATCTCAAAAGCACACATGCATATAAAAAGTAATGCGAAAATGTAAAGGAAAAGAAATTTTCTTCCTTTGGGTTACCTCCTAAGAAGTGCCTTTGTTTAGGGTCACTGGCTCAACTCCTTCTTTGCCTCACGTGACAAAATTATGATCTTCAGGTATTACAGTTAGCGCCACTTCCACGTGAGGTAGTTCTGGATAGGGCCTTCATCCTCATTCAGCATCTTCCCTATCCTCATATTCTCAATCCCGACTGAGTCCATACACTTGGGAAATATTTTGAATGTCTCTTCACCTTTTTCTTTATCATTTAATTCCTCCAATCTGTTATGTAAAGGTCAAGAGTTAGTCTCAAAAATAGTCATGGACTCAGTACTTACCTCTGAGCTAAAAGATGTGTCCCTTTTGGCTTGAAGCTCCTTCTTAACTTCTTTGACACAAGCAATTCGTGGAGGGTTGGCCTCAAAATTCTTAAGCTCTTTATCACTTTGTAAAGTTTTAGCACAAACGTCCATTGGGTACGTCTCAGGTTGATACGACTGCTCCTCTTTGCTTTGCAGTTCCAGATGATTGATATCTACCCATCAAGGCAATGCATCTTGCTGGAATTACAAAGCATCCTGTTGGATTTGCTGTTCACCTTGCTGAAACAGTTGTTGCATATTCTGTTGAAACTGTTACATATCATGTTGAATTTGAAGATTGATAGCAGCCATAATATTAAGCATTTCTTCTAGAAATGTACCTGAGTTTTGACAAGAAGCTTCTGGCCCACACAGGAATTGTTGTGTGTCCTGCAAATTATCATAGAAGTAATTATGATGTTTATCTCATCCATAACAAAAGTTAGGTTGATCAGTCCAAACATTATTATAGGACTGAGAATATAAGTTATAAAAGAAATTACTTCCGTCCATATCAAAAAAAATTTCAAACACAAAACAAAAAATGAAAAGATCACAAAATAGTTGAAAAGAAATCAATTATGAACAAATATATACAAAACACAACTAAAACACCACACTTCTCGGTAAAGACGTCAAAATTGACCGCGCGTCGTAACGCTAGTAAAAAAAATAACTAGACTGCTACTATAGCAGTGGTGAGTGTAGATCAATCCCATAAAGGGTGTGTGTAAAGTTTATGAAATGAAATTAATCGGTGTGTAGGAAAAAGGTAGGTTTTGGATTTTTTAGATAAGAAAATAAAATGAAACTAGACTAATAAAAACAAATTAAAGAAAAGATGCAAAAAATGATAAAAGTAGGGAATTCAGCAGGGACCCGGTTCTTTGGTTCAATCTCGGCCTACACCCTAATTAAGCATATTACATTGATTTGTTGTTTTCAAACCCCTCCTAGCAATTATTAATCGTGGGTTAATAATTGCCCGAGTTTTTCCTTAGGTTTTGTTTAATTAAGATATGATCATTAATTAACCTAACCACTGAATAAACTAGGATACGATCTCTAGATTTAACTAGGCAGTAGCATTATGAATTAAGAAAAACTGATTAATCAAGGCAACATCCACATACAATGAGTCATTTAACCTAGGTCATGTTATCCCTAATGATTGCAAATCATTAGTCGCTACACATGAATTTCAATATAACAATTATGGATTATATTGAAATTCTAGCAATGGGTTCACAATTAAACGATTCAATGAACGCATTAAAATCATCTTTTCACAATACCCAATGGGTTTATAAACAAATAACCTAACAATAATGAAAATCTAATTATTCATACACAATACCCAAATCAATTAACATAGGATAACACAATTAATTTCTAATGAGAAAAAGAAACAACAAATCAATAAAAAATACTTAATCCGAGTCGGGACGTCTATCTCACCATGAATCTCTCCCAATAAAATGCTTCAAGCCTTATTCAATATCCCTAGCCGAAACCCCTTCGACTCTCTTCACTGCGCCTCCCTCTCTTCTTTTTCACGTAGCTCTCTTCTCTATTTGCTCTTACTATTCACTGATGTGACAAATAAACTTATTGGGTCACGCTACTATTCGTGTTTTAACTCCTCTCTACGGCTACTCTTTCACGCAGCTCTCTTATGCCCCCCTCAATGTTCTTGATGTGATGAATAAGTATGATGGCCATATTACTGTTCACGTAAAAACCCTTACATCTACTCCTTCTTGAAATGCACCCCTCGTCTTTGTGAAACGCAGATATGGTCTGCATTTTTCATGCAGATGTTGGACATCTTGGAGCTGTGCGTTTTCTTCATGCTTCACTATTATTTTTGTCTCTTTTTCCAGTTGTCCATCTTCATTCACTATTCTTTGTTTTTTTTTCTTCTTTGAATTTTGTTATTGTCTTTTGATTTTTTTCTTCTTGCTCCAAGAAGACAAATAAAAATTAATCTTCATAAAATGGCCAAAATATAGAGCTTCGACTCACTTTAACTTCTTTGCTTCCAACTTGTGCCTAAAATCACATATGTGTCAAAGTAAGTATCTTAAGAAATTTCGTGTTGTTAATCGCTAAGTGTTATGAAATAATTAAACAATCAATTGAGCACATATCAATTTTTTGTTCCATAACAACTGGACAGGTTTAGGCCCCCTAACTGGAATTCCACAAGCTCTCAGCTTATGGAATGGTTTCCTACTAACTCTAAAGTCAGTTCAATTATAAAAGAGGATCAATGGTTCATTCCTACAAATTTGCAACATCTTACTCCAAACTACTAACCAGACTTAGGAAGACAAGATACATTCCATTGTCTCAATCTACTCCCCTAAAAAAATCAACATCTTAAAATTCATGGAATGGCAGAACCAAGACATCCCAAGGTTTGTCTGGTACCCTATAATATGGCATAAGTCACTTATGCCGAGTCACTCCTTTCCTTTATGGCTAGCTACTCTGAATAAAATGAGTACAATGGATAGGATGTAGCTCATCCTTATCAATTCTACTTGTGTCCTCTGTGAAATGGAGGAAGAATCAAGAAACCACTTGTTCTTCCTATATTCTTTCTCAAAATTTATATGGGAGAGGATACAACAACTGTGTCTAGTTTCTAATGCTAAAAATGTCTTTATGGATACTCTAACTTGTCTTCTAAAGTTGAATGGTACTCCTAATCACATGAACCATTTTTACATCATCTCTTTCGCCTCCTCGATTAAGGAACTATGGTGAGAGAGAAACCTAACACTCTCCCAGAATATCTCACGCTCTAGACATGAAATTTTTTCCTCCCTAATTTTTGAAACTAGGGAGAAGCTCCTTTGTATCTTAAGAGATGTGAGTTATTTCCCTAATCTAGTTATCTTATTGCAAATTGCTTAAGTTTTATACTAGTGCATGCATTCACATAAAAGGGAAGATTGATTAACATATAACCTATGGAAGAATGTACTTGTTGGGGTTGTCAAGATGACCCATGCTGATGTGTAAATTCTGGTTCTTCTGAAAGTTTTGAATATATCTTTCAAACTCTATCTGATGCATGCATTGTTGACTTGCCTGTAGACTCTTTCCTTTCACCCTTTGGCGACTCCTATCTTCTGTGGCATCATATCCCTAAATCCCTAATTTAGGTGATTTGAGTATGTCAACGTTTAAAGGAAGATTAAAGAAGAAGAGATGTACCAAGATTAAATTTTCTCACCTTTGTCTAGATGGTAGCGAGCCGAGAAGGCCTTTGGATTGCCTCTGTTCTCATAGCCTTAATTGGGAAACACTAGAATCAAGATTGAATGACATTGTTTTGCTTAGAAGAGTCGGGTCTCGAGCTGGTCTGGGCCTAGGTAGCCGAAGCCAGGTATAATTAAAAACACCTAAGTTTGGGCTCAATTGCCACCTCTATGAAGAAATAAGTAGAGTTGTTGAAAAAGGTTTAATCAAGAAAGTCTTAGTTCATGTGCAGTTCCAACACTATTGACTCCTAAAAAGGATGAAAGCTGGAAAATGTGTATTGATTGTTGGGTGATAAATAAGATCATAATAAGGTAGATTTTTTATAACTCACCTTGATGAAATTTTGGATATGTTGACTGGAGCTACTATCTTGACCTAGATAAACTTACAAAGTGGGTATCATCAAATTAGAATTAGACTTGGAGATGAAAGGAAAATGACTTTCAATTCTAAAGAGGGAATTTATGAATGGTTAGTGATGCCATTTAGACTCTTTAATGCTCCTAGCACTTTTATAAGAGTGATGAATCAAGTGTTTCGACCATTATGGGTAGATTTTTAATGGTATTATGATATATTAATATATAGCAAGACTAAAGAAGATCACTAGTTACATCTACAACATGTTTTAAGGCAAGAGAAACTTTATATCAACTTAAAGAAGTGTTCTTTCATACAATTAAGTGTTATATTTTGGGGTTTTACTTTATCCTACTATGGAGTGGAGATGAATCTTTAGAAGATTAAGGCCATCTTTAATTGTCCTATTCTAAAAAATATGCATAAGAAATGAAATTTCCACAGTTTAGCTACATTGTAAGGGTGTAATTTCAGCACCATAATGATATCTATTACTAATTTTATGAAGAAAGGACAATTTACTTGGACCAAGGCAATAACTAAAGCATCTGAAGAAATCTAGAAAAGATGACTGAATCTCCTATTTTAAACTTCTAGACTTTTCTAAGATATCTATATGCCAATAATATGATCATTCAACATTAAAGTAATATGAAGTTTCTGTTAGGATAGAAGTAGTCAAGGTAGTTGAGCGAAATTTAGAAGCAAGATGAGAGAGCGCCTCCAACTTCTCATAAAAAGCATTTATGGGTAGATTTTTAGTGGTATATTTTTCAGATATATTAATATACAACAAGACTAAAGAAGATCACCGGTTGCATCTACAACAAGTTTTGAGGCAAGAGTAACTTTATATCAACTTAAAGAAGTGTTCTTTCAACAATTAAGTGATATATTTTTGGGTTTTACTTTATCCTACTGTGGAGTGGAGATGAATCTCGAGAAGATTAAGGCCGTCTTTAATTGGCCTATTCTAAAGAATATGCATAAGACACGAGATTTCCACAGTTTAGCTACATTGTATGGGTGATTTATTTGTAATTTTAGCACCATAATGATATCTATTACTGATTTTTTGCATAAAGGACAACTTACTTAGACCAAGGCAATAACTAAAGCATATGAAGAAATCTAGAAAAGATGACTGAATCTCTTATTTTAATCTTCTAGACTTTTCTAAGATATCTATATACCAATAATATGATCATTCAACATTAAAGTAATAGGACATTTCTGTTAGGATAGAAGTAGTCAAGGTAGTTGAAAGAAATTTAGAAGCAAGATGAGAGAGTGCCTCTAACTTCTCACTAAAAGCAACAGGCATGTCTCTTCTTTCCCTCTCCCTTGAACACTCCGACCTTCACACTACTCCGTTACTTCATTGCTCCACTACTACCATCGACCTCTTTCTTCACTACAACACACATCCAGTACTTTAACGCAAAGTTAGTCTCATCATTATCTTTTCTGATGTGGCATTGCTACGTGTCAACGACCCTCACTAATCAGAAACATCAGCGTCATTAGGAGAAGGATGTCTAATTAGCAAAACGACGTCGTTTCTTTGGGATAGTAAAACGACGTCGTTTTAACTAAACTCAAATCTCTCCCTTCTCTGTCGATCATTCCTAAAATCCCTAATCTGTAACCTAAAATCCCCTAACGTTCATAAGAGAGTGATTTCGTGCGTAGGTGTTTCTTCTATCGCAAAGTTAATTGCTCTATGAAATCAACAAACGTTCTTTATGATTTCGTGCGTGACTGCTTCATAAGAGAGTGATTTCTTTGTGAGGTCAAAACTAAAATTTTTTGAAATTGTGACTTTCGTCACTGGACATCCTGTGGCGCCGATTAGGGTACGATTCGTCCTGTTGCTCTCTATTGTCTTTTCCTTGATTCACTTTTTAATTAAGTATTTATGAAATGATATTTTGTTGTATTAGGGTTTGAAATTGGAATTTGATATTCTTTCATTTATGCAACGATTTCAAGATCTTCGGTTCTCAAATTATATTATGCTTCCAGAAAAAAGTTTTCCCTTAATTTATGTGTCCTCTTTGTCTTTCACTTTTTTTCTTCATCCATAGTCTAACTAAACCGGAAAATTGAATAGTGGTGGTCATTAGTTAAATTCGGAAAAGAAAAAGAAAAGGTGATTTTTTGTTATTGAAAATGAGAATTGACTTGTATGTGTAAATATCATCTCATAAAATCAGTGGCAAACTTATCAATTGGTGAATTACAGAGTATATTTAGTAGAAGAAAGAGAGGGAGGTTAGATGAAAAAAAAGGGAGTCGCCAAGAATCACCATATATTCAGGTGAAAATCTGTCATGTTTTGCTTGCCAAAATTCAGTACCCCATCCCAAATTAAAATATTAATTTAATGAAAATTAGACACAAAATCTAATAGAGATTGATTTTGATTTTTTCACCAAATATAAAACCTTTTGATGAAATTTTTAAGATACATAAAATTTTACTAGAATTGAGGAAATCCAATGCAGGACTAGGTTGATATATTTCATTTTAAAATTCTTTCTGAAAAGAATCCGTGGATGGAGATTATGGAGTTGGGACAAAACTCAATTAATTATGAGTGTGAGTAAAGTTTGCCGGTATACCAACAGACCCCACTATTTTCGTTTAGCTTACTCATGCTCGTGGTTCATCTGTCTCTTCCGATCAACTCAGCATAATCGACCCCACATTACTGCCATACCATCTCTGTCATGTTTCCAACTTTGAGCTCCTCGAGTGAAAGATTAAAAACGGAACGTTTATATCCTCTTGGTTCTCAAATTGTCTGCTGAAGTTGAACCATAATATCATGGATGAACTTTCTTGGCCTAGTGAAGATGAGGTAACAGTAACGATTTCTATCTTCCGAATGTGGCTTTTTTGCTGATGGGTCTTCATGAGTTGCACCAAACCTGTTTCTTTCTTAAGTTTTCGGCCAATTCAACTAAATCTATGCGCAACTGCTTATGTGCTACTGTTTGTCAATTCTTAGGTTCGTAGAGTTGGCCACTGAGACGGATTCAGTGGTTTATGACGTTGGTTATTGTTCATTGCCTAATCTATTACTTTCTGAAATGCTGTTGATTTAATGGCTAACATTTATACAAAAGAAATCTTTTTATTCTTCTCTTCTTATTACTGGAAAACATAGTATGTTACCACAAACGGTTCAGTATGACAAAAGAAGTATTCATGACAAAGTTATAGTCTTTAACCGTGGTTACATTTTGCAGCTACATGAGATAAGGAACATAGTCTCTGCAATGTCTGGAAGAGATCCTGGAGAAGTTCAAATTGTTGTTTCCCCCTATCGAATTTGTCCATTGGGCGCTCATATTGATCATCAGGTTTGTTATACCCACATTTGGTCCTTACTACGCTTCCAGCCTAATGTCTAATAGTTTGTACTTCTCTTCCAGGGTGGAACTGTTACAGCTATGACCATTAATAAGGGAATACTTCTGGGCTTTGTTCCTTCTGGAGATTCTGAGGTAAAGATGAGATGGCCCTTTTTATCTTTTAAGTTCGGAGAACAACATAAGGGTGTTGAGAAATTTGTTAATGCTTTGTGTTTTTATATGTCTATTACTGAAACTCGTAGGATGAGCAACTGCAAGTGATTTGTGGAAAATAACGGTTTTCTAATTGGCCTACAGTTCATGGTTGTCAAAATTTGACTTATCTGCATACATTTGGAATGTTGTTTAAACGTTTTCAAGCCTGCAACAAACAGGGGCTAGTTGTTCTTATGACTTAAGCTGAGAAGTTGTCATTATGCATTCACTTTGGAATGGTTTCTCATTTCTATCTTTTAGTTTCCCTCTAATATTAGTTTCCCCTCTGTGCTCCCCCAACTCCTTGAATAGGTTGTATTGCATTCAGGACAGTTTGGAGGAGAAGTTCGGTTCAGGTATGAATCTGATTCTTTCTTTCAGTTTGAGTATTTATTAAATTGTAAGCGAACAATTTTTCTTTACGTCAGTTGCAGTAAAACCTTTTAGACTTGACTAAAATAAGAGTGCTCAATAGAATATCATTTGTTGACTTTTAACAACTCGTTTTTGATGGATTTATTTAAATGCATGTCACATGATCATTACGCATAACAGAGAGCATCACCTTCTTTATATTAAAAATTTTGTAATGATGAACCATTTAATATAAGATGAAAATTTCATTCATTATATAGCATTAATTTAGGCAAAATGATGATGTGTGTTTTCCCTATTAATCCCATCCCTCTATGTTACAATGGATTTGATCAAACTTAATCATACTACTAACACAAAGTTTGATGTGGGAAATTTCATTTCATGTCTAAAATGTGTTTGAATGTTTGGAGTAGCGGCCTTAAGATAATCAATACCAAAGGTTTGAGTATAACTTTTCGCAACAAGCCTCGCCTTGTATATTTCTACATAACCATCACACTTTTACTTCAAGGTGAAAATCCATCTACATCTAATTAGCTTCTTCTGTTTTGACAATTAAACCAACTCCCATGTTTTGTTTTTTTCTTAGAGCTTTTATCTCCATTTTTGTAGCATCCTCCCCGTTCTTGTTTCTTAATGACTTGGACAAATTTCTCGGAAGAGGAATTGTATGAAGGTTGGCAAGAAAGACTTAATGACTTTGGGATAGGTTTTGGTAAGTCATGAATAGGTGTAGTGTATATTTTGTGTAGGCCTTTTTTCTAAGGGCAATTGGTAGGTCAATATCACCTGATTGGTTAGGTTTGTCACCTGCTTGAGAAGGATTAGCTTATGGTAGACATTTTCAATAGGTTTGGAAGCTGTTTGAGAGGTTTGAATATGTTTTGGAGGAGGAGATCATGTGTGCACAAGTTGAGGGATTTTTGTTTGCCTCCTAACATGCAATGGTGGATCTTGTTCTTCCTTATCCTTCATTGTTTCAGATGACTTAGGTGACTCAATAGATAGTTTGACTCGAAAGGAATAGATTTAATAGGCTGAATAGGAAAATCAAGAAAAATTAGGTCCTTTATTTTATTTTCACTTGAGGTCTCTTTTGTTTTATTTTCATTTGAGGTCTCTCCTTAAAGATAAGAATACTGAGAAAAAGACCCGGTTTCAGAAACGTATCATCTGCTGAAATAAAATTTTTTCTAGTAGGTGGATGGAACATTAATATCCCTTTTGTGTGGAAGAATACCCAACAAAAATGCACCAAAGAGCACGTGGACCAATCTCAGTATATTTAGTTCGTTCATGAAACATAAGATTAGAGACAATGTAAAGAGCAGCAGCTTAGTTATTACTTATTACTCTAAAACTTTGCTGGTATTAAGGCTTTTAGATCAATTTTAGTTAAGAGCTAATATATCTATATTATCTCACACACAAATTGTGCAATATCTCTATATTCAAATTTTGCACTAAATTAGGAAACAACACTTGTTTCTTACTTTTTCATTAGGCCAAATTTCCTCCAACAAAAACATAACATCTGATAGTGGATTTCTGTTCAAACTTGGAACCTGCCCAATCTGCATATCAAACATTCGATGTTGAGTATGTCCATGATTTTCATATAGTTTCCTAATTTAAAAGCTCCCTTTAAATAGCATAAAATATATTCTAAAGTAGCCCAATGTTGAACCGTTGGGGAAGATATGAATTGACTTACAATACAAACAGAATATGTGATATCAACCTTGCTTCATTTGAATCTCCTGATGCTTTGCTTGCGCATCCAACATTTATTTATGCATTTCTTTTATTTGGTACTTGACATTTCCTCCATTCTCGTAATATATTGCCCACGAGTTCCATCTGCCATTAGAGTTGATTTTAAAATAAAAACTAGATTGCGACAACATAATTGCTGCTTTGATACCAGTTGATACACGAATTTGTGCTTAGATTTAGAAGATTCTAAAGAAGAATAAGAAAGTGAAGAGGGAGAAAACCAAAATTTGCAATGATTTATATGGGTTTTGGTAACAACTCGATATAACCCATGTAACTATTAAAAGAAAAATATTTAATGGTAGAAGAAAGAGACCTAGTCATTATGAGCCATCTGTTCTCTTTAACTACTGGACATACATATACTATTGACAATGTTTTATTTTAAACATTCAAAATAGATTGTTTATTGTCACCAAGTATAATGACTCGTAACATAATCTACTTTTTATTGTAGGTCATTTTCAATCTTTGTCATTTCTATCTCCGCTTTAAGGATATCCAAGGAGCCTTGATTTACTTCTAGCATATGTTATCTAGTCTACAAGAGGAGCAATGTTAAACCAACCATCTTATTATGCCTTTTAGATTGGAAAACAATGCGGTTATGTAACATGATGGCCTTCTTTTCTAGAAACAGACTCTCTTGCTCTTTATACATTAACATTTGCTAGTCAGTCATTTATTGACTATAAGGAAAAAGATTAGGTATTTTCTTGGTTCTCTTTTTCTAATATATTCCTGTGTACCTTGTGCTTGCTGGAAGAGGAGGGTTCTAACTTTATATACTTATGCTTCCTTGTTTCTTTTAAAGATCATAGAATTAAAACTATATGGGTCAATTCAAAAATTTTATTTCAGATGGGGCCAACATACATATTCCAAAAGATGGAAAAAAGAAGTGCTTTATTTTTAAAATTATTATTGTTTGAGAAAATTGGGATAAGATGAGCTCATTTTTTCTCTAGACAAAATAAATGGAGACAAAACACTTATGCTTCCCTATGATATTGATGTTTGCAATCCTCTATAGTTTGAATCTTCTTAAAGAAGCTCCATTGTTTTGGTAATTAGTTATATAAGTTATTTTCTGAATACTTTATCATGCTATTTTATTAATTTATGAGTATGATATTATAATTCAAGATGAATTGTAATGACTTATCAATCATATTTTCATACAATTTGTTCCAATTAATATTGAGAACTTGCATATTTGATTAATCATTAAAGTGCCAGGTCCTCTTTATTAAAATTCAAATTGTGGGCACTTACTAAATTCAATGGTGTATAAGGTTTGTTGTAATTAATCCTAAATTTTTACTAGTTTCAACTTCCAATATGATTTTTTCCAGTGATTTTTTCTTTTTTTTTTCCAGATTTTACATTAGTCACTTGCTTTTTCTTTAACATATTTCAAATAACTTACTTTTATTTATTTCTCAAATAGTTTTGAAAAGGTTTTGGTTTCCATTTTTTTTCTATGTGAGTCTATCTCTCTTCTCCAACCACAAGGCTTATATTTGTTTTTTCTTCTCGTTTTCATGCTTCAAAGTTCAACAAGTTATGTTTCCTACAGGCAAAAGAGATGGTGCAATTTCTTCCAAATTTTTAGTTTGTTGGAAGAAATGGGAAAAGCAATTGTATTGTTATTTTTCTTAGTTAAATACAAGTAGAACCCTTGCATAAAATTTCTTAAATGTCTCCTTATGGTGTTGGTTTGGTGGTAGGTCTTTAGGAAGTAATAAGTGAAATCTGTGCTTTCTTTTTTCTTTCCGCTAGTCAATGATTAACTGTGGATAAGTTTGATTGTGATAATTTGAAAGAGCTAAGGTATGTATAGAATATTTCCTTGATTGATGTTCTCACATGGTTATCTTATGAATCTTTGACCATATATAATCTAATTTACTTTCTTTCATAAGACACTGCACTACTAGTTGCTCAAGTAATGACTTGATAACAAAGAGTTTCCTTGTGAAATTGCAGTTGGATTTGTATTAGTTTGGAACATAGGTAAAATGTTTAACCACTGGTTTTGCAGTCTGCATGATATTCAACAGCCAAGATCTATTGGGAAGAAGGACGAAAGCCATGAAAATGGACCCCTCAAAGCAAAGGAGTACTCTGAGTGGGGGAATTTTGCAAGAGGAGCTGTCTATGCACTAAAGAGTAGGGGGAACTCTCTTACCCAGGTTAGGGCATTTTGTTGTGTACTTTGTCAAAGTCTCCTATATTCAATGATAGGAGCGAGGAATGGTAAAACAGGAGAAAAAAATGGGTGGTTGAGTTAGTAGAAGAGGATTTATTATCCTATTGTTAGTTCCAACTAGTTTGAGATTGTTCCTGAGTTTGCAAACTATGTTTATTGTAATCTAGTAGCCGTCCCAAATATGGTAGTTATTCTACTCTTTTTTCTTATTCATATGAATTTCGGCTGGTAACCATAATAGGCAGTTGGGAGTAGTATTACATGATCTTGCCTGTAATCATTTATAAGCATTATAAAATGCACGAAAAATAGTCTTATTATACATTGGATGTATGATTGGAGAAAATTTGAGTTTGATTTTTGTGTCTCCATCTCATACTCTTTTATTCTCCCTTTATTAAACTATCTTCCACAGAAACTTTAAATCTTCTTGGAAGATAAGTGATAATGCATCTTGATAGGAAGTATTTGCCATTGTTTTATTGTAGATTATGTGTTAATAGAAAAGGTTGCTATCATCCAGACATGAATTTAAATTCAAAGATAGCAACCTATTAGCTTCAATTTTGTCATTTTTCCTTAATATAGGATGACCAGAACATATGCCAACTATTTGATAAACCGTAGAAGCTATATATCAGGGTTGTGGGACTGTCAGTAATGTTTAGGTTTGCTAGAAGTAGGAAATCAAAGAATTAAAGAAAAGGATAGGTTTAAGAATCGCTCCTAGGATCTAAGAATCATCATTACAAGAGTAGTAGTTCCCAAATTGAAAATTTTGAGTTCAGAGGATAATTCTTGCTTTCATGCTTTGACTGAAAACATTCAATCATAAGTCTACCTCCAACAAATATTTTCAAATGTGGATTCTAACTCCAACAGTCTATAATCGCCAATAGATACTTTGTTAAGTATAATAACCATAAATAAAATCTAGTAATTTACAAGATAGCCTTTCACGACATTTTCTAGAATACAAAACTGGATAGTATGAATATGAATACTTGTAAAATGTAAATAAATAGACATGATTGATTGGATGAATGATTAGATCTCACAGATCTTTTGTTCATTAGGGATGCCTCAGTTGTTGGCTGGGACACATTTATAGTTATAATATTACAAATTGCATCTTAACTGGCAATATATGCTAAACCTAGCCATTATTCATGAATTACTGATAACGTTATCATTAGAATTTAAAGAATTCATGATCAATACTTCAATCACTGCAGGGTATCACAGGATTCATATGCGGTTCAGAAGGTCTTGATAGTTCTGGTCTTAGTTCTTCTGCTGCTGTAAGTTTATTTCTTACATTCATTCTTGAACATGGATTGTGCTTTGTACCCCTTTTCCTATTTTGTATTTTTGGGTGAGGATGATAGCCTATAGAGAGATAAAGACAAAATCCAACTTGAAACAAACAGTAAAGTAATACAAAGGATTCTGTTATACTTTTGAAGGTTCAATTTTACTTTGTTTTTGTATTTTTAGTAAAGCAGTTAATGGCTTTTATTTGGAAAATTCAACGTGCACATGTTTAAATTTTCCCTTATCAACCATTTGTTACAATTGACATTAGAGAGGGGAATGAGTATTTTTATCATTGTTTTACCACATTGCATAAAACTATTATAAGAACTCTTGTGTAGAGAATTCTTTATAGTCCACTCTAAAGAATAACTGTTAAGTTTGATATTTCATTTGTATAAAATATCCAGTTAGAAGAAATTTAAATTTTAAGAAAAGAATGGTATCTATATGCTGTCTAGTGGAACCTACATTGTATGAATAGGAGATGAAAAACTTTGAAAAAACGTTCTGAATTATCTTGGAGCTTCGTCATTGTTGCAAGAAGGAATTTCCATAAATTAGTGTAATCAAGAGAGGAAATATAATTTTCTAGATCATTTATTCATAGTTAAATGATACATATATACATATTGAAGTATACTAATTAGGAAGGTATACTACTTAGGATTCCTATAATTAGTTCTATAATATATATACATTTTGTAACACTCCCCTCATGCTAGGGTGTAGATATTAATCATGCTCAGCTTGTTACAAATATAATTGACTTGAGTCATATTTAGAGTCTCTATGAAAATATCTCCTAATTCTTCTCTATTTTTCATATATATTATAGTGATTAAGTTTTGTTACACCTTGTCAAGAACAAAATGACTTAATTGAATAAATAGCTGATATATCCATATTCTTTCACACATAGACTTTGTTATAGCTCTGTATTTAGATTCTATACTGGATCGGGACAACATTTTTCTTCTTATGTTCTCATAAGACAAATTTCAAACATAATAGTCGGTAGTGGATTTAATTTGCCTATTTATATTTAAGAAACACTTGTTCTGAGTATGTTCATGATTTTCATACAATATTCCTCATATAGGAGCTACACTTGAATAACTTAATAATTGTTCTAAAGTAGCCTAATGATGAGATGTTGGAGAAGACATGAATTGATATATAATAGTGACATGATATGTGATTTCAGGATGACTTTCTATACGATAGTTCAAATTTTTAGCCAGTCTTCTAATATTTCTTATGATCTTCAAATAAATCTTCATCTTTTGTGAGTTGAAGATTAGGAAGCATTGGAGCACTTCATAGCTTAGCCCCCTAGTTTCTAGTTTTAGTTAATAACTCAAGCACATATTTCCTATGAGATAAAAAATGTCTTTCTTGCTTCTTGTAACCTTAACTTTCAAAAAATACTGTAAAATTCCTAAATCTTTTGTTTGGAACTAACTGTGAATAAATAGGGATGAAATTCCCATAGTATCACTTTCGGTAATGACAATATCATCCACATATACAATAAAGAGAATCATGTCAAATACTAAATGTTTATAGAAAATTGAGCGGTCAAACTTAAAATTATTTATCCGAAACCTTTCTATTGCTTGACTAGGTTTTTTAAATTAAGTACGAGGACTTTGTTCTAAATCATATAGGGATTTTTGAATGTGACAAACTTTTTCATACTCTCCTTGAGCAACAAATCCAAGTGATTGCTCCATATAAACTTCCTTCTTTAAGGTTACTATATAGGAAGGTATTTTTGATATCCAACAGATGTAAAGGCCAATC
This sequence comes from Erythroxylum gracilipes, assembly GCA_026413385.1. NCBI lineage: Eukaryota > Viridiplantae > Streptophyta > Magnoliopsida > Malpighiales > Erythroxylaceae > Erythroxylum > Erythroxylum gracilipes. The sequence goes on along the minus strand of JANZLC010000008.1, from coordinate 26,942,157 downwards.
ATGAGTAACTGCCATTGAAATGAATAAATGAATAGATGTCTTTTGCAATAGGGGAGAAAGTGTCAATAATCCACACCATCTTTTGCCTTAAGTTGGGCTTTAAGTCGAGCTATTGATCCATCAAAATTGACTTTGACTATGAACACCCATTTATCACTAAATCTCAAGTATATTAGCATAGAAAGCATTTATCTCCTCTATTATAGCATCATGCCAACTAGAATGGAATACAGTTTCAAGAATGAGGAAAAGTTATGAGAAAAGGCTCATCTTATTATGAACAATGTATAGGGTATTTATACACATATAGCTTGTACTCCTAAAAAAGAAAAGAACCACCTTTCTATATTTACAATCTAAAACATAGGAATCCCACTAATTGGGGAATGCCACCAAAATTACCCTTTTCCAACTTGTGCAATAACGAAAGATGGACTATGACTCCGATGGAATCAGCGACGATGGTTAAACATACAAACCCAATTTCTAGCAATTAAAGGGAAAAAAACACATCACCGACTATGGTTAAACACACAAACCTCTGGAAAACAACATGAGGTCATCAGCGAAGGCAAAATGTGTAATCGCGAGGGCTTGACACTTCGGATGAAACTTGTAGGAAGGGCTTATTGTTCGAATCTTTAAGGTCCGGGAGAGATATTCCAAACAAAACACGAAGAGAATGGGCGACATCGAGTCACCCTGGCGTAAGCCCCGTTGCCCCTTGAACATGCCATGGAGAGTGCCATTAAGCATTAAGGAGTAAGAAGGTGTGGATACACATTCCATGATCCAGTGAACACATTGATCAGGAAAGCCCAAACCGTGCAGCATTTCAGCCAAGAATGACCAAGACACCGTGTCATAGGCTTTAGTGATATCAATTTTCAGCATACATCGGGGGGAGAGGTGTTTGCGAGTATACCCCCGAACAAGCTCCTGGGCTAAGAAAACATTATCCATCATATACCGACCCGGAATAAAGGTAGCTTGAGCAGGGTCGACTAGGCGTCCCACAACCCTAGTAAGCCGGGCCGCTAGCATCTTGGTGATGATTTTATACACCACGTTGAGGCATGCAATCGGTCTAAAGTCTGTCACTCTAGGCGAGGAGAGGGTTTTGGGAATAAGGGTGAGAGCAGTGTGGTTAAGTTGCTTGAGCAGTCGACCACTCACAAAGAATTCCTGGACCGCTGCCACAACATCCGGCCCAACTCGAGTCCACTGTTTTTTAAAAAAGGCCGCAAAATAGCCATCTGGATCCGACGCTTTATCATCACCAACATCAAACAGAGCTTGTTTAATTTCCAATTCAGAAATGGGGGCCACCAGTTGGCTTTGGTCATCTGAAGAAAGAGTAGCGCCAGAAGAAATTACACTTGCATCCGATCTTCTTCTAGGAGGGGAGGACCCCAAGAGGTGCACAAAATGGGCAAGAAGACAATCTTGCACTTCCACCAAAGAAGAAGTTTCAGAGCCATCAGCTTTTATAAGGTGAGTAATAGTATTAGCCTTCACTTTTTTGTGGACAATGCTATGGAAGTAGCTGGTACTTTGGTCAGCTTCCAGCAGATGTGTGCATTTAGCTTTCTGTTGAAAAAACATATGTTCTGCATCTTGAAGGAAGTTCACTTGTTTCCTGTGAAGAGTGACAAGGGTTTTCAGATCCACATTGTCAGGAGATTGGAGGAAATCTTGATAAATCCGATTGAAGGCTTCTTGAGCTAATTGGACTTTAGTAGAAATATGTCCGAAGGCCTCTCTATTCAGTGCCTTGAGAGGAGCTTTGAGTGCTTTCAGTTTTGTGCAGAGTTTGAATTGGGCTGACCCCTCAACATCCATGTGCCAGTTGCCATCAATTAAGTCCTGAAAAAGAGGGTGAGAAAGCCACATGTTAAAGAACTTAAAAGGTTTGGTACCAGGGGGTTTTAGGTGCTGGAAATCAATGAGAAATGGGCAGTGGTCAGAATCAGCCAGCATGGGCAGAAAAGTGGCCGAGCAGTGCATATCTTTGTCTCCCCACGCTTGATTGATTAAAGCACGGTCCAATTTAACCAACATATGGTTTTTCTGCCAAGTGAAAAATTCCCCTTTGTAAGGTGCATCTTCCAATCCAAGAGTAATCCGAAATTCCTGAAGATCTTTGAGCATATACGTAGCTTGTGGTCGACAGCCTTTCCGTTCACTGGCTAGACTTACACAATTGAAGTCACCCAAGATCAGCCAAGGGGTAATAGAGTCAACATTCAAGCTGCGAAGATGGTGCCACAGTTCTCTTCTTTTGGTGACACTGAAGAGACCATACACACAAGAAACCAAAAATTGTTCTTGGGAAGTTGAATTGCAAACATGACAATGGATGAATTGTTCACCAACATCGAGCACAGTGCAAGAATACTGCATGGGGTCCCAAGCCACAACCATACGCCCCCCTGAAATCTGGTCAAAATTATGCTTGAAAAGCCAACCATTAAATCGAGTTTGTATGAATCTCTCCAAATGGCTGGAGTCAAGTTTTGTCTCCAATAAACACAAAAATCTGCAAGTGTGTTGCCTAACTAGACGGCTAACACAACGTTGTCTCGAGGGTTTGTTCAACCCTCGGACATTCCAGCAAAGAAAGGTCATTGGGACAATGAGGAGGGGCCAGCCCCTCCCTCATTTCTACTATCATCCTCAGTACCTGCAAGTTTCACAACAGTGGGCGGTTTATGAGGTTTGTCATTCAGTCTACAGTTGTTCCCTGCCAAACCTTTGGAAACTGCCTTATCCTTCGGCCCTCTCTGAAAATCATCCCCTTTTGAAGCCTTGCTAGTTCTTTTGGGCACAACATCAAGCTGTTCCCCTGGTTCTATTGGGAGGGGAGCAGGAGCTGGAGGAGGCTGAGGTGGGGTGCTATCCACAACCTTGGAAGCCTCCTGAGGAGCCCTACTAGTAGGGCTGGTCTCTTTAGCAGGTGGACCTTGGGACTCTAAGTTCCTCAGCCCTTTATGAGGAGCAACCCTTTTAGAAGATTTGTCTTCCTTGCGGGTGGGAGCTGTGCCAGATTCCTTTTCAGCTCTATTGGTGGGCGAGGAGGGGACACTAGGCTGAGCCCCCTGGGGTGGTCCCTTAGCAACAGGCTGTACATTAGTCTTGACTTGTGGCTCTGAAATGGCCAGATCTGCCACTTGTGTACTAGCAGCATGGGTCACTGTAACCTTCAGAGCAGTGCTAGTATTGAGCTTACAAGCAGATGGAAGGTGTCCAAACCGTCTATAGGTACCACAGAAGGTGGGAAAGGACTCATATTCCACTAATTGGATGTAGCCAGGACCTTCCGGCAATTGGACCTGAAAACTAGTCAATGGCTTGCAAGAAACATCCACCTCGACCAGCAAGCGAGCATAGCCAATCCTACTCCTATTGCCTGTGATTTGGTCAGTGCAGATGGGTTTTCCTACGCGAGAACCAAGTTTAGAGAGGGCAGCCTCATGCCAAAAATCCAAGGGAACATTCGGAAGTTTAATCCAAACCGGGATTTTCAGAAATTCATCATGGTTAAAAGCAAATCCTTTGTTTAAGAGTTTCAGCAGGAGAGTCTTACCATAGAGGGTATACGGACCCCCCATAAGTACGTTATTACGGTCTTCTTCAGTGTCAAACCGAAAAACCAACCAGCCCTGACCATGCGGCAGCATTTTATATTTGACACCCCGTTGTGCAATCAGCCCTTCCACTGCTTTCATACCAGGAAACCGTCCAGTGAAGTTGCCGACCAAGCAAAAACCCCAATCGTCTTCAAGTGGTCAGAAGTCATCAGGGGACATCTTGACAACATCCCCAACGTCTCGAGGTGCTAACTTGAGGCCTTTGGCCAAGACCCTGTTGTTCTTGAACAAACTGACAAAGGAAGGCTTAGAAGGAGCAGCCTCAGTAGAAGCTCTCTTGTGCACTGTCGCAGGCACCTGGCGGGGAGACTCCTGGACTGAGCTTTTGGAACTCTCTGAGTCAGAAGACTCATCCCCTTCATTACTGGCCTCCTCCTCACCAGTTGCAGTACCCTCTGCAGATTTCTTAGCGTCAGAGGAAGCTACAGTCTCCAGATCAGCAGCAGGAGTCTGCTTCGGAGAATGCAGTCCCCGCACGATTTCGTCAGTGATGTCTCTGCCCTTTCGGGCCGACTGCTTCTTTTTCACCATCGCACTTGAATAGGAGGCGGCAGCACGCAGAGATGCCCTGGAGCGGGCACGCGCCGGATCGCCCAGGAGCGTCCGCGCAAGGTGCGTGCGCCCAGCAAGGGGCGTCCGCACGAGAGGGATGGGCGCCCAGCAGCGCCCAGAGTCGGCCACGCGAGAGTCCAAGCAGGAAAGCACAGCCCACAGTCGCGCTTGAAGACCAGCGCAGGAGGAGCAAGGTGCAGAAAGTTGGTCGACCTAGCAGATCCACCAAGAAAGGCAAAGCAGCACCAAACTCAGTAAACAGCAGAACACGCGCAAGAGCGAGTACCAACAATCCAAAGAAAAGAGCCGGGGGAAGAGACACCAAAGAGGGCAACAAGCTAATCAGATCCGAAGCAAGGAGAGCCAGCAGAGTGAAGGTACTGTTGTTTATGTTGGAGGAAAATGCATAGCTAAAGGATTATGAGCAAGCCTGTTCCATATCGAAATGTTTCCAAGAGGCAAACACTTCAACCATAATTTAACTCCATCACTCTATGTACATCAACAATAACCTAGTGAAAGTCCCACTAATACATTAGGTCTGAGAAGGTTTAGTAGTACATAGCATTATCTCTAGCTAGTAAATAAGTTGTTTATGATAGACTCACATTAAAAAAATCATATTTATTAAAATAATAAAATAAAAATAATTAAAATGAAATAAAAATAAACATAAAATATAAAAATATAAAAATAAAAATAAGTAATAGTAAATAATATAATAAATATAAAATAAGATAAAGAGTATAAATAAAAAATAATAAGTAAATAAATATCCAAACAAGAAAGAAAACAAGTAGATAAATAAATTTGGCCCAAACTATGCAACCAAACAAAATCCCTTTCTAACAACCAAACTTGATCTAGCTTGACCCAACTCAACCTACCCTAACTCGCCCAAACTGACTTGACCTAGCTTGACCCTACCAAACCCATACTCGACTCAATGCCATTATCATCATCTATAAATATCTCTAAATTCCATGTTTGACTTTCTCATTATTCCTATCACTCAATGTAAAAGGGAATAATCTTAAATGATTGGCATACTCTAAAACTTTATTGAGGTTGAATGTATTATAGATCTATAAAAAAATTCACAATATATTTATTTAGATCCTTGTCTAGCAACCTATTAAAGTATAGTTGTTGAATCATCTAAACTATGTTATGTTTGATCTCAAAATTTTGGGCCTCCACTCTTGATATAATAGTACTAGGTTATATTCCCATAAGGGATGGTCTAACATAATCTCCCACAGTACGATATTCTCCTTGTCTTACCATTATTTCTAATAACTAAAACCTCAGAGCTTATAGGTTTCTCATCCTTAAATTCCAAAATAATGTCCTTGGAATTTCTAAATTTGGATCAAATAATACTCTAGAACTACTCCTGATCATAAATCAAAATACATGAATCCTAAAATTCAATCATCAAATACAAGAATAAGAAACAAAGTTCTAAAACAAATAAATAAATAAATAATAAAAATGATTAAATTTATTAAAATAAAGTGCTCCTAATATCCTAATTTGTAATGATGGTGCCAAAGCATAATGTGGTGTTATCTGTATTTGATCAAAACTGTGTTAAAGATTTGTAGGCAAGTGCAGCTACCATACTTTTAGTAAAGTTGAATATCGATCCCATGAGTATTACAAGTACTAGTACTAAGTTTTTTTTGTTATCTAATTTAAAGAATAAATGATTGAATTAAAATAGATAAGATTAAATAAACTAAAATCACCAATCTAAATAACAAACTAAATCAATAAACAAGAATCAAGCAATCAAATGAAATCAAGATTTAGATGTATAATCTCTTGGAACCTTTCTATGCTTAAATCTATCTTGATTAAATTATTAGCCTTATTTTTTTAGATCAATAGGAATTTTAAAGTTACAAAGCATTTCTTTTCTCAGAAATACAACCCCTATTCTTAAGTTGATTGACTGAAATCCTTTTCTAATCAAAAACTCTAAGGATGTAGTAATTTGTTTTATGATTCCCTTTGATATACTTGACTCTAACCTAGAAGCCTTATATGGTTCTATTTAGAAGATGTCATGCAACTTTTATATTATTCATGTCATGATATATTCATACATATGATTTCTTATCCCCATATATGAAATTTGAAATTGGATAACAAAAACTAACATATTTCAATTCAATCACAATAAGTAATTATAAATAATTCACAACATGAAAATAAATGAATAAATCTAAAATAATAAGGTTCATCCTATCTAGATCAATCTCAATTTAGTTCATAATAAATAAAAGAAAATAAAAATAATCAAGAAAGAAATAATATAAAAGAAAGTATTCTCTTAGATCTTGAAATATTTATGTTCTTGATTGAATCTTGAAGGAATCCCCTATTTTGAATTAAATTTGCTTTTTTTTATGTCAAGACTTTCCATTGCAACTCTTTTTGACTACTTTCTAGTCTCCCCCTTTGTTTAATTCCCTAATAACTCCTTTTATTCTCACAAAACTCTAAAACATTCCAAGAATCTTGCCCAACACAGGCCTAATATAAACCTTTGTTCTTCAAAGATATAAATCCTAATTTACATATAAAAAAAAGCATATGCAATATAGGTTTATTATAAAAATGCGAGTTGCACCTATATTGAACTAGTAACTCCTTAATCAAACATCTAAGGTTCATCTTAGAAACATAAGTTCAAAGGCCATAAACACATGTCCATGTTTAAGTAGACGTAGCAAGTTCTCAAAGAAATAGAATGGACTAATAGTGTACAAGGCATAAAACATGCGACTATGTTTGACCAATTTTCTAAACATGGGTATATATTCAACTTGTTTTTGTCTAAATTCATCCTAAAAGATTTCCAATTTAGGTCCAACTTGTCAGAATTCATTCCTTCTTCATTAGGGAATTAAAATAAGGCCTTTAAACAAAAATAGGTCACATTAAGTACCAAATCATATAAAAATTATCTAAACATAAGAAAAATTATCTCAAAATCATGCTAAGAACATACTATATTTAGTGCTTATCAAGATCTCTTCCTCAACCTATATTTTCCAATCATCTTGATGTTCAAATTTGCTCATATTACTTCTTCGTGGTTAAAATTCATCATTCAAGTTATCTCACTTCTCATCATCATTGAAACTATCTTGAAGAAATCATTGTTTTTTAGATATTCATTAGGAATTTGTGGCGATTGTTCCTTTTATAAATTGGCTATGGCAGTATCTTATAACTCCAATTAATCTTTAATATCTCTAAACATCATATTTAGATGTGAAGATATTGTTGCATAGTTTGAATCATAAGCGTATCATCCTTCCTTCCCCTTTCAACTATGTCCTAATTAGACATAATTCTACCTTCAAAAGAATGTTAGTAATAACCTCATAACACTGTCTGATGTATTCTCACTTTTAATGTCACTTTATTCACTTATGTTTCACTCTAAATTTCTAAGCTTTCTCTATTGATATTGCTCACAAACTCGAATATTACCACTCATTTTCCCTTTTGAATTTTTGTTAAACTAACTAAAACAAACAAAGGAGTAAACTCTTAGCATTAAATCAACCTCAAATCTTGATGAAGGCAAAGACAAGTAAGAAGATAACAACAGAAACAAAACGAAAGAATTCAAAATATTAGGAATAATTGGAATACAAAGAACTCAAAATATTAGGAATAATTGGAATAAATTATAGATTCTAATTGCGAGTTGTATGTAGGTAATAGTCCTGAATTTTAAACAAGATTTACAGTTGTTACTACAATGATATTATACTTCTTTAAAATAGGCAAGAAAAGTATAAAGACAGAAATATACTTTTCCTAAAAAATTGTTGAATGATAATTTTCCTCCTTTCTTATTGTAATAATGTTAATTGTTTACTTATTTGTAGACTTTAAAAGATAATGAATAAAAATGAGGACATGAAGAAAAATGCAGGAATTAAGTAAATAAGAAATCAATGGATTTAAGAATGAGAAAAGAAATGTATAAAGAAAATAAAGAACGAATCAAGAAAATAGGAAATAAGAACAAATAAAAGATAAATATAATATGATTTTAGAATTAAAGCTCTAATACAAAAACTTATACAAACGCCAAAGATGAAAATGTGGCATCCGATATAATTAAATTTTAATCAATTCCCAGAGAAGCTTTGAAGAACAAAACTTGGTTGATTCATCTAAAGATGGCGATCTACTTGATGAGACAAATGCAAAAAAAAAAAAGCAATGTGCAACCACTAGATTTTCTTATTTTTCAGTTGGAAATGTATCGAAAAGAGATTGAAGAAATGAAAAACATGACCAGACAGGAATATGTTACTCATCTAAGAAGGTGAAAGCTATTTAAATTTCGTTATTTTCATTTTGATGATCGCCCATCTTTCCTCTGAAATTCATCATCTTTTAAATTGCTTCTTTGCAGAAAAAGTAGTGGATTCTCTTGAGGTGCTTTAATGTACAGAGAAGTGACAAGGTCTCTTTTTCCTATTTTTGTTAATCAGTTCAATATTTTTCCCACTTGCATTTTCCCTAAATAAAACAATATTTTGTTTTTATGTTTCGATACTTAACAGGCATCATCAACATGGAAGATGACAAGCTAGGATTGGCAGGGTTGTAGGAATAAGGACCGTTACCTAGTGACATTCAGTAGGCCCTGTTAGTTTGAAGATCTGATTCAGTTTAGTAAAAGTTGCATGATTATTGCCTCCTGAAATGTTTGGTTAGTTAAGTTACAGCTAAAGTAATAAAAGAATTTTCTTTCTTAACTTTAAAAAGTAGTCTTTAAGCCACTCTCGACTAATTTTCTGCTTTTATGCAACTTTGATATTACACAGACTTAGGATTATGAAATTATTAATTTTCCTTGTACATTTTTACACTTCTAAAATGAATCTAAGTAATGAGATGGACTTGGAAGGCTATATTTCTCAGCTTGATAAAATTAGTGCTGCTGAGGTTAGTTAGGTTTCTCTTCATATTGTGTAGTTGTGTGATTATTGTATATGGTTATCAATCTTTCTATTAGTGAATGTAAATAGTACAAGAAAAGCTACAACATTTTATGTAACATCCCGTTACTGGTAGCAAGGGTATTATGGTAATATTGGGTCAGACTGATAGATTTCACTGCATTCACTGA